>VZQC01012138.1:571124-594748 GCA_009823505.1 Rhizomys pruinosus
GAGAGCCGTCTGAAACTCCAATTCCAGGAGAACTCCAGTTCCAGGGGAGTCCGACACCCTCTTCTGACCTCCAAGGCATTGCACGTCACGGGTGCACAGACTTGCATGCAGACAATACATTCGTACACATACGGAAATAAATAAAATTTTTTTAAAAAATTAAAAAAATGAAATAGTTACATTTCTAATTATGGCCTGTGTATACTCCATAGTTCAGAAAAAAAAAAAAAAACCTTTGTATCTTGGGAGAGACAGTAGCAAAGGTAAAACCAAAGATTAAGAAGCAGAGAGATTAAAAATCTCAGACACTAAGAGAGGATGTCAGGATACACATTTTCATTTGCGTAACTGTAATAAGGCTTAGAAAAGCCCCACCTCAGACTCCAGCTCCAGGAGATTGGGATGCCCTCCTCTCGCCTTCACCAGGCACCCACACACACTTAGCATATACTCACACAGACAAACACACATACACATAGAAAAAGAAATAAATATTTTAGCTGGGTGTGGTAGTTCACACCTTCAATCCCAGAACTCAGTAGGCAAAGGCAGTGTCAGGCAAATTTCAGAGACTGAGGCCAGCCTGGTCTACAAGCAAGTTCCAGGCCAGCTGGAACTGCAGGGAAAACCTATGTGAAAAAGACCACCACCTCCACAACAAAAAAACTTTACAAAAGATCATAGTATTTTGTCTAAATCTATTAGCAGTTGTTGATTTCATTATGGAATGGAAAATAGGGTTCCCATCTTAGTACAAAAATCAAACTAAGCACAGTCAGGACATAAAAGGGTGGAAAAAGATCAATCAGTTCACTACATCAAGCAGGAGAGATATTGCCAAAGCAGTGCCCTTCTCAAACACTGGAAGCATGGTGATATTATTTAGGAAGCCTATACCACATACACAGGGATTACACGTTCAGCTGAAGGCCATGGAAGTTAAAGTGAAAGACAGGAATGCTTCTGAGTGTGCTCAGTTTGACCATAAAGCTTTAGCTGAAAGAAGGAAAATACTCAGAAGTTGCATTAATACATGATGTGCCTCTGAAAGTACCTGGCTTGTCCAAGTTGTGACAACTTTTGATAAATTCTCTAAGTAATAGTGTATGTGTAAGGAAAAACAGAAGCAGGAAACAGGGGTTCATCTTTCATTTTGTTTCGCCTACAAAGTTTTTCTTTTTTTTTCTGACATGTGAATGAGTTTGGGACATTTAAAATAAGATCACATTTTCAAAATCTAAAATTACTTTTCTACCTGGCAAACACTGATGACAGCCTGGCTTCAGAGGCTTGGCAGCCCTCTTCCTACCCTGTGGTATTGGAAGCTCCTTGGAAGGGCAGAGTCAAGCCTCCCATTGTGTAACTCCCAATGAAAGAAGATGATCTAAATAAGCAGCAGTCCTCCTGAGGATCCACGTCTTTCATGGATCATATGTTTCATGATTACTATTGTAATTACTGTTGTTAATGGATATGTTTTCCATTTCCACATTTAAGGATATAGAAAATAAAGGGCTTGGCCACCAAAAACGTGAACCCAGAAATGTGAAGCCCAGAAGTCTCACTTTTAAAAAGAAGGGAAAATCATGTGTTCATTAATAAATCAAAAGAAAGAAAGAAAAACCAACACTTGCTCAACACTTCTACTCAGAAGTATAGACTCATAATAATTTAAAAGGCTGTCTAAATAAATTTACAGACTGTTATGTTAGACACAAAAATCCAAAGTTCAAAATAGAGAAATAAAATGTAGAATATCTGTAGGAGTTACTAATCCTGCATGGAAACAGGCTGTGGAGAGGACACACACATGATCACTTCAGCAACAGCCTGAGGACACATGGCAGGGAGCAATTCCAAGTGCAAATCTCATTTATTCACATGTAACGTGTCATTATATAGGCAGTGTGACATCACTTTCTAGTGGGCAGTCTCAGACCCTTTTCATCACATGTCATTCCTGTGAGGGGGGTTAAAGAATGGATGTGAGGGTGAGCAAATCAGCTCATGGTGGCTGGCATGTGTCTGCCTGCACATGCATAACACAGCCCATGGCTGTCATCCCACAGCCATAAAAGATGTAAGACTGCAGTCAGCTTGGCCCTGCAAACCCTGACCACCATCCTAAACTCTAGGAAAAGCTCTCTGTAACCTTGCTTGGCCACTCACTGTGAGAGTTCACCCTGTTTTTCTCAAGCTGTTTGTCCTGATACCAACCACAAAGCACCCATGTCCTATTGCCTGCTCCTGTAGAGGGCCCACACTCTATTGCCCACTTTCCCCTATGCACCCTATTGTTCACACCCTATTGCCTACTTTCCCCTTAAAAAGTCTGCCAAGCAGCCATATTGCTGCTAGCTGCCATGCTCCCAAGTCAGATGCCAGATAACCTGCACCCTGAAATAAAATCTGAGTTATCTTTAACGGAGTCCAGAATGCTTTTGTGTGCCAGGGTCTTCCCTCAAAATGAACCTGACATCTGGTGCCAAAACCCCAGAGATGGTCAAGGCCTTGGCCACTTTGGGCCAGGTGTGGCTGACGGACTACAATCAGACCACCTGTGGGGGATGGGCTATTCACTCACCATGGATCTGACTTCATCCAGAGATATCAGTTTCCCTTACTTGGTTCTCTCTCTCTCTCTCTCTCTCTCTCTCTCTCTCTCTCTCTCTCTCTCCCACTCTTCCACTCTCTGTTTCTTATTCTTTCTCTTTCTCAAGTTATTTCCCTGTCTTCTTTCTCTCACTGTCTTCTCTTTCTCTTTCTCTCTCTCTCTCTCTCTCTCTCTCTCTCTCTCTCTCTCTCTCTCTCTTAGATGGCAGTCATTTCTCTCTGTGTCTCTCATGGGCTCCAAAGTCCCACTCTCTAAAGTCAGTCCAGAATGTCGGGTGGCCTCACAGCCCTCGCTGTGTATCTTATGGCCCTTGGGTTTCCCCTGCCCCCCTTCAGTTGGTGGAACACCACCCCAAAGCACAAAGCACTTATTTGGGAACACCCATCAGGCATGGACACCTTCTAGCAGGTC
This sequence comes from Rhizomys pruinosus, assembly GCA_009823505.1. Lineage (NCBI taxonomy): Eukaryota > Metazoa > Chordata > Mammalia > Rodentia > Spalacidae > Rhizomys > Rhizomys pruinosus. The sequence continues at coordinate 574,150 of VZQC01012138.1, forward strand.
AATTACCCACTCTCTGTGGCCATCAGTCTCTGCTTTTATTCTTCCATTACTCCTTCTCCTCGTCTTATCTTCTCTCACTGCTTCTCCTCCCAGGACTCCTGTCTCTTGCCCTCCTGAGATCTGATGGCTCATCTTCTGTAGCCTTATCTGAATTCTCTTTCTCCTCTTCTTTCTTTTTCTCTTCAAATATGGATTCCTCCCAATCCAATCCTGCCTCTATGACCCCCTTGTAATCCCTTCTTTTACTCCATACACCTCTAGGATTCTTGGAAACTCTTAAAACCAAGCACCTAATCAAATCTAAATTAATTGGGTTCTGTTATAAAAATAAGAAGGGTTGCCATAGACATTTAATCTATGGGGTATGTGAATCCCAAAGGACTTCTATCCTAGTGGGACATGGGTTTATTTTATCATGTAGCTCAGCTCTATAAGGTATCCCTGTGTTTAGGTTGCCATCATGGCTAGTCACCTCACCAAGAGGGAGGCAACCATGTGATCTGGTGTCCATCTTGGTTGATGATATCATAGACACATGGCTTGGTTGCCATCTTGGACAGTAATATTTTCAAAATGGCAATGACCTGTGTGACCTTACCACCATCTTAATGCAACCACATAGCATAATTCAAAATGGTGACACCCAGGAATTTACCAGTACTAATGAACCATGATAACCTGGGATTTCCCTGGACCACAAGCATTTAATCCTATGTTCTAATCCTCTTACAATTTATTTTTGTTTGGGTTTTTATCTTGGATTCTTGATGAGATTATAGAAATGCAATAGATTCCAACACAGTCTCTCATGCCTTGTAACAAATTCAATGCAATTTTATGTCAGATTAAGGAAATAAATGCCAAGTCTCCACTATGGGAGTTAGGATTTTATCAGTTTTGATCTGTTTGTAGATGGGATTAATTTGCATTTTAACTTCTTGTATGGTATAGTTGCTGGCTTTTAAAGATGAGTACTTAATTATTTTTACATTGTTTTACATAATTACTGGCTTTTAAAAGGAACTATTTTGAGTTTTGACATTGTTTACATGACATTTACCTATTTTTCTGGGGATTATTTTGGGATTTTAACACCTTTTATATGTTATATTTACTGATTTATAAAAGGGGATATTTTGAATTCTTACATTGTTTTGCATAATATTGATATCAAGTCCCAGCCCCTCCAGTTCACTGCATTCTTGCTATCCTTTAAATTTTTTTTTTTTGTCTTTTTGAGACAGGGTCTCCCTGTAGCCCCAGCTGTCCTGGAACTCACTCTGTAGACCAGGCTGGCCTTGAACTCACAAAGATCCACCTGCCTCTGGCTCCCAAGTGCTAGGATTAAAGGCGTTTGCCACCACACCCATATCCTTTAAATTTTAATTCCTCTCTCTTACCTTCATTTCACTCAGCTGCTTACTTGCCTTTAAAGAAATGGATTTAGAAGCCGGGCATGGTGGCACACGCCTTTAATCCTAGCACTTGGGAGGCAGAGGCAGGCAGATCTTTGTGAGTTCAAGGCCTGCCTGGTCTACAATGTGAGTTCCAGGACAGCTGGGGCTACAGGGAGACCTTGTCTCGAAAAGACAAAAAAGAAAAAAAAAAAATGGCTTTAGGTTTTTCTACTAACTAGAAATATATTTCCAGGTTTTCTGTCTCTTAAGGAATCTCCATTCTCTACATGTTAAATTCCATCCTGGTGAGCCCCAACCCCTCCCTTTCACCCCTGTCTACTGCCTATTGTTAACCCAAACCCAAAACCAGTAACCTTGTCTTTTCTTTTTTTTTAATTTTTAATTTATTTTTTATGTGTATGAATGTAGTGTCTGCATGTAGGTTTGTGCACCCATGTCGTGCAATGCAGCAGAAGTCAGAAGAGGGTGTCGGATTCCCCTGGAACTGCAGTTAAAGACGGTTCTCAGCTGCCATGTGGGTGCTGGGGATTGAACCTGGTTCCTCTGCAAGAGCAGTCAGTGCTCCTAACTGCTAGGCTGTCTTTCCAGCCCCAACCTTGTCTTTTCAAACCACTGCTTTCCTCATAATTTCAGCTGTGCCTACTTACAAAAGATCATCATAATCAAATTTATTAATTCATATATTTATGTATGACTATCATTTTCTTATGCCATTTAAAAGCTCCTTGTACTGTCATGTTTTTGTATGTTTCCATGTGTTAAGATCTAACATATTTCAATGCAAAGAGATCTCACATAATTATATCAATTCTCTTCATGTGTTACTTTTCTCAAAAAAAATTTTAAGCTGTGGACACTTAAGTTTTCCTTCATTTTTGGACATAAGAATTATTAGTTTAAATTTCATTCTGGCATGCCTAATCAAAACATAAATATTTTTAATTAATTAATTAATTTATTTATTTATTATTTTTGTATGTGTATGAATGTACTGTCTGCATGCAGGTTTGTGCACCCGTGTTGTGCAATGCCAAAGAGGTCAGAAGAGGGTGTCAGATTCCCCTGGGACTGGAGTTACAGATGGCTCTCAGCTGCAATGTGGGTGCTGGGGATCGAACCCTGGTCCTCTGCAAGAGCAGTTGGTGCTCTTAACTGCTAGGCCATCTCTCCAGCCCCAAAATATTTTAATGGAGCTTTCAAAGGCCTTATAAGCCCAGGTACCCTAAACATCTATAAATATATTATTCTACAAAACTTTTAAGTAGTACTTGTTTGTACAAAGCAGTATATCTTATGAGGGCTTAACTAGAAGTCCTAGCCAATAAAATTTATTTCAAGAAATTCTAATCTTTTAATCTTGCCACACCTTATGAATGTTTCCATGAGGGTAGGCCCTGATACATTCCTGAATCTTATGGCCTGGGGCAGCCAAACTTTTAAGAGTTGTTTTTTTTTTTTTTTTTTTTTGAGACAGGGTCTTCCTATAACCCCAGCTGGACTGGAACTCACTCTGTAGACCAAACTGGCCTTGAACTCACAGAGATCCACCTGCTTCTGCTTCCTGAGTGCTAGGATTAAAGGTTTGTGCCACCACACCTGGCTTAAAGGTGGTTCTTAGCTGCCATGTGGGTACTGGGAATCTTTTAATCCAGCCAGGTGTGGTGGCCCACCTTTAATTCCACCACAACTTTAACCCTAGCCCTTGGGAGGCAGAGGCAGGCAGGTCTCTGTGAGTCCCACATCAGCCTACCTGGTCAACATGGTGAGACCCAGGCCAACTGGGGCTATAGGGAGACCCTGTCTTAAAGGAACAAAATAGCAAATAAATAAATAAATAAATAAATAAATAAATAAGTGCCTTTTGGTAGCTATTAGTAAAATTCTCATCAGCCATTAGTCAGGAAACTTGGTCTGCCTTGGGTGCAGCTCTTTGGAGCTTGGGGAATTCCTGAGCTCCTGGGGGGTTGTCCCCACGTGGTGACTGTGCTTCTGTTTCTCTGGCTAGAGACCCATTTGAGATAAGTCAGGGTTCCACATGGTTTCTTCTGGGGTGCATTATAGGAGCTGATTGCCAGGATAACCTGGGGCAGCCTGGTCTCTTGGCTCCAAGGGGTAGAGGAAGGGAAGCCTGTTTCCCACTTCCCATCCTCCTCATAGGTAGGAAAAGACCTCCCTCAGCCTGTGCCCTGCTGGCCCGGCAGTCTGTTCCCTATAACCCTGTCTGCTGTGTGCTTGTGTTTTAATCTCTCATAACTTCCTAGGTTACTGTATGTTACTGTGGGAGAGAATTGACTGCAGATAACTGTGGGTGAACCAAACTCATGAAAACTATACTTCAATTCATGCTTTTGATAATTGTCAATCTTTAAATGATATTTAGTAATGGATTGATCTTTATTGCCTTAATATGACTAAATACTTTTTATCATCCCATTATTTACCTACCCTGTCCTTTAAAGGAATTGTCTGTAAAACTTTCAACCATTAGCTTGTTTTCATCATACTGATATTTCTGTTGCTGAAATAAAACACCATGACCAAAGGAACTTATAAAAGGAAGAGTTTATTTGAGCTTATGATTGACAGTTCCAGGGAATTAGAGTCCATTGTGGTGGGAGGCATGGTGGCTGGGGCTGGAGCAGCAAGCCAAGGGGCATATCTTGCAATGAGCACAGGAAGCAGAGAGAGTGACTGGAGACCGCAAGGCTTGTTAAACTCACTAAGCCTGCCCCCAGTGACATACTTCCTCTAGCACGGCCACACCTTCTAAGACCTCTAAGAACAGTGCTACCAACTAGAGATAAAATGTCTGAATACTTAAAGCCTATGGGGGACACTCATTCAAACCACCGCATACTGTAACTTTTGATTATCATTAGCTTTGAGTGTGAATAGTATGTATAATTTTGGTTTCCATCATTTGTAGAATTTGAAACTCAGTCAGGGATATTTACTATATAAAAATGTAAATGACATTTCTGAACGTGCTTTATTCAAGTGAAAGCCTTCATGTTTAGTAGCAATGTATGTGGCTCTGTTCAGTACAAACACTAAGACAAGAATCTCATGTGTGTGTGTACATATGTTTATGTATGCGTATGAAGTACTCTTGGCTTTTAAGAATTCTGTAATATAGTTAAAAATACTAAGGGCTTATGAGACTATTGGACAGTACAACTTTTATAAAATATCATCCGTGAAATTAATTATTTTCACTGTTATATTTAATCACAAGGAAAATGTGCCTCACAGCTCTCAGTACTGTATAAACTATGAAGATTTAAATGTTTTATTTTTACTTATAAGTTTAAAGTCATTTTTACTCTGATTAGAATTTTCATCAAGATGTCTATGTTTTGGTTTTGAATTTCATTTGTCATGATATTGTGTCTAACCACAGCATTAATTTTATGGGACTGTTCGAATGTATATACTCATGGTTAATACTAAGGGAGCAGTTGTTAAAAATAATAATAATTTACTTGATATCAAATTGATTTATAAGTAAGTTGTCAAGTAAACTAAGATTATTAAACTACAATATGGTTCCTGGTCCTTAAGAAAATAAGTCAATTTTAAGGGATGATTAATTCTACTCCAGGGTGCAATTTATCTCTGCATTTAGATATGTTTGACATTTGAAAACATTTGACCATTAGGTAGGGCCTCTTTGGAGCGAGCAGCTTGCCAGGTTTGTCAAGTTCCATATCTTTGCCAATCCTGGAGAGAATTGGTCATTTAGAACCTGCTTTAAGGTTTACAAGGACATCTCAAAGCTTGTATTATATAATAGTATATTGGAGATAACTGTTCCACCTCATTACATAGAAATAAATACTAAATACTTAGTGTATCTTCACAGCTAAGGCTAAATCTGTTTGTGAATGTTATGTCTCATGGTATAAAGGAAATAAAAGTATAAAGGAAATGTTTAGTAAAAGGATAAGATACCTGTATTAAATTAAAATGGCTGAACATTTCTAGAATAAAAAAATAGTAAAAATACTTATGGTCTAAACAGGATTATAAATATACAGAATTTTTTTTTGCCTTGCATCTTTGCTTTGAGAAAATTCTTGTTAATCTTCAATCCACTTCTGACTTGTACTGGACTCCCAGTTCAGATTTGGATTAAATGAACACAGGCAAATATGTGTTACCTCTGGCTACTGAAAGATGCTGTGGTGGTTTGAATGAAATGTACCCCAGAGGCTTTAGGTATTCTGACATTTTGTCCCCAGCTGGTGGTGCTGTTTGGGGAGATCTTAGAAGGTGTGGCCATGCTGGAGGAAGTACATCACTGTGGGCAGGCTTAGAGAGCTTAACAAGCCTTGTTAATCTCCAGAGGCTCTCTCTTGACTTCCCTGTACTCATTGAGAAATGTGAACCTCGGCTTTCTGCTCCAGCCCTGGCCACCAAGCCTCCCACCACGATGGACTCTAATTCCCTGGAACTGTCAATTGTAAGCTCAAATAAACTCTTCCTTTTATAAATGCCCTTAGTCATGGTGGTTTTATTACAGCAACAGAAAAGTGACTAATACAGTTAATTGGTACCAGAGAGTGGGCTGTTGGCTGTGAAGAACCTGACCATGTGGGTGCTGGGAGAAATGTGGAAAACTTTGGAACTTTGGGCTAGGAAAGCTGTTGACTACTGTAAGCAGAGTTTAACGGGTGTGCTGGATAGCTTTAGTGTCAACTTGACACACCTGGGTTGAGGGAGCCTCAATTGGGGAATTGGCTCCATTGGACTGGCCTGTGGCCACATCTGTGGAGTATTGTCTTGATGGTCAAGCAGTTTTGGAGGGCCTGGCCCACAATAAGTAGTGCCACCCTGGGCAGGTTGTTGTGTACTGTATAAGAAGGCAGGCTGGGCATGAGCCAGGGAAGCAAGCCAGTGAACAGCATTCCTCCATGGCCTGTGCTTCAGCTCCTGCCTCCAGGTTCCTGCTCTAGGCTCCCTGAGTGATGAACTGTGACCCAGGAGATGTAAGTTGAATAAACCCTTTCCTCCACAAGTTGGTGTCAGTCAGAGTGTTTTGTCACAGCAATGGAAGACAAACTAGGACAATGGGCCATTCTAGTAGAAGCCTGAAAGAAAGCATTGCTGCGAAAAATGTAGTTCCAGAGGAAAATAAAGACTTAGGAAGCAACTGGGATAGTTTGGCAAAGAGTCTGGCCATAGTTTGCCCACAGCCCAAATGCCTGCCTGATGCTAAGTTGAAAAGCAATGGACTAAGTGTTTATAAAATCAGACAGAATGCAGACTTAAAAAAAAAAAAAAGAAAAGCAATGGCCTAATGTCTTTGGTGGAGGATATTTCAAGACACCCTAATGTAGAAATGGTGGCATGGCTTTTTATGGTGAATATTGTGCAGATCTACAGTGAAAAGAGCAGATGGGGGAGAAAGAAATGCAGAATGTACAGTTTGGATCTGAAAAGTGCACTAGGAAGATTAAAGGTGGGCCAAGGCATGTGAAGGAGAGGCTCCTTTGATAAGGATTAAAGTGATTAAGGAAAGCCTAGCTATTTACAGTAAACAATGGAAAAAGTGGGATTAAAGTGATTAAGGAGAGGCCTGAGATTTGCAAGTAAACAACAGAAAGTAACCTTCAGGGCAAGACCACACCCAGTTAACCTCCAATTTTGAAAGGAAAATACTGAAAGGGCAGAGAAAATTTGTAATGTGGTTAGTAGGAGGACCATCCAGAACTTGCAGCCAAACTTGGCAGTATTCATTCACGTGGTGCTGGCTTTAGAGCATGAAGTTTCAAGAGTGAAGGGGTCATCAGTTTTTCCTCCAAGGTTTCAGAGAGCTGCAGAGGCCACGCAGAGTGTAGCAGGAGCATCTCTGCATAGAGAAGGCCCTGATAGGCCACTGTGTGAAGCTGTGAATGCGAAGCCTGGTTGGCAGTGGAGACCCCAAGAAGACATTCGAGATGCTAGAGCTGTGAGATATTTGCCAAGGAGAGCTGCATATGGGGAGTGGTACCAGCCTAAGAAAGAGATGTATGTTGCAAGCAAAGTTGGAAGAGCTGAGCCATATAAGCCCTTTGGAAGTCAAGTCCCAGAAGTCACACATGGAGCTACTGGACTTGGTGTTTGCCCTGCTGGTTTTTGGTTTTGTTTTGGTCTAGTATTTCCTCACTATGCCTATTCCTCCCTTTTGGAATGGGAATGTGTATTCAGGTCCAATATATGTTGAGAGTATGTAATTTGTCTTTTGATTTTACAGGAGCTTACAGTTAAGAGATTGGCCTGGGTCTCAAAGAGCCTTTGGACTATAGACTTTTTAATTCAATTGAGACTGGTAAAGACTATGGAGACTTTTAAGGTTGGACTAAATGCATTTTGCATTTTATATGGTTATGAGCCAATGGGGGATAGGGAGTGGAATGTGGTGATTTGATTGAGAATGTCCCCCATTGGCTTTAAGTATTCAGACATTTTGTCTCCAGTTGGTGGTACTGTTCTTGGAGGTCTTAGAAGGTGTGGCCATGCTGGAGGAAGTAGGTCATTGGGGGCATGCTTAGTGAGTTCAACAAGCCTTGCCCGTCTCCAGAGTCTCTCTCTCTCTTGACTTCCTGTGCTCATTGTATGATGTGAACCTCGCCTTTCTCCTTCAGCCCTGGCCACCATGCCTCCTGCCACAATGGACTCTGATTCTTTGTAACCATCAATTGTAAGCTCAAATAAACTCTTACTTTTATCAGTTCCCTTGGTCATGGAGGTTTTATCACAGAAACAGAAAAGTGACTAATACAGATGCTCTTTATGTTTCTCTGTATTATGCAAGTGTTATTTGTGATATTTCCTTTGCCTATAACAAGATAATTTGGCTCAAGGGAGGCTTGGTTTTACCTCCCTGAACCAGCGGTATGCAGTCCAGAAGAAGACAGTTTGGATGTGCTTGGTAAACCGTATCAGCTTATTTCCTGTCTAGAGGTATGTGATACAACTCCTGCCTTCTGGAAAAACTATAAATCATGATATGGGGGTCTGGGAAAGAAGAGACTGTTTCTGTTTCTGGTAAACAGTGTATATTTAAGATAGGCCTGAAATTATTTTAAATCTCTTTCATGGGCTAACCTAGCTAACTTATGGTGTTAAACTCTTTTTCAGTACAAGGCTGTTGAGTTTTGTTCAAGCTTGATCTAAATACTACATACTAATTCAAAGCATCAGGCCAGTGAAATTTAGCTTCCTGGTTGGTTAATGACCAAACATAATGTCCATACCAATTTGGTCAAGGGACTTAAGAACGAACTTTGTTCCTTGCCCTCTGAGGTCAACTAAGTCCCAGGGGACTATGTATGGGAGCATCACTTGAAATGTCCCATAACTGTGAGGGAGGTGGAAATAATACCTTTATTGGACATGGGAGTTCCTTTGGATGATGAAAACATTCTGGAACTGAATAATAATGTATTAATACCCATGAACTGTATATTTTAAAGTGGTCAAAATGGTAAGTTTATTACATGTTTTGCACTGCAATTTTTAATTAGGTCTGATTCACTTGATTTGGTTTCCCAAAGAGCTGAGTCTTTGTATTCATTTGTCAACATATTATTGTTCTGCAAGCTTTTCCTAACTGCCTTAGTCAAGAATAGAAGATTAGATATCAAATAATTGTTCAGTTAAAGAAGGAATTACTTGATAACTTTTCACGAAAGGTGTTGACGTTAATAATTTTTTTCTGGTGGCCAAGAAAACATTTGGATATGTTTGCCATTATAAATTCACACAAAAATTTGTTAAACAAAAGATCTTCTAACTCTAATTCTGAGGAGCCAACAATAGTTAATCAGAACTCCACAACTTTTTATGATCTGCCTTTTGTATCTGTGATTGGTTTATAGACTTTGTAACATAGAGGCAGTGGTTAAGGCACCCATAAGCTTCAGCTTCCCAGTGATGACCCCACTCTGCCCAAAATCTCTGCATTTACTTGAAGATAGGTCTGTTTCCTCTGTGTCTACTTTTTTTTCTATACAAAAATTATCTACAAGTAACCTGTTCCATTAAGTAATAGTTTTTATCATCCTCTCCTTCACTCCCTCTCTACTGTTAAAATCCTTAGGGGCAGCAGGCAAAACAATGAAGAGTGTTCCAAATGTAGTTTATAGAAAGCCAGAGAGTTTCTACAGCTCTGGAAAGTTCCATTAATCCAGCTTAAATTTATATTCACTTTGGGATATCTGATCTGGTATCTTATTGGGTTTGTGGTCACATAAACCTAGAAGGGCATTGTCAATGATTTTTCCCCAAAAAAGACCAGGAGACAAAGTTGTATCATAGTATCATTGTATCTCAAAGAAAAGGGAACTTGGAATGAGAGGGAATAGGTCTACAGAGGGTGAGGAGAAGGGTGACACAGCTTACTATAGGGACCTCAGCTCCTCCCACTCTCAGGAACTGGTTTCTCTGTTTTCCATTGTCATGTCTATTGTCATAAAGCATTGGTGTAGTAATGAGACTTTCCTGTATGAGCCTTGTTCTGAAACAACACAGCCTTCCTGATTCCTCCCTATAACACTATGATATAGGCTTGAAGGAAGCCTGAAAGCTTATTTCACCTTCAGTTCCATCAGTCCTACCATGATTCCACAGATGTGTTTGAGATGCCCTTGCTCTGTGTTCACACTGCTATTATTCCAAGTATTATACTTTTTATTAATTTGCCTTTCTTTCACTGGATTCCTAACTTCAAGAGCAGAAACTGTAAAAGATTCAGTTCAGTTCAGCATCTCTGAGATCCAGGACACCCCAGAACTCCTCGCATGGTATTCCAGAAACATATATATATATATATATATATATATATATATATTTCAATAACCTAAGAAGAAGCATTTTAAACTGTTGCAATGAGAAGACAAGTAAATTAGCCAGGTAGAAACACTTTGCATTTTGGAAGGCTTCATTTATAATCACCAACATCTGCAGAACAGCTAGGTCCACCCTTTGTAGAGAAAATTTTACTATCTAGTTACTTCATTAGGTAGGAAGTAACCTTCCAAGAAATGTTAAACCTACAAAGTAAAATTGGAAAAATTGCATTGGTAGTAGAATTTCTCCTAGAGACAACACACATGATGTGGACCATGTCAGCACCAAAGGTAAGAATCCCAATAAATGGCTGGAGAAGCAAATTTCCTAGTGATTTGAATAAATGGTTTTTGAGAATAAAGTTAATCCTCAAACATTCATACTCTAATTCTGTCTAATCATTTATTTTTTTTTTTTTTGAGATAAGATCTCACTATGTAGCCCTGGCTGGCTTGGAACTTGCTATGTATACCCGACTGGCCCCAACCTCACAGAGGTATCAAATTTTTATTATTTTTACACTTTCTATCCATTTTAATATTTTGAAAAATACTATTAAGCATCTATGACTTGTTTGCAAAGTTCAGGGCAGAAAGATTATAAAAGACTAGTAGGTAATAAAAAGTATACATTAAAAAGAGTTTAATACTGTTTCCTCATGGAGCATCAAGTTCTAACCCTGGATGAACATTCCATGTGCCTTCTCTCATGCTACTTTAAGTAAGCCAATCTTGCAAAGTTCCAGGCGCACTTGGTACTTGTAGGTCCGATTTCCACTGTGCTTTGTCATGTGTTGTTTGAGCTCACCTGAGGAGGGAAGTTTCCACGTGCATCCAGGCTCCTTGCAAACATATGGCTTCCCCCCAGTGTGTATCCTCATGTGAACTTTGAGCTGAAAAGACTTTGCATAAGATTTCCCACAGTCCTCATAGAAGCAAGCAGGACTTCACAATGGAATGATCCTTAGGGAACTCAGAGTTCTGGGTCTTCAATTTTGACTTCTTTTTTTGGGATTTGGCCTTGGCCCAAATGGGAAGTCAAAATGCATTCTGGACTTTGTCCTTGAGATGAACTGAGACTTGAAGGATATAGGCCTTCACCCCCATAGGGGGTCTTGTTACTAGTAAGGGACATCATCTGGGAAGAAAGGCTCTGCTTTCCTCTCGGAGTCCTCATATGATGGCCATAGCCTGTCTGATCTTCAATGGGCGCTGTCATCTGACTGCCCTGGAGGGTCTGGTCTCCATTGGTTGTCATCTGACTGCCCTGGAGGGTCTGGTCTCCATTGGTTGCTGTCATCTGACCTCCTTACAGGGTCTGGTCTCCATTGGTTGCTGTCATCTGACCTCCTTACAGGGTCTGGTCTCCATTGGTTGTCATCTGACCTCCTTACAGGGTCTGGTCTCCATTGGTTGTCATCTGACCTCCTTACAGGGTCTGGTCTCCATTGGTTGTCATCTGACCTCCTTACAGGGTCTGGTCTCCATTGGTTGTCATCTGACCTCCTTACAGGGTCTGGTCTCCATCGGTTGTCATCTGACCTCCTTACAGGGTCTGGTCTCCATTGGTTGCTGTCATCTGACCTCCATACAGGGTCTGGTCTCCATTGGTTGCTGTCATCTGACCTCCATACAGGGTCTGGTCTCCATTGGTTGCTGTCATCTGACCTCCATACAAGGTCTGGTCTCCATTGGTTGCTGTCATCTGACCTCCATACAGGGTCTGGTCTCCATTGGTTGCTGTCATCTGACCCCCATACAGGGTCTGGTCTCCATTGGTTGCTGTCATCTGACCCCCATACAGGGTCTGGTCTCCATTGGTTGCTGTCATCTGACCCCCATACAGGGTCTGGTCTCCATTGGTTGCTGTCATCTGACCCCCATACAGGGTCTGGTCTCCATTGGTTGCTGTCATCTGACCCCCATACAGGGTCTGGTCTCCATTGGTTGCTGTCATCTGACCCCCATACAGGGTCTGGTCTCCATTGGTTGCTGTCATCTGACCCCCATACAGGGTCTGGTCTCCATTGGTTGCTGTCATCTGACCCCCATACAGGGTCTGGTCTCCATTGGTTGCTGTCATCTGACCCCCATACAGGGTCTGGTCTCCATTGGTTGCTGTCATCTGACCCCCATACAGGGTCTGGTCTCCATTGGTTGCTGTCATCTGACCCCCATACAGGGTCTGGTCTCCATTGGTTGCTGTCATCTGACCCCCATACAGGGTCTGGTCTCCATTGGTTGCTGTCATCTGACCCCCATACAGGGTCTGGTCTCCATTGGTTGCTGTCATCTGACCCCCATACAGGGTCTGGTCTCCATTGGTTGCTGTCATCTGACCCCCATACAGGGTCTGGTCTCCATTGGTTGCTGTCATCTGACCCCCATACAGGGTCTGGTCTCCATTGGTTGCTGTCATCTGACCCCCATACAGGGTCTGGTCTCCATTGGTTGCTGTCATCTGACCCCCATACAGGGTCTGGTCTCCATTGGTTGCTGTCATCTGACCCCCATACAGGGTCTGGTCTCCATTGGTTGCTGTCATCTGACCCCCATACAGGGTCTGGTCTCCATTGGTTGCTGTCATCTGACCCCCATACAGGGTCTGGTCTCCATTGGTTGCTGTCATCTGACCCCCATACAGGGTCTGGTCTCCACTGGTTGTTGTCATCTGACCCCCACACAGGGTCAGGTCTCCATTGGTTGCTGTCATCTGACCCCCATACAGGGTCTGGTCTCCATTGGTTGCTGTCATCTGACCCCCACACAGGGTCTGGTCTCCATTGGTTGCTGTCATCTGACCCCCACACAGGGTCTGGTCTCCATTGGTTGCTGTCATCTGACCCCCATACAGGGTCTGGTCTCCATTGGTTGCTGTCATCTGATCCCCACACAGGGTCAGGTCTCCATTGGTTGTTGTCATCTGACCCCCATACAGGGTCTGGTCTCCACTGGAGGGTATCATTTGACCCCCATACAGGGTCTGGTCTCCATTGGTTGTTGTGATCTGACCCCCATACAGGGTCTGGTCTCCATTGGTTGCTGTCATCTGACCCCCATACAGGGTCTGGTCTCCAATGGTTGTTGTCCTCTGACCCCCACACAGGGTCAGGTCTCCATCGGTTATTGTCATCTGACCCCCATACAGGGTCTGGTCTCCACAGAAGGTTGTCATATGACTTCTGTAGATATTCTGGCCATTGGAGCTTGTGAGCTGATTCCAGTAGAGGGTCTGGTCACCACTGACTGTCATCTTCTGACCCCAGTATGAGGTCTGATCACTCGTGGAAGTAACTGGACTGGTTTCAGTTGGGCCGGGGTCACCACCGAAGGTCACTGCATGGCCATCCTTCAGAGTTGTCTGCTGTTCTGCATAGACAGGAATTGGGGTCTTCATCCGGCTGCCATGATTGGAGACTGTCGCCTCACTTGCAGTGACTGGGAAGGTCTGGCTGTCAGGGAATGATGTCTTCAGGCCATCAATGACATCTGTCACCTGAGAGTCAGCTGAGGGATTTACCTCAGCAGGATCCACAATTTTCAGGTTCCCAGCAACAGTCTCACTTGGCTCTGGAAGGAGCAAGTCAATAGCTTCGCCAGGAGCAGTTGTTGCTGAGTTCTGGGTGAGGCCTGTCCCAGGGATGCTAGAACATCCCGACGTCATCTCTGGGGGCCTCCTGGAAGGCATCGCCTGGCTCTGGGCTGCTTCACACCCACTGGCCTCCACCAGGGCAGTCCCAGGTGGGAAGGGTTGTTGTTCTGGCTCAGCTGGGGCTTGTAAGTCGTTGTTACCTGGCTCAGAGAAAACCTGCAGAAACTCCTCAAGCTCCTCCACAGTTTTGGGGAAGGAGTTCATCTTCTTGCTGTACTAGATATTCAGTGGTGAGAGCTTCAGGTCCTTAAGAATCGCCTTCAGATTCACGGAGTTGGACAGAAGAATGGTGGTTGCGGGAATGAGATTGGAATGTAGAGGGTCGGCCACTGGTGTGTAGACCAGGCAGGAGCTCAGATCCAGCTGACTGGGAGAGTCCCACAGATTCCTAGGCTGCTGGAGAGTGCTTTTAAAGCCCTTGGCAGAAAGTGGGCGGGGCGTCAAGAGTGGTTTAAGCTGCCCACCCCCTTGGGGGGGTGGGGTCTCTCAGGCCCTGGGTTGCAGAGCCTTATTTAATTACCTTAGCAAAGGCATCTGGACATCCTGGAGGTCACTTTTAGAAATCTCACAGTGTAGAGGAACTGCACTTTTTTGTCTTCATCCCCAGCGTCCTTGTGCAAGATTTTACTATGCTCATTCTTGATTTGAGGGGTGAAGATGCAGAGAGTGAATGCTGTCAAGTCAGCTCCTAGGTCAGAACCCAAAGGCTTTGCTTTGCTCTTGTGACATGAGTTGCTAAGTACATGCTCATGGCCTTGATTTTTAGATAGCTGGAATGTGCATATTTCAGCTCTTTGGCAGTTGTCAATTTAAGCAAAATTACTTTTAGCCTAAAAATCTGTGATCAAGTCACTTTAGAAATAATAATGGAAAGATTTTGTTGGTGTGTTTTTAAATTTTTCCTGTTAATTTTGTGGTTTTGGACACTGGAGTCCCAAGTGGCCTGCAGCTTGCCATGTACACCAGGGGCCTCCATCTCCTAGAGCTCTGCTTCCCTTCCTCTGCAGGAGTAATTGGATTAAAGGCCTGTGCTGCCTGGCCTGGCCCCATGATTGATTTGATTTCTGAGTCAAGGTCTCCTGTAGGCCACATAGGACTCAGTGTCTAGGTTCTCCTGTCTCAACCTCACATTACAGCCCCGTGCCCCTGTGCCTGGAGGTTTCAGTTCATTCGTTTCTTTGTCTTGTGAGTTTTTTTCGTTTTTGAGCTGACATCAGAGAATGTTGTCTGGGCTAGCCTCCACCGCTGGGCCCAAGCCATCCTTCCTTTCAAACTCTCCTGTGTCTTGGGCTACTTTTCTCCAGGTGATAATAGCTGGTACTTCTTGTGGTTTCAGACAGAGTCTCATCTTGCCTTAGAGACCACAGTGGCCTCCAGCTTGCCACACACCCCTCTGCCTCTGCCTCCAGAGGGCTAGTATTGCAGGCATGTGCTGCCACACTCAGCCCATTGTGGCAGTTTTTGCTCTCCGTCTTTTCCTACCCCCAGGACTGTTTCACCCCATCAGAGACTAGTCCTTCTGGAGTCACCTGTGTGACCTCTGAGCCCTGACATACAGCTCCAAGTCTATGCCTGGCTCCCCCAGCCTCTGCCCACCATCCCCATAATCCCTGACTTTACAAGGTCCTGCCCTGTCTAAAGATAACTTGCCTCACCCCCAGTCTCTAACATTCCCCTGGAAGGCCATTTGCACTCTTTCTCCTGGACTTGTGCATGCATTTTTGCTCTTTTCACAAGTTCTAAATCTTCAAAACTAAGCTCTGGCCCTACATACCTCTGGTGACTCCAAGGGTGTTGCTAACCTGCCTGTTCCAAAACCAGGGGCTGGATTGGTCTCCAAACAGAGCAGCCAGAAAGCTCGGAAAATTATTGTAAGCTTTGGATTCCTGTCTCCCAGCCTCCCTTTGGAAGAAATAGCAAATTAATTGTACAAAATAATGACTTCATGATGTTTTCATACCTATGTCATATTTAAATAGATATTATAAAATTATATCTTTTTTATATTTATTTTTTTATTGATGCTTTGTGTATTTCATACATCATTTTCCAATTCAGTTCAGGCATATATCCCCTTCCCTTCCCCCCACCCCACCCCTACCTATCCCAGATCATGCATTCTGCCATAAGTTTTCTGCATCTTTCTCTGCTTTTTTGTTTTGTTTGGTTTTCATTTTTTTAACAAGAAGTGATAATTTGTGAGTACAAGCATCCTTCATGTAAAACCAATTTGCAAGCAGTTGTGCCCAAACCCACACAGCTCATGGGTCCCACGATCCAGCGGGGGGGGGGTTGTATGTTCAATCAAGTTGATCAAATGAGTGTCCAGTCTATATTGTTAGTAGTTTCACCATTAACCCCAATCGCAGCCCTTACATTCTACCATGCCCCCTCTTCCACAGATTGTTCCCTAGGCTTAGAAAAGGGGCACAGGTGGATGAGAAGCAAAACACTCTACTTTCTCTTGGTCTCTAGTCAATTCTGGCTGTTGTCTTTCATGGGCTGCCAGCTTTTATATCTTTATAGAACCAGAAATAAAGAATATTCCATAATTTCTATGAATGTAACTTACCCTGGTCTGAAAAAAATGTTTTTAAGTCTTTAGGAATATAAAAAGGTAAACTACAGCAAGGTGTACCAACATTGAATTAATGACTTATTTAAAAATAACTAAGACCTGGGCATGGTGGTTAATATCTTTAACCCCAGAATTTAGGAGGCAGAGGTAAGCAAACGGATCTCTGTGAGTTTGAGGCTAGCCTGGTCTACATAGTGAGTTCTAGGCCAGTCATCTAGGGTACAGGGAGACCCTATCTCAAAGAAAAGAAAAGAAAAGAAAAACAGTAAGAAGGAATGTCTTTTAATGTCTGTGTTTCCATGGCAATTATCTTTTTGTTTGCCTGCCTCCTAACAAATTTACTCATCAATATTTTATGAAAATTGTTTCTATGGAAATTTGAATTTGTTCACTGTTTTCTTCCCCTAAATATCCATATACCTCATAGACAAAAGAAAAAATATTTTCTCATTCAAGGTGAACTTAGAAAAGCCATCACAGCCATCCCTCTGGGACAACTCTTCTACTTTTTGAGACAGAGCCTCCCTATAGCCCCAGCTGGCTTGAAACTCATTTGGGAGGCCAGGCTGGCCTCAAACTCAAAGAGATCATCCTCTAGAGTACTAAGATTAAAGGTGTATGCCACCATGCTTGGTTTTTAAAATTTAGGTGGAGAATTTATTTCTATTTTATATGTATCGGTATTTTGGCTGCATGTATATAAGTGCACTAGTGTTGTGCAAATACCTAGGAAGGCCAGAATTAGGTGTTAGATTCCCCGGAACTGGAGGTAACTGTTGTTAGCAGCCATGGGGGTGCTAGAAACTGAACCTGGGGTTCTTTGCAAGAGCAGCCAGTGCTCTTACCCTCTGAGCCATCTTTCCAGCTTCTGAGCACCAGCTTTGGGGGTGTCCTGATCTTGTTTATGAACCCTGTATCTTCCTTCTTCCTCCAACTAAAGGGACATGCACTATACTGAATTACTTCACCATTTCTTTTCCTCCAAGAACTTAATCTGTATAATAAATTATTTGTAAGTAAAGACCCTTTGGTTTGAAATATCTAGCATGGATTTGGTATTTATAACTGGGCCCCAAACAAAACATTTATTTCTAGGGTTTCTCTAAGCATCAAATAAGATAACGCTACGAAGAGCTAGTACTCTAGTGCCTGGCGTGAAGCAAAATGTGCAAAAATTAACCTCTGAGACAGTTTGGTGCCCAGCTTGTGGAATATGGCACATGACTATTTCTGTAGCTGTTCAGACTTTCCTCAACTATATGGAGCCAGGGATGGGAAACCAAAGGGAACAGAAGACATGACACTGGCCAGTTGGCTGTGTATGAATCTGTGCTATGCGATGGGTAAAAGCCCACCAGTGAGATTCAGGGAAGAAGGAGAGGGAGGTTGGGGAGAGGGAGTGAAGATGTGCAAGGTGCACTGATACATATGTATTTTCATAAAACACTGTTTTTCATGCTAAAATGACATGAACTTATTTCATAGGTTATTCAGAGTGTCATGTAACACTTAAGAAGGGATTTTTTTTTGTTTTCTGTTTTTTTTACAAAGTTCAATAGTATTTGCAAAACCCCCTACAATGATAACTTCAAGATACTGAAAGAGGAAATCAAAGAAGATTCTAAATGATAAAAGAACTTTCCATGCTCCTGGATTGGTAGAATAAATATTGTCAAAACTATATTACCAAAATTATCCTACAGATTTAATGCAATACCTATCAAATTTTAATGTCATATTTCACAGATCTACAAAGAGCAAGAATTCATATGGAACCACAAAAGGCCATGAATAGCCAAAGCAATCCTACAGAGCACAGCTGGAGGCACCCCAATACCCAGGTCAGAGCCGCCATGGTGAAGACTGTCTGCTGCTGCCATGAAAGCAGACAGGTGGACCAACAGAACAGTGGCCCAGAGATAAACTGACAAAGTTATGCCCACTTAATTCTTGATAAAGGAGTTTTTTTTTCTAAAATACTCTTAATATGGGCTAATGTTTTATGAGGCTGTTTAGCAGAGAAGTTGAATTGAAAGTGAAATGAAGAAACAAGTAAGAAAATAAAATGAGGTGAGGATTAGAGCAAAGAAATACAAGATCTGGGGCTGAAGAGATGGCTCAGCTGTTAAGAGTGCCGACTGCTCTTGCAGAGGACCTGGGTTCGATTCCCAGCACCCACATGGAGGCTAAGAACCAGCTTTAACTCCAGTTCCAGGGGAATCCGATGCCCTCTTCTGACCTCCGCGGCATTGCATGACACGGGCGCACCAACCTACATACAGACAGTACACTCATACACATAAAAAACAATAAATAAATAAATAAATAAATAAATAAAATATTAAAAAAAGAAATACAAGAGCATTCAGCCCCCTCCAAATCCTATCACTGATTACCTCTGTGTCCTCACAGCACACCAGATCCAAGGCTGCTTGATTGTTTTCATTGTTGTTTTCTATGCTTATTATTTTTTTTTACATCTAATCTCCTTTACTCAACTTTCATAAGCCTGGCAATAAGAAACCTCCTTCATTTACATATAATAAGGGAGTTAAAGTTTTAAGTAACCAAAGTCAGTACCTACCTTTTGAACTCACACGAAGATTTATTGTTTATGGAGGACACTTTGGTACGTGTTGCAGGAAAATTTAGTGGTTTCCATTACTTCTATTGCAGGGGAAGTGGGTGTGCAGGATTCTCTGAGCCCCAGCCCATTTCCACTTCTTTCCCACTGGAAGCCATAGGTCTGAATTCTCCTTTTGTTATTTTCTAGTAAAGTGACCTTGAATGAATTGCCTAAACTTTCCCCATTTTACTGGTTTTAAAAAAGAGATGACCTATCACACAGAAATTTTGTTATGATTAAAATAAGATAATTCTCAAAATGTGCTCACAAGCACTCAACAGAGAGTGCTGAATGAACTGGGCTGTTATTTATGTCAGTCAATAATATGTTTCCAGTCACTGTATTCTCTTTTTTTAAATTTTTTTTTTACTGTATTCTCTAAAAACAAAGTCCTTTCCTTTATTTTCCATTAATGAAATTTGTTGAAAATACTATATTTCCTCCACTTGTAATACTACACTGGTGAACCCACTGGAAATGGTGTTTTCTTTCATGCAGCCCAGAATCCAGTGACTGATCGAGAGAAGGCAATTGTTGATTAATTACTATGATAAAGACTGACCTTTTGACTCATTCATTATCCTGTATGGCAGTGATAGATTCCACCTAAAGTAAGAAATTTTTCCTTTAAAGCATTTCAGGGTGTCTCTTTTGCAGTTTCCTGCGACCTCCCTCACCCGGTACTTGGTCATTTTGTTCCTGTAAACCACAGCAGCCTTCTAGTTAGTGTCTAGGTCTGCAGCATATTCCTGTTCACCCTCTTCCTGTACAGCCTCCCTAATCTTCTTTAAATACTGCTTTCACCTCATCACTGCCCTGTTCAGTACCTCTAAATAGCTTACTCATTCCTCCTCCAAGTCCAAAGTAATCTGCTAACTTACAAGACTGCCCACCATTTGTCCCCAAACCAACGACTCACGATTTCCACCTCTGAAAGCATGGCAGCTGCTGCTGGGAGGGTAAATTCATGGTTTTATACTTATTTTCATTGGAATGGCTAACATGTGATGTAAGATGTGGGCAGGGATTATACTTTTTAAAATAGTTTATAAAAAATAAAGATAACTTATCTCTACTTTTGATGAAATCAAGGCTCTTCTTAGCCAATATCCAGAGTTACAAAAAAGAAAGTATCGTGTGGGGTGGAGTCAGGCATCCAGGTCCTGTCTGCCCCCTTCGACTTCTCCTTTCCTTGGGGCTCCCCTCTGCGCTGCTCACTTGACTACACTACCCTTCTCACACTTTTATTTTCCCCATGATCCAAATGCTAGTCAAGCACTGTCTCCTGGAGCCAACTCTTCCTGTGTGGAGGTCCTGTACCTTTGAGTTGAGATGTCAGTCACCAATAGCACCCTGACACTCTGGAACTGAGATGTCAGTCACCAACAGCACCCTGACACTCTGGAACTGAGATGTCAGTCATCAATAGCACCTTACACTCTGGAACTGAGATGTCAGTCACCAACAGCACCCTGACACTCTGGAACTGAGATG
>VZQC01012138.1:597671-737851 GCA_009823505.1 Rhizomys pruinosus
TTTAGTGTGAACTTGACACACCTGGGTTGAGGGAGCCTCAACTGGGGAATTGGCTCCATTGGACTGGCCTGTGGCCACATCCGTGGAGTATTGTCTTGATTGTCGAGCAATGTGGGAGGGCCCAGCCCACTATGGGTGGTGCCACCCTGGGCAGGTTGTTGTGTATTGTATAAGATGGCAGGCTGGACATGGGCCAGGGGAGCAAGCCAGTAAGCAACACTCCTCCATGGCCTGTGCTTCAGCTCCTGCCTCCAGGTTCCTACCCTGGGTTCCTGCCTTGGGCTCCCTAAGTGATGAACTGTGACCCAGGAGATGTAAGCTGAATAAACCCTTTCCTCCCCAAGTTGGTGTCGGTCATAGTGTTTTGTCACTAGAACAGATGTCAATCATCAATAGCATCCTTACACTCTGGAACTGAGATGTCAATCACCAATAACACTCTTACACTCTGGAACTGAGATGCCAATCATCAATAGCACCCTTATACTTTGGAACTGAGATGTCAATCATCAGTAGCACCCTTACATTTCCATTATCTGCTTCTTTTCTATACTTGACAGTCTTGTCACAGTTATTTCACAGAGATCTGCAGTACTTTGTAATCCTTCAGATTAACTGCAATGTTACTGAGCATCAAATAGTTACATACATAGTAGATGCTTAGTGATAGGATTATTTGGCATCCTTAACATCTGAGCTATCTTATTTTCTTGGATCTAGATGGAAAATACAGGAATGAATCAAGAAACCTTAATTCAACTAAAACCTAGCATTGTTTACAAGAGAAACAAAAAATATTATAATATTATGTTGAGATAGAAGAAAACAGAAAAATAAATGTAGAAAAGATGCCTGAAATGCAGTTTAAATCACACAGCATAATGCTGGAAGCTAGGCTTGGTTTCTAAACAGTTGATGGTAAAAATAGAAAGCCTTCTGTCATAAAATGTAGTTAGTGTCTATGAGATAAAAAAAAAAAAAACAATTGCTCATGAGCAGTAAATTTATTTTTGGTGTCAAGTCCAGACAGAAACTGATTCCCATGGATTCTCATTAAGGGGAAATTGAGTAAAGTAGTGAACAATATCCTTGGTAATGTATTACAGCAGTTACTATAAAGAGTTTCAGAGTAGTCGTACTTAGAGTGATGTGCAGTCTAGCCAGTGATATCATTGCAACAAAGTGAAATTCAGTCAGAATGATTTTCCAATGTAAGGATTAGGGAAAATATTGTGATCTGGACCCTAATCTCTCCGCCCCCCCAAGTCAAGAGACTGCCTCTCAAACAAGTTTCTGTTCCAGATCACTATTCCAAGAGTCTGGAGGCTGAGGCACTGAATTATGGGGCTAGTGTGAATTCAGGAGCAAGTGTGGGAGGTCTCAGATGTTTTGTAGTATTTTTTCAGGTGTGAGCTGGTCTGAATCTATTTAGTTGTTTTCCTGGGTTTTAGAAGTTTGTGCTGTGACTGGGCCAGAACAACAGAATTCTTCCTGTGGGAACTAGACAAGACTCCAGCAAATTGGGCTGGGATTCTATGCACAGTTCTTGTTTCGGGTGGGAACAGAAGGACTAGTCATGAAACCTAAACAATAAGGGGACCATTTGCATAAGATAAAGAGAGAATGGTGTGTGGGCTCAGCTTGGTGGAGTTAGAGGCATGTTTGAATATGCCTCATGTCAGGATTAATGACAATGTGGTGGGACTGTCTGCATGTCTGCATCTGGCTTCTTTCTCAGTGGCTTACTGGTAGTCCTCTGAGTACGTGTGCCTGTCAGCATGTCCAGCACCAACCTACCCAGAACCTACCAAGTGCAGATGTGCTCTAGGGGTCCTGGGCAGGCACATGTTTAATAACTCCACAGGTGATTCTTCTGTAGACTAAATTTTGCGAACCATTGAATTATGAGTTAAGTGGGGCCCAAGACAAGTTTCAGATTGAAGTATGTATTCTTAGGCTGACTTGGAGCTGACATTACACACAGAACAACTTCAGCAAGTCTTAGAGGGTTAGACACCATTAAAGTTTTATGAAATAGAATGATAAAGTGGTTTGGAGCAAGCCATTGAATGAAGAAAATGGACTTTTATGAGAGAACTGCAGACAGGGAAATGTAGAAGTCCTCTTAATAGTGGGAACAGGTACAAATTTAATGAAGGGAAGAGTTTTAATGAGCTACTGGCACATCCTGCCTTTTACCTCCCTGTGAAGAGCACCAGGGAAGTTTTATTTTAGAAGGGAAATCTAAGGTGTCACTCTGTGCAGCTAGGGAAATAATCCCTTGGTCAGGGAGGAACACTAAATAGGTTGCTGTAATAAGCAGAGTGGCTGGATACTCAGAGACTTGAATGTTCTACTGGATTGGGATACATCTGAGCAGCATAAGTACAGTTGGTGGTATGCAGTTCCCTTGGTCTTGATGGGTTATATGGAATCCCAGCAGGCTTTGTTTGGTTAGACAGAAAAATAGGTGTTTTGACTGCAAATTTGTGCGGCTTCCTCAGTGATGCGGAGCTCAACCCACGCTGCTACTTGTGTGATTGCTTCATTTGTTTATTGTAGTGGTTTTAAATAGAGGGAGAAAGGAATTGGGGATAAAGTTTGAACCAAAGCAATCAGGCAACTTCAATAATGAAATGCTACACAGGCTTTTGCGTTAGGAAATCTATGCAATCGCACTGCTGATGCTGTTCTCTCTATAGGGATTCATCTCACCGATTTTATCAGCTCAGTGGGGTTTAATGTCTCTCTACTCTGGAGGATAAAAAGCAGAATTATCACCAAGGTAATGAAAAACACCCCTCCTATGTTTTGTGGGGTGTTTTATTAAAAGCATGTTGCTTTGGTCTCATACACCAGTTGCAATATGTGAATATAAAATGCCAGAATAGCTCTCAAGGGAAACATTTTCTTTTTGTGCTAATTTAAAATTCCTCAAACAGCATGCAGTCAGGTGTGATGTTAATATTTTGTATCTTTGTTACCTGAGCTTCCCAGAAAGGCATTGGGCGGTGCAGCCGTGTGAGGGAGGGAACAGCTGGGTTTGGAACTGCCTGCCCGGGACTGGGAACTTCTTTAGGGACTCTTGTTGAGCCTCTGAGTCTAACCCATTCTTTACCTTCCTGACATTTCACAGTTTCACTATTTGATTATGCCATTAGGCAGTAGAGAATTCTAATGAGAGTGTCTACTGTGAACAGACCAATGACATTTTTCCTGTTAATAATAGTGCTTGACTTTTTATAGATGAACTATTTGCAACTGACATTTTTACATTTTGCCTCAAGTCTCTGAAAACCCTAACCCATTTTGTTCTGTTCTGTTTTGTTTGGGTTTATTCCTTCACTTTTGCAAACTGGATGGATGGACCATCAGTTCCAGTCCGTTACCATTTCATTCTCCAGCTGATCTTCATCCCAATTCTTCTAAAACTTTAAGGGTCATGGAAAGTTCTAGGACAGTTAATTCTACCCCAGCATGTTGTCTAGTGGAGGCGATAGACTTGTAAAGAAATAATACTGATGCCGTGTTACAGGACTAATGAGACGTGTTTGAAAAGAGACGTGTTGGAGCTGGACAGATGGCTCATCGGTTGGGAGCACTGACTGCTCTTGCAGAGGACCCGGGTTCCATTCCCAGCACCCGCATGGCAGCTAAGAACTGTCTTTAACTCTAGTTCCAGGGGAATCCGACGCCCTTTTCTGACCTCCTCGGCATTGCACGACACGGGTGCACCAACCTACATGCAGACAGTACATTCCTACACATAAAAAATAATAAAAATTAAAAAAGAAAAGAGATGTGTCATTGAGATAAGTTAGATTTGATTTGGATCTTAGAGGTCTGAATGGAAATTTACTAGACTTGGAGGGAAAAAGAAAAGGATCTATACTAGATTATGGAGTTTTGAATGAGTAGAGCTTGGGTTAATTTTTGGAGGGTGGCTGGAGGCTCCGTGCCTACAAAGTGGGGGGTTGGAGGGGAAAAGATGTAGTCAGAAATGTAGGGCCCTTGATGTAAAGGGCCATGTGTTTTGCACAGCTGAGCTTGGATCTTACCATATAGATAATGACAAGGAGACAGAATTTTACAGAGCATCTTGGAAAGATTACTCAGTGAGAGTTGGCCCCACTGGTAGCTAGAAGATCAGGTAAGAGTTTATGACAGTAGTCCCAAGGTTGCCTGGGAGGAGTTACAACTTTGCTCTGAGGATTTAGGATTGGACAGACTTTGATATGGTGGTCAGCCATTTGAGGCAGAGGAGCAGGAAAGACTGCAGTGAGTCTGGGGGTTCTAACATAGGAGGGTAGATGGTACACATCAGCATAGATATGCCATATGCAGGAGGTAGTTATTTCATTTTTAAGGACAAGAAATAAGCTTTAGAATATAGAATGACCTATACCTCTGATGACCCTGTGTACATCCCATTAGACATTATCTAGTCAGTAAAGGCTTTTAGCTTAGGAGGAAAGTTTGGACAGGAGACAGTAATTTAGAAATATGGGAACACATCGCTGGTCAGTTAAATCATGACATATATTCTATTAACGTGTTCTATTTATGCCACTTCATTCCAGAGATGTCTCATTTAGAGATTGTACTCTAATGATTCATAGGTATTTTTACATCTGCTGCTGGTGTGACAGATCTACACTGTACTATTCTTGTATTGCTCTACTCTTTCAGCTTAAATGAAATGGAAATCTACTGAGTTATCTTTATTCATGTCGTATTGAACATTCAATAAGGTGAAATGGACAAAACGTAGAACCTTTCTACTCACTTGGGCTTTCTTCTCTTCTGTCTCGAACAATATAATTGTACCCCTGGGTTCCTTGTCAGTTAGATTTAGCTGTGTGACTAGATTTTATCTCATTTCAAGGAGAGAGAGAAAGAGAGAGAGAGAGAGAGAGAGAGAGAGAGAGAGAGAGAGAGAGAGAGAGGAGAGATACCCTGTCATTTTGAAACAGGTTTTAAAGTTATACCCTCTTACCCTCTTTTCCTTCCTCTGCAGCCCTTGGAGATATCAGGCCTCATGGGCCAGGTTTCTCAAATGATGATAACGTGACCCATGTTAGACACAGAGTGAGGGAGAAATGGTATTTGCCACATCGAGCCATGAGAGTTGTTATTTTGTTTTTATTTTGTTTTCAGTCAAAGTCACACTATGTAGCCCCAGCTGGCCTGGAACTCATACTATGTAAGCCAGACTTCCCTAGAACTCAGACACCCATCTGCCTTTGTTGCCTTTGAATGACCCAAAGGTATGCACCACCACACCAAGGGGCAGTTGTTATTCCTGCTCTGAAAGCATGAAGTAGTCAATCTAATGGGTGAAGAACTACCCATATCTGGGTCACACCCTGCTCTGTCACTAATTAGCTAGCTGCAAGCAAGTCTTTGTGACCCGTTTCTTCTTGAGAATGGAAATAATGATCTCGAATTTATCAGAACTTTGTAAAGATTTACAGACAAAGCATCCAAAACGTTTTAGAAATAGCAGCTGCCTACTGCATCACAGCCCACAGCTATCCTTTCAGACAGTTGCTCATTTTTCATGTATTGATTTTGTAATAAGTGTGGTTGTGATTTCTCTTATATTTGTCTTGTACTTAAGTTTCTTGGCCATGTTATCTCAATATTTATCTGATCAAATAAACAAAGAAGAAGGAACTGAAGACAGAACTGGAAGACCCTGTCAGCATAGACCTCACTCTAGTTATTAATGCACCATTGTAAGAGAGCTGCAAAAATAATACCTTGTGATAAACCTGAATCCTCAAGTAGGCCCTGACAATATAAAGCTTTTGTATGCAGTACCACATAAAAGGATTACTTAGCTTGTCACCTTGCAAAGACTGCATTTGAGATAACCACCCAAGCTTCTTGAATATTTGTAAACTGTTGGATTAGTGATGTTGGCTTTTCTTTTTATCAAGGTTATTTCTATCAAGATTTTTTTTGTAGTAAACAACTAATTTCTTAACCATTCTCTTTGTTTCCGGTGTAATCTTCTACCATAGCATCTATTGCCATTGTTGTGATTTTTTTTTTTTTGCTCATGGTCTGATTGTCTGCTTAAATCACCTCACTTAAAATTCTCCATTGATTACAGGGGCTAAAGAGATGGTACAGCAGAGGACCTGCATTCAATTTCCAGTTATGGTGGCTAAAAACCATCCAAAACTCCAGTTCCAAAGGATCTGGTGTTCTCTTCTGATCTCAATGGGCATTGCATGACATGGGTGCACTTATATACATGCAGGCAATACACTCAATACATAAATATAAAAATAATAAATAAAATAGTCCATTGATTCCATAAGACCATTGCCCATAGGATAAAGCATATGAAAAACTTGATCTATTCTAATGTAACCCAAAGATTAAGTATACATAAGGATTAATCCCAGCAGAGGCAGGCAGATCTCTATGAGTTAAAGGCTAGCCTGGTCTACATAGTGAGTTCCAGGCCAGCTGGAGCAATTGGAAGACCCTGTCTCAAAAAGACCAAAGAAAAAGTATACATAAGGAAAGAAAATCCAAATAGACCCTTGATGGATATAGTAGAGAAACACAACTCTCAGAAAATAGAAGAGGTGATTGGAGTTGGGTTTAGTAAGTTTATTTTAAAAAACAAAACTGATAAGGATTGTGGAGGAGTAGAAATTATTGTGGAAAATTTAAGGACAATGTGACTGGCTAATAGAGAAGAAAGCTAGACTAGATTCGATGGCACATTCCTGTAATTGCACGATGTGGGAGGCAGAGGTAGGAGGATTGCTGCTAATTTGAGATCGACCTGGTCTACATAGTGAGTTACAGGCCAGCCAGGACTACACAGTGAGACTCTGTCTCAAATATATACATGCCTACAAATAGGTGCACACAAATATATACATTCATATAGCTAGAGAAGAAAGAGGGAACTACAGAAAAATGATATTCTTAATAAAGCAACTGTATATCTAGAACATATATATATATATATATATATATATATATATATATGATTGCCTATAGAGTTAATACAATCAAAAATGATCTTTAGCTGATATGATAGTCTGGTCGGGCTATAAAGTCCGATTTTTCTAATATGGTACAAACAGGAAATATATTTAAGTTCTGAGCAGGTTTAGAGATTGGCAAACACAGCACTCATGTGCCAAGGAGAATGGGGCAGACCATAGGAATATGAAAATGATGTTTGAGGGGAACTCATATGAACAGGCTTGGGACCCAATCATGTTTAGCCATTCCTTTGTTCTCTGTATACTTGGAGGAATAAATAGCTACAAGGTCACCAGTCACAGGCAACAAAATCAGTTAGGTGTATATTTGTACATATATGTGTGCTGCCATTATGAAACATTAGTTCAAAAGTATTTTGAGACTTCATTTTCTTTGCACGAAGGACACTAGAGAATGTTGAAAAGGTTTAACACGCAAAATGTTTTCTTTCAAGCCTGGCCCTCAGTTGAGGTGACAGTAGATCTCACTATACCCTTTCCCCTAGGTAGCCAGATTAATTGGGAAAAGGAAGAACGTGTGGATGAGAGCCAAGGCTCACACACTGTGGTGGAGTACCTTCCTGTCAGCCCCTGGTAGCACCCTATTGCGACTCCCCATACAACCTGTGTGATGGCTTTTCAAAAATCACAAACTGCAGCTCTTAGGTGGGAAGACTTAACTGGCAATTAAAGAGGCATCCTAGGTTTTTTTTTTTAAGTAACTGTAACTTCATAATTTTATTTTCCTACATCTGTTCTATTCAAGCCAACCCTACTGTGGTGATCTTCATCCAGACAATTCAGCTGTTTCCTGGCAACCAAGTTTCCTGTGGTTTCCTTGGTTATAAGCAATGACGTAATTCTTGTGGGCAGCTTCAGAAGCACAGAAGAAAGCTCTCCTGAAGAGTGCGATGCCAAACATTTCAGGTTGCTGCTTGCTGAGTGTCTATAAATGAGGAAATTTCTCCTTACGGGCATTAATAACACTAATAAATAACCGTAGGGAGATTTTTTAAAGCAATATCATGTGTTAGAATATGTACTTTTTCAAGGCTTTTTCATACACCTGATCTTTTTTTCTGAAATGAGTCTTTCCCCCTTATTTTCTAATTAACTATCTTTAGTCAGATCTAGCATATGAAATAGAAAGACTGAAAAAAAATTATAGGACATATTACAGAAGACAGAAGTATGGCTGATCAAGAGAGAGGATCAATAATACTGTGATTATTTTACTAATAAAGACTGTTTTACAGACTTAGATGGCAGTGCTGAGGACTGGTGGTTGAGTACATTAAATAAATATTGACTATTTAAAATAGCTACAAATATACCTGGTGTGCTAGATAGCTTTAGTGTCAACTTGACACATCTGGGTTGAGGGAGCCTCAATTGGGGAATTGCCTCCATTGGACTGATCTGTGGCCACGCCTGTAAGGCATTTTCTTGATTGGTGATTGTTGACTGATGTGGGAGGGCCCAGCCCACTGTGGGTAGTGCCACCCCTGGGTAGGTTGTCCTGTATTAATGAGAAAGCAGGTTGAGCATGGGCCAGGGGAGCAAGCCAGTAAGCTTCATGGCCCCTGTGTTTGTCTGCAACCAATCACATAAATAAGATGTGGAATTTTCCAGTTCTTTCATCTCAGGAACTCAAAATGTTTTAGTTATTGGAGCATTTCAGATTTCCAATTTCTGATTAAGCATGCTCAGTCTGTATTAAATATGCTTAAACATCATCTAAGACCTTGTTTTAAGGTGGCAATTATGTAACAACTGAAATAATTGATACCTGGAAGATAAAGTATGAATGGGGCATCTGGATAGACCCTGTTAGTACACAAGGATCCAACACAGGGATTATAGTTTCAGTAATCCAGGAAGAGAGACTAGAAAGCTAAGACCCAGAGCCAGGCAAAGATATTCATAAGAGAAAGAAGGACAAAATATCATTTACTGAAGATGATTTTACAGCAGATACTTTATAGACAGCAAACCTCACAGCTAGGTAGATATTATCATTTCTCTTTTTATAACACTAAGTGACTGAGGAAAATTATTATATATTTGTAGATAGTATAAATAAAACTCAGCATGACATTTTACCAGTGATGCTGAGATTAGACTCTAGGAACTTTCTTCAGCTCTAAATTGTGGTGTTTTGTTTATTTGTTTTGTTTTGTCTTTGGTGTGGCACCTCAGTTTTACTCTTCTGTGTAGAAGTTCAGGTCCAGGTCTTGATATTTATTTAGTAGCTGCCCCAGGAAGGTAGAGATTACCACATATCTGCTCTCCTTAGTTTTCCAGGGAATGGTTAACACTAAACGTTATTTAGCTGAAGGAAATACCTTTATTTACCATCTGTAATAGAACCACTTATTTATACATTTATTTCTTCAAGTAACTATTGACTTATCCTTGAAACTGCATCCATAGTAACCATTTTGAAATTGGTGGACTTGAATTTTAACTATTGATTGATTGATTGGTTGGTTGGTTGATTGATTGATTGATCCTTTTGAAGCAGCATCTCCCTATAGCCCCAGCTGGCCTGGAATTGGCTATATAAACCAGGCTGGCCTTGAACTCATAGAGCTCCCCTCCCTCTGCCTCCCAAGTGCTGGGATTAAAGGCATATGCCATGATGCCTGGCTTTAACATATTTATTTCTGTATTCGAATAAGCAGGAACAAAGCAGTTCAAATTTCCTATCCTAGTGTTAAATGCTGAAAATTGAAAGGAGCCCAGAAATCATTTAGGCCTGCCTGTTAGGTTCATTCATTTAATCATTCAGTTTTTAATTAAATTCTTGTGTGTGAAAGGTGCAATTCAAGATAGTACAGAAATTCCATCCAACAAAGCCCTTGACATTGTGTGAAATGGATGAAATGCATCCTATGAATACCTCTATTTCCATATGGAGAGTGAGAGCTATGAACTGTAAAGGGAAGCTCAGTGCATCATTCATTAACTATAATATTTCCACATCCAGAGATAGAAAAATATGAACTGTAAAGGGGAGCTCAGAAGAGCTTTCTGAGGAAGTGCCATCATATCAGAGACCCACAGTGGGGTAAGGTGTGTTTGTTTATATAGGGAAGACACTTCAAAACAGATGGAAAGAAAGCCCCAAGACTGACACATAACAGGTGTGGAAGGTTGGATGAATTATGACAGCTAAGATTTAATAAAACTTAATGATTAATGATTTTTTAAGTCAGTAAACTGAGTTTCCTGACTTTGTTAGAAGTGATGTTCAAAGATCCAGCCTAACAAGTGGCTGAAGCTGTAGCCATAGCAATCTAAATCTGTGGTAACCTACCATAATAATTAGTACTGTTTAAATACCTATATATCTAATTGCTTGTGCTTCATTAGTAGGATTGAGAGGTTATACCTGGACAAACTGTCAACCCATGAAAGGAAACAGCCAGAACTGATCAGACTCCAAACTGACATCTCCAGAGAAAGTAGACTGTTTTGCTTCTCATCCACCTGTGCCCCTTTTCTAAGCCTAGGGAACAAAATCTGTGGAAGAGGGGGCGTGGTAGAATGTAAGGGCTGTGATTGGGGTGAATGGTGAATCTACAGCAACATAGTCTGGACACTTATTTGATCAACATGATTGTACATAAAAGCCCCACCAGCTGGATGGTGGGAGACATGGGCTGTGTGTGTTTGGGCATAGCTGCTTGAAAATTGGTTCTACATGAAGGATGCTTGTACTCATAACTTATTGTTAAAAAAATTTAAAAATTGGGAAAAAAGGAAATCTAAATCTGGCCTTGATTAGTGGGACAATTGAATGAAAGTAACTTCTTTTCAGCAGTAGCCTTTAGTCTTTTTAGAATAACTCTCTTGATTTTCAAACTTTGAAGATTATTAGAGTTATTTAAGGCAGAGATCCAAACTGGCTCAATTTCTGAATTAAGATGCCTTATTGTTGGTGATGGTGGTACTGATTGCACAATATCTTATAATTTTGGTACCATTGGATGTTGAGATTTGACGACATCTCCGAAGTGATTCAGAGCATAGTGATAATGGTGAAGAGTTCTGTCCATTTCTGTGCTTACTGACTTGCAATCTTGAACAAGTTAACTGAGAGGCAGGGTTTCAGGTATCAAACTCATATCAACAGGCTTGGCAGCAAGCACCTCTACCTGCTTAGCCCTCTTTCTGGACCACATTCATGTTTTGTGAATGAATCAGTAGTTTTTTTCCCTTATTGTTGTGTGATACCCAGGGATAAACATTCCACCTTTTGCTTCCCAGTTAGTAGCAACCCAAGTGGGTTGTTTCTAGGTTTTGAATATTCTTAACCATACCAGGCTGGTATGGACATGTCAGAACAGGTATCCATTTCTACTGACTAAACACATGAGAATGGGATGGCTGGGTAGTATAGTGAATGTGTGTTCAACTTTAGAAGAAACTGCCAAACTTTTCCAGGGTGGTCGAAGCACTTCATCTCTCCAGGAACAGTGAATGAGAAATTCAGAGGTTTCGCAACTGAGTATAGCTAGTCTTGGCATTGGACATTCCTGTAGATTATCTCTGGTATTTCAATGTGGAGTTTGACCATGTGCTTTTATTATAGTTAATGACATTGAGGGGCTTCTTATGTGTTGATTTGCCATTTATAGTTCTTCTTTGGTCAGATGTCATGGCAGCGCTCCGTCCATTTCTTTTTACATTTTATTTGCCCACCCAATTGAAAGAGCAGCGTCTTCTACATTCACTATAGAGAGTGGATTTTAGGGCATGATCACTTTATCTCCCGCACTGTTTTGTCTGTTAGCAATAAAACATGTTGAATTTTTTTTCATTATTCATTGTGAGTTGTCTCTTCATCATATTTTTACCTTTTTTTTCTTTTCTGCGTTCCTCTTTTTCCTCTATCTTGCAAATCAAATATACATATTTACAAGAGCTTCTTCTGAAAGATCTTTATCTGTAAATTCTATATCTATTCTGGGTCAGTTCATATTTGTTGAGGTTTTTCCTCTTGCTCCTTGGCCATATTTTCTTATATTTATATTAACTAATGATTGCTACTATATTGTGCTTTTTTAAAGTGTTAGACTTTGTCCTGGTACAAGCCAGTTATTTGGAATGTATTTGATTGTTCTGAAGCTTGTTTTTTTTAGTATTAGAGCAGGTAAATAATAGTCATTAGTTTAGTGCTAATTAACCTTTATTATTATGATGATAACTATATGATGCTTCTTAATGATGCACCCTATAATCACACCAGCTGGTGGAAACATAATTTATGATTAGCTCTATATGAGCTCTCAGAGTTACACAGCCATGGATAGTTTCCTCTCACAATATTGTATGCCAATATTCAGGCAGAATCAATCAGACCCCGTCGCAGGTCCCTGGGCTGAGCATCTTCTTCCTCAATTGTACTGGGTCTTGAGAGCTCTAGCTCTGTGGTCTTCCTTGAGCTCGGACATTTTTCCTCACTCAGTGAAATGCTAGACCTTGTCTAGGGTCCTCTTCTAAGAACTGCATCTTAGAAACTGCCTTCAGATTACATATTTACTGAGCTCACCATTTACCTTTTCTAAGGAGGGGGACAATTGTTTCATTGTCTCGTTTTCTATTATTTAATGTGGGAGGGCTACATCTAGTTCATTTTTTTTCTTCATGGCTGGAAGCATTCAATTTGAAAATAATTGTCTTTAAAAGCCACACATGTTGTATAGCCAGTGTGACTTTTCTTTCCATCAGCAGTTTTTATATTTCATTCTTAAGTCCCAAGAAAAGGCCAGTTAAGAATTAACTTCAAGGTTAGAGAGATGGCTCAGCGGTTAAGAGCACTGGCTGTTCTTGTAGAAGACCTAGGTTTGAATCTGAGCACCCACATGTCAACTAACAACCCTCCATAACTCCAGGGATCTGACACCAACTTCTGATCTCTGCAGACATTGCATGACATGGATACACTTATATACATGCAGGCAATACATGCATACATACACATAAAAGAAAAATAATATTCGAAAAAAGAGTATTAACTTTAACATTCAAGAAAGGACTGCTATACACTCTAATGGACATGCTCATTCTAGATATTCATTTAAGGCTTCATTTATATTAGAATTATACATTAAAACATTTTAATTGAAATGCTTTCTTTCAACTCTCACCACTCAGCTGAATTTCCACAGAACACCTTTTTATTTCATTAGCCATATATAAGTATATCATAACTTTTGTTGAATAATACACACAAACACACAGAAACACAGATACACCAACACACACACACACACTCATTCAGAGCTACTTCTTCAATTTGCAGGAGATAAAAGTAACACGCTTTCTTGAACCAGAGCATGAATTAAAAAAAAAACAAACCACTAAATTAATTACTGCTAAGGCCAGATGTCAGAAGCCCTCTGTCCAATTTACAAGGTATCATGCCTTAAAAATTATTTCAGTAGTAAAATTTACCACTTAGAGGTATATGCGCCAAAGAACACAACACAGTCTACCTTTCAGGAAACTAATTATATAAAAGGAAGTATCCCGTGGCTCTTTATGAAAATAACATATTTTACAACAAACAAGTTAAAACATGTTATTAGGAACACAGTTAAATCACTGTCCCTCTTTGCAATATAGCTAGTTTTACTGAAGTGTAGACATGTTTGTAAACTTGAGCTTGTTAAAAACTATCATTTGCTACGAAAGAAGCACCAGGTCACGTCATCTAAAGATGAATTGTGTCGATGTTGAAAGCATAAGAAACGGACAAGAAGCTTGTAGAAGTTCCACATGTCTGCATCTTTGTCAATCTACCTTTTGAAACTTCAAGGACCTGGAACAGGGCTATGAAATGGATTTCTCTAAAGGGTTGGAATTGTCAAAGATTTTTTTCCCTTTCTTCCCTAAGAGTTCCAGTTTTTTCACCCTGCTTCCTGCTTTCTGTTTTAATTTGTGACACGAGGCCACCATGCCTGCCACCAATAAATGGGCTTAGAAAATTATGGAGGGCCATGCCTGTATTCCCAGTACTCGAGAGACAAGAGTTAGAGACATGGGGAGCTCAGGGTCACCCCAAATATAGAAAACCTTTCCTCAGTCAAGTGAAACAAACAGACAACACTGGTCTTAGAGTGAAATCTAGTGTTTTTCTGTGGGTGCTGACAGTGACATAGTGAAGGGGATACTGGGGGTCCTTTCACTGCAAATCATGACAGCCTTTCTGCCTTATGTCTTTCTCTTTTTTTTTTTTTTTTTTTTTTTGTCTTTTTGAGACAGAGTCTCCCTATAGCCCCAGCTGTCCTGGAACTCACTCTGTAGACCAGGCTGGCTTTCAACTCACAGAGATCCACCTGCCTCTGCCTCCCAAGTGCTAGGATTAAAGGCATGCACCACCACACCTGGCTTAAAGATGCTTTTTAGCTGCCATGTGGGTGCTGAGAATCGAACCCAGGTCCTCTGCAAGAGCAGTCGTAGCTCTATGACATTGAGTTGGTACGAGCACCATTAACTAGTATTCACAAAGAGTTAACTATAGATTTACCCCAACCCCCATGCAATGTGACAGAACCTTTTGGGCATCCATTCTGCTTATAAGTAAAATTCAGTTTTCATTACAAAATCAGTTTACACAAAAGCACTATTATTTTCTTTCTATGACTCGGGGAATGATAGATCACAGTGAGTACATAAAAACATAGTGAGACATCTGGGTACAAATGGTTGACCAGATAGAGGATAACATATGTGACAGGATGAATGAAATCTGGTGGGGGGGCCATGAGGGGTGCAGATGGGAGAGGGGGTCTAATATGATTAAGATCTATTACATAAAATGCACAAAAACTCAACAAAAAGTATACATTGAAAGAAACAAAATATAGTTGAAAGCCAGGCATGGTAGTTCATGCCTTTAATCCCAGTACTCACAAGGCAGAGCCAGGCAGAGGCAGATCTTTGTGAGTTCAAGGCTAGGTTGGTCTACATGGGACGTTACAGGCCAGCTGGGTCTACAGGGAGATCTTGTCTTTAAAAGCCAAACCAGACCAAACCAAACAAAAAACATAGTGGATTAAGAAGGAAAAAAATAACGAAACCAACCCCTCCCCCGCCCCCACTCCCCGTTAGGCAGATCTTGGAGAGGTCCCTAAGCTGGCAGATCCGGTGATTGGGCATTCTCCCGACAGGCAGAGGAATGTGCCCAGGCTAAACCAGGATTCACTATTTTAGAATATTGGGAGTTGCATCACCATTTTGGGAGTCTGCCAGCAACCTAACAGTAGATATGATTACATTTAATTGTGTACAGCTATGAAATCCTCAAATCCAACTCCATGCAAGCAGATTTATTAAAATTAAAAAAAAAACATTCAAAGACAAAAATCAGTTCCACAAAATTAAAAAGATTAAGTCATGGCTCATTATTTTCAGGGTGTGTCCGAAGTGGAAGAAGCAGGTTAATAAGCTCAAGTTGTTGATGTCATCCGTTAGCTCACTTCCCTTTATCTGTTAGAAATTAGGATAGGTTATGAGTTTTATAGACTGTTTTTGAGTTTTTCGTTTAATCAGAATGTCACTGTTTCCTATAATTTAGGAAATAGAAAAAGCAAAACAAACAAACAAATAAAACGGGAACACAAAAAGACCTGTCAGGTCCTCTAATGCAGGAAGTGATCCATTCTTATGGAGATGTGTTCATTTCCAGGCAGAACACCAAGTTATTTCCTAGTGTTTTCCCTGTAGGAACTTTCATGATTTTAAACCTTTTATGAGATAGATGAAGCAAGACTTTCTAAAGACAAATTGGCTCCCATAGAATAGGAAACTATTCTAAGCTACCAGGTGAATGTGATCAATCTCCGTTGTGTAAGCATCACAATAAAAGACAATAAAAACTGTTCTGTAGCTCTTTCTGCTGTGAAATAAATGTCAGGATGAAACAACCACAGTGACAAATCTCTGACATTTTGGTGAAACTGGAGTTTCATTTCCGTTTTTAAAAAGTTATACTCAGTTTTCACTGACAAAATTACATATATTTGTATGTATACATCGTACATATATGTCATGCTTTAATATGTTTCATTTCCCTCACATCGTTTTAAATGAGAAAAGCATTTAAAATCTATTTTCCTAGCAGATTTAAGATGCATAATATAGTGTCATTTACTATAGTTGCTACACTGTGCAGTACATCCCCTGAGCTTTTTCCTTTGTACACTGTCTCTTTAGTCCTCCCCCCTAGTGCACCTCCCTTCTGCAGTCCTGTTAATCTGAGGTGCCTCTTTGCTTTATGAGTTTAACTTTTTCAGGTCTCACATACAAAGAGATCATGCAGTAATTCAGTATTTGCCTTTTTGTCCATGGCTTATTTTTCTCTACATAATGTCTTCCAAGTTCATGCAAGTGGATTAAAGAATAAAACCAAATAGATAAAAGTCTTTGGCCTAAGATTTGAAACTATAAAACTGCTAGAAGAAACATAATGAAAGTGATCCAGGGAAAGATATTTTAATTTTAAAGCAAAAGTCCAGACAAAAAGGCAAAGCCGGAGAAGGATCACAGAGGGACACGGTGGGGCAGGACGGCTGAGAAAGCAGAGCTTTCCAAGAGGCTGCTATCAAGCCTTGTGGATTTGTACAGAATAGAATGTTCTGGAATGATTAAACCCAAAGAGAGCTTGTGAGCAGAAGAAGGCAGCAGGAATTGCTTAGCAGCTGGAGATGCGGTGCCTGACTGACATCTGAGAGGAACACATGAGACAAATGTCAAAGGTGTGCCAGGATGGAAATTTCAGAACCATATATACACAGGTCTCATTCTTTGTACTAATCACATTCCTAAAACTCTTACTTCATAGATTTTTGTTTTTAATCATTCTTGCTTTTTCTTTTTCGAAGAAAATTTTTCTTTTTTAATATTTTTTATTACTTTTTTATGTGAATGAATATATTGTCTGTATGTAAGTTGGTGCACCTGTGTTGTGCAATGCCACAGAGGTCAGAAGAGGGCATTGGATTCCCCTGGAACTGAAGTTAATGACTGTTCTCAGCCGCCATGTGGGTGCTGGGAATCGAACCTGGGTCCTCTGCAAGAGCAGTCGGTGCTCTTAACCACTGAGCCATCTCTCCAGCCCCAGAAAAATATTTCAGAAGTACTTGAACTATGTATATTTCATGTGTACATCTGGGTGAATTTTGTTTCCCTGTATCTTTGAGGTATTATATGTTATCTGTAAACTTTGCTATAACACCAATTAAAAATCACTTTCTCTTAAAAATAAAAGATGCTGGATACGTAGCTCTGGAATGAGTTCCTAACATGCACAAGGCACTGGGTTAAATCCCAAGCACTAAAAAAAAAGGCTCAAATTATGTGTAGCAGAGGAAATAGTTAACAGAATTAAAGGACAGCTTCAAGATGGCAGAAAATATTTAGGAGCCATGTATCTGAAAAGAAGTAAATATACAAAATGTGTAAGGAACTCACACCACTTACCAGCAAAACAATTTGATTTCTAGATGGTCAAAAAACCTAAAAAGACATTTCTCAGCAGATCAGAGGTATATGAATATGTTCAGCATCACCAATCACATTCATGTGACCATCTTTTACTAATGACATTGTGGGGTCTGATGTCCATACATATTTGTTAGCATATATTTTTTTGTTTTGTTGTATTGAGATAGGATCTTGCTATGTTTTTCAGGCTGGGCTTAAACTCATGGAAATCCACCTGCCTTAACCTACCAGATGCTGGGATTATAAGAATTCCATACCACAACTGGCTATGTTTGTTAGCAGTTACTGTCTAGTATCCAAAATAGAAAATTCTGTTTCTATTTACAGAACTATTTTAATGTATTGTGAGTCATATAATCAAGTAAGCGGTCTAAAATCATTTTTCCAATGAAAATTACCTGGATCAACTCCTCTTTTTGCTGTAATATGGGTTAAAAATTATACAAAGTCCCTCTTATTCTACTATTAACATCTTTCTCTTATTCTTGTCCATCAACTATTTTCTGCCCAGTGTCTCTACCACAGTGTTGTTGGTGGATGGCAAGGTAAAATTTGGATTACCTGAAATGAGCAAGGTATTTTAATATTACATGCTGATCATTGTCCTTGATCATTAAGAAGCAAGGTAATTAATTGCATTGCAAGTGGAACATAATATCTGATACATTGTTTTAGAATGTCCTGGCGGGAATGTCTCTAAAGTAGACCATGGATGTCCCTGGAGCTTTTTATAAAGCTCTTTAGTTCTTAAATTTATCAAATTGCACACAAAGATACAAAAGGCTATTGGTGATAATAAGATAATGCTTTTGATGAAATTAACAAAAGTTCTATAGGTAAAGTTAAAATATATATTAATATTGTGAGGAGCTTTTTGTAAAATTTTTGTTAGGGGCTGGGCCTATGGGGTGCTTCTTAATTTGGTACATAGCTGGCTAATTTTATTTCTGTGCAATACTCCTAGATTAGATATTTTTTAATTTGTCCAGTTACAAAAAGATCAAGTAATATTCTGCTAAAATTTTTCAAATGAAGCTTAAGCTTAATATAAATTTCCAGCATTATAGCAAGGCCTGGACTCATAAAATCTGATTGTTGTAGCAAAAACCTTGATGAAAGGTAGAGCAATGGTAGAAGGAAGATCCCCGCCTTTAAGACATTACTTACACCTTGGTTTCCATACAGAGAATAGATGAGACAATGAAGGAACACATTTTATTTTTATTTATTCTTTCACATATGCAAGAGTGGAAATGAGTAGTATCTGGGCACTGGAAGATCCAGACCACCTCATTTCCTCTAACTTAGACAGCTCTAACTAGATTGGGAGAGTTTCAACATATATGGCTGATTACAGATATCACCCTCATGAAAAGTGGAAAAGGACAAAGCATGAACAGACTCCACAGAGTCTTCAATGTTATTCCATGCAATAATGTCCAAAACACTCATGGCATGGTTCTTAGCATGTAGGAAAGTGGCTGAGAATGCTTGGTAGCTAAAGTGTAAACTCTGAAATCAAACCATCTGTAGCTTCATTTTGCCTAGGCAATACTTCTGGATAAACTCTTCTGGAATATTATTTTATATCCCTTAGGCTTGCAGGTTAATAATAGTAACTACTTCATATGGCTGTGAGCAAAAGAAATGAATGAAATATACATAAATGAAATAGGATCTAGTATGTATTAAGCACTCAATTTAGTTATAACCTACTTCTACTAAACTTCTTCTAAGTGCAGGAGCATGACTCCTCCGTCTGCCCAGCTCAGCTCTGTCAACTTGCCCATCCCATTAGGTAGAAACATGAGGCTTCGGATAAATGTGACTGGATAAGTAACCAAGTACACTAATATGACCAATGTGAACAGGTCTGAGGTTACTTTGAAACAAGGAAAGAGCGCATCGTCATGAAGACTAAACTATCTGATAAAATTCCTTTCTCAGCTTTAGCAAGTTATCCACTTATGAATGAATGATGAAATGATGCTATTTTAATTACAGATTTAAGGCAGACAAAATGCTGATTAACATGAAAAGACGCGATCCCTAAGGCTAATGAAAACACATGAAGTTAGCAAGATGGCTCAGCAGGCCAATCTGCCTGATGACCTGTTTGATCCCCGGGACCCACATGGTAGAAAGAAAACAGCAACTCCCACAATTCATCATCTGAGCCGTGCCGTCGAAGCATGCACACACACTGACAAATGTAATTTTATTTTATTTCTCATTCTTTTGATTTTATATTACTCTAAAAATAACAAATCTAATTTAAAAATAAACCCCTTATATGATATAAGTTTGAAATAGTTTCCTAAGACTTGTCCTGTGTATTTTAAAAGAATTACTCTGTTCTTTTTTTATTATGGTAAACATATAAACATAACATAAAATTTACCATTTTTGAGCACATAGTTCAGTGCCAAAGTCCATTGACACTGCAGTGTATGCTATCAACGTCCATCTGCAGAAGGCACTACCATCCTGACCACAATCACGTTTCACCATGCTTTCCTCCACTGCTCCAGATGCCTGGAAACCACCACGCTTCCGTTTCTATGCACCTGCTTCCTCTAGGTACTTCATGTAAGTATAGTCAGTTCAGTATTTTTCATCGGTATCCAGTTGGTTTTACTTAATATTATGTTTTCAAGATTCAGCTATGTTGTAGCATGAATTACAATGATATTGCTTTTATAAAGCTGTATAATAATCATGTACATATGAAGTATCACATTTTGCTTACCCATTTGTGTACTGATACAGACTTTTAGTTTTTTTAAATAATGCATCCATAAACATGGGTGCACCTGTAGTTACAGACTATCATTTAACTCAGGTTTTCTATTACAGTAAAATTTCTCCCCAAATAGTTCAAGTTAGTGTGTGAGTATTTAGCTTTACATCCTAGTACTTTAACAGCTGAAATAATCAACTTACAAAGACAAAAAGTCCTGTCCAGAGTTCCGAAAGTTTGAGCCCATGGTCAGTTTCTTCTGCTTCTGGGTTTGTACTGAGGCAGAGCATCGTGGTGGGAATACGGGGCAGGAAAGCTGCTCAGTTCATGATGGGCAGGAAGCCAAAAGAGCGAGAAGCCCAGGGGCCCAATCAACACCTGTTCAAAGATACACTCCCTGGGGCTGGAAAGATGGCTCAGAGGTTAAGCATGCCTCCTACACATTCATGAGGACAGGAGTTTGGATCTCAGTATCCATATAAGCAAGGTGGGCATCCCACACACACCTGTAACCCCAGATCTGAGGGAGGCAAAGATAAGAGGATTTCTGGAGCTTGATGGCTTCCAGCCTAGCCAAGAATACACAGACCCAGAGTTCAGGGAGTGACCCTGCCTGAAAAGTACAAGAAAAAAGTGATAGAGGAGGACGGTTGACACTATTGTGTAGGAAGCTTCTCTTGCTACAAGCAGGTACAGCGCAGTCCTGCTAAAGGAAGGGGAGTACAGTAGCCGCTGGTCCTTAGCCTGGGAAAATGGAACATTTCCATATGGCCGTGCTTTCCACCTGTCCAGAGACTACTGGTCTCTGGACAGGAATTTCAGGCTGATGGCCTATCTTCAGCCTACACCCACTCACAATTCACGTCACAGCTAGTAACCTGATAGGTCTCCATCCAGCCCCACACCAGATTACCAGGTTGGTGGTCTGAAGGACCCCTGTCCAACCCACTGGCCACAACAGTCGAAATCCAGGCCTGCTTTGGCCTGTAAAAGCATAAAAATAATGGCTGGGAATTCTGTGTAATGATGGTAATGGAGAATTTGCTTTATTGCCTGTTGCAACTCACTTTTATAAGCAAAATGACGTCATCTCCCAGAGCAAATCACAGACCCCCAGTTTTACACCGCTATATACTGCTGCTGCGCCTTGCATCATGTGCCTGAGCCATGTTGCTTGGTCTTTCTTGGGATGGGGTCAGAGGAGCCCCATGGAACTCCCACTTGGTACCCTGAGGGGACCTAGCTGAGAACTAGCCCTTAATTCAAACTGTTTGAATGTGTCTGCATACAGTTCACATCCCACACACAAATAAACAATCACTTTCTTCCTGAAGGTTCTATCTCCTAAAGTGTCTGTCCCCTCTCAATGGTGTCTTAGACAAGAGAC
The DNA here is from genome assembly GCA_009823505.1 of Rhizomys pruinosus. NCBI lineage: Eukaryota > Metazoa > Chordata > Mammalia > Rodentia > Spalacidae > Rhizomys > Rhizomys pruinosus. The sequence continues at coordinate 619,327 of VZQC01012138.1, forward strand.
CAAGGCTTTCACAAAGAGCATCGAGCTTTTCTTTTTTAATTAAAAATTTATTTATTTATATTTCATGTTTATGAGTGTTTTGCCTACATGTATCTATCTAAGTGTGCTTGCAAAGCCCGTGAAAGCCAGAAAGGGCATCTAGTCCCCAGGAACTGGAGTTGTTAGCTGCCGCGTCGGTGCGAGGAACCAAACCCAGGTCCTCTGCAAGTGCTCTTAATCATTGAGCCCTCTCTCCAGCACCACATTAAGCTTCTCTTATATCTCATTTATTTGATGGTAGCATGCTACCTTGAAACAGTAATTATCCATCTTTAACATGCAGCACATCTATTTGGAATGCTTGTCAGATGGCTGGACCCTACTTCAGACTTTCTCACTAGTAACTTTTAGATAGGTCTGAGAACTTGCATTTCTAATGATTTACGTTTCTTAGGGATGCTATTCCTGGTGCTCCTAGGATCTTATTTTGAGAACCACTGTTTTAGAGCATTATCTTGTTAAGAAAAGCAATCTCTGGCACTAAATTTTTTTTCACTGACTTTATTACTTTGAATAAGCACCTTTCACTTTCCTCACCTACAAACTGAGGTGGGTGCACCAGTATATGTGAAGTCTAATGTAAACATTCTATGAATGTATATGTATATACAATAAGGACCTTGGTGATGGCCATGAAGAATGTTTGAGGAGATTTACAATGAGATGTTTTTACCAAAATGTATAAAGGAAGCCATGGACGATAGTTCAACTGCCAGGTTGTAACCGATGAGACCATGACCATTCCCAAGGTGTTAGGAGGAGAGGAAAGAAAAAAGGCCCAAGTAAAACCATGTGAGAATGGTCTTCACTTTTTCTGTAGTGAATCCTTGGGAAGGAGGCCAAGATGGTAATTGGCTCTCTGTTCTGCTCCTCTCCCCCATGGGCTAAGGTTGAGTTAGACAAAGGAGCCAAGTGAGGTCACTGGAGAGGCAAATAGATTCTCCAGCTTCCAGGTCTTTCTTCATCGTGTATTAAAAAATAGCGTAGTTAGAATTTCTTCTTTTGCCACTAGGATGTCTCAGAACATGATCTCAAACGATGCTTTCTGCCTTTTTAGCCTGAGTGAGTATGATCGTTGATGTTTAACAAAGATTGACTAGCTGTGCTCATTATAGTCTGGGGCTTTGCTTATGTCATAGAAAGGGGGCATGGTAGAATGTAAGGGCTGCGATTGGGGTGAATGGTGAAACTACAGCAATATAGTCTGGACACTTATTTGATCAACTTGATTGAACATACAAGCCCCCTCTGCTGGATGGTGGGACCCATGGGCTGTGTAGGTTTGGGCACAACTGCTTGCAAATTGGTTTTACATGAAGGATGCTTGTACTCATAAATTATTACTTATTGTTAAAAAATGAAAAAAAAAACTGAGAGCAAGATGCAGGACAGTTATGGCAGAATGCATGATCTGGGATGGGGTGGGGTGGGGGGGGGGGGAAGGAAAGGGAAATATGCCTGAACTGAATTGGAAAATGATGTATGAAATACACAAAGCATCAATAAAAAATGAAAATTAAAAAAAGAAGAAAGAAAAGAAAAAAAAAAAAAAAGAAATGCTTGCCAGCATGGTTCTATGTAGAAGTCAGCTTGAAGAGCAAAAGCCTTGTTTCCTCTGGCTCTGGAGGATTAAGATACATCACATGTGCCCTGATTCACAGGGAATTAGAAAGGCTCACACTTTTTCTAGTCAGGTATTTTACATTGGTTATTGCTTCAAAGGAAAAGAGAACATTGTCAGAGTTGACACAATGACCATTTCCCAACCTCTTTATTAAGACTAAATCCTTTTTGTTGTTTGTTTTGTTTTTGTTATTGTTTTTGAGATAAGGTCTCCCTGTAGCCACAGCTGGTCTGGAACTCACTGTGGAAACCAGGCTGGCCTCAACCTTATAGGATCTACCTGCCTCTGCCTCCAGAGTACAGTGATTAAAGGTGTGCACCACCACACCCAGCGGAAGCCCAAGTCTTTTATATTCAAAAACCGCAATTTGTATCAAAGGGAATTTAGACTTCCACCATTTTAAAAGCACTGCATATTACCCACAAATGAATTCAAGATACAACAGAACAAATGAACAGTGTACACAAGTTGATCAGCATATGCACCCAGGATTACATTAGGCAGAGGACAGGTTGAAGAGATTACAGAAATCTGTAGTTAATAAGTTCTACTTGTGAACTAGCCTTAATCTGTGGAGAAAACGGAGACAGACCTGAAGAGTGAAGGTGGGGGTGATAATGGCAGACATTATCCTTACCTCTGACCAACTGCGTGTTTTTGGTTTGCTCCGTTTGATCCTTTGCATTTCAACCATTTACTACAATTCTCAATGATATATTTAGAGAAATTATTCATTGAATATCTGCTTTCCTCAGGCTATGATGAAGTCAGAAGTGGGCCATTTTTTTTTTTCCTACCAGTAGGATAAGAACATTGGGAAATGTCTTCTGAATTAATGAAATAACCACATAAATAAACTTTAAAAATATGTCACCTGTCTACTGATACTTGATGTAGGTTCTCATTGGGTTTGTGCAGTTTTGGCGACATCCACATACAAGACAGTGAGAACACACTGAAGTCAGGGGTGCCAGGTGACAAAGTCTAGTAACCCTCCCTTTGTTTCTGCCACTTCCTGTGTTTCCGCCTTGCACTTTCAGAACCCACACACCACCCTATCACATTTCATCATTTTGAAGTGCTTTGGAGTTACATTGGGCTTGCTGTTCTTAAGGAACAGCCCCCATAGCAAATCTGTGGAAGAATTAGTGTCCTCACCACTTCACCAAAGAGGAAACAGACTCAAAGAAATGCGGTAACTTTCCTCAAGGTACCACCAGGAGTAAGTAACAGACTCAGACATCCAGCCAGATCTCGCCCACTTCCGGAGTCAGTGGGACTCAAGGTCACTTTAGAAATGGCCAAGTTCTTCGCTTCTCTTTTCTCATTTGGTTCTGTGTTTTTGAGACATAATTGGGATTTGCATTTAGAATTCTCCAGCTCTGAAAGGTGCATTTCCCCATGGGTTTGAATCCAATGAGTGAATAGCATCCACAAAGGTTAATCTGTTTACCCAACCAGAACAGTTTGCACTGTAGAACAAACTAGGACTTGCCTTCCTAGCCTGCTCCAGATGGCCTATGCTCTGAGATGCTTTATTTACATTTGATATTTCAAAGCTGGTGATCAATTTACAATTATAATTGCCATCAAGATTTTACTTTAACTAGCACTTTGTGAAGGAAAACATCAATTTATGATATCCTGCAGAGTTGGAAAATATCTGATGATTTATAAAACAAGATTGGGTTTCCTCAGGACAAGCGAACACAGAACTGCTGTCTTGGTCCATTTTGTAATCATTTCCTAATCCAAGAGCCTGTCATTTTCACACACGCATTTTATATTCACCATGTTAGTCTATAATAAGTTAACTCTAATCATCAAATTATCCAGCTGCTTTGAGAGCATGAAGAGTACAAACATGAATTCAAAAATGAGATAGCTGATTATAAAATGTGCATTGAATGTCTGTCCTAGCAGCACTTTTAACTGGATTAAGAGCAAGCCTTATTCCAGAAGTCATTTCTTATTTTCGTATCTCCTTTCAGACATACCAAAAATTAGTTAATTTCATACTCTGTCAATGGTGTTTGCACCAGCAAGTTCAAGAGGACCTTAAGAAAGATCTTAGTTGCTATAAAATGTAATGAGAACGGGTTGGAGAGATGGCCTAGCGGTTAAGAGTGCCGACCGCTCTTGCAGAGGACCCGGGTTCGATCCCCAGCACCCACATGGCGGCTAAGAACCGTCTGTAACTCCAATTCCAGGAGAACTCCAGTTCCAGGGGAATCCGAGACCCTCTTCTGACCTCCGCGGCATTGCACGACACGGGTGCACAGACCCGCATGCAGACAGTACATTCATACACATACAAAAATAAATAAAAATTAAAAAAAAAACAAAAACAAAAACAAAATGTAATGAGAACAAGAAAAACAGAGAACAGAATTGAGCATTGAATATGTCGAATGTCCATAGGTAATAGGAAACATTTATTAAGTGCTTGGATTGAGCTAGGCTCTGTGCTAAGGATATTTATACATAAATTCACTTGAGAGTAAACACTTCCGTTATTATGAATTGCTGTGGTCTGAATGTTTGAGTCTGCCCAGTATTCACATATTGAAAATCTAATCACCAAGGTGACAGTGTTAGGAACTGGGGCCTGTAGGAGGGAATTAGACCAGAGGCCAGGACCCCATAAATTTGGTTGGGGTCCTTATAAAAAGAGGCCTCCAGAGACTTGCCCTGTTCTCTCTTATATGTGAAGACTCAGTGAAGGGGAATAGAAAATATGTCCTCTCCAGACAGCACTTCCGCGAGCAATTTGACCTTGGTCTTCCAGACCTCTAAGACTGTGAGAAATAATTTTCTGTTGTTTATGAACTGCTCAGCTTATGGAATTTTGTCGTATCTGCCATATTATAAATTCCATATTAAATATAAATATAAATTTAAATATAAATTCCATATTATGGAATTTACTCATATCTGAACTACTTCTCAAAGATAAAGAAACTAAGGTTAGGTGGCTAAGTTACCTAAGGCTCTAGAGCCAGTAAGAGGCAGATATCAACTGATAGAGTAGATTTTCAGAAAAAAACAAAATCCAAGAAAAGTAAGAATGTACTGATACCTGGTTCTAAAGTTTATTATTAGTCTGATAAAAATAAAGTAATTGATGTGTAACTTATATAAGCCTAGAACGAGAAGAAACCTTAGATTGAAAACTCCCTGAAAACAGAGATTATGTCCTACCCACTTTTGGATCTTCTTGTATAAAGCACCCCACAGATCACACTGCATTGAATTTTATCCAGCCTCAACGTCTTCCAAAGTTAGTCATTTACTGTCCAACTTATTCTTCAGAAGTTTCAGGTATCAAAAAATTATTTAATCTGTTATGTAACAACCTTTCTCTTTGTAATTTCCATTGTGTTTGTCTGATGATGGAGAATGATTATAGTCAGTATTAATAACATAATATTAATGTTCAACATAATAGATGATGTGATCCACACCAAATTGTCAGCAGCTGAATATTAGCAAAGATTTGCCTTCCAGCATTGTTCTCTAGTATTGCTTAGTTTTGGATCAGTTAGAAACTGCTTAAAGCTGGGTGTGGTGGCTCATGCCTTTAATCCCAGTACTTGGGAGGTAGAGGCAGGTGGATCTCTGTGAGTTCAAGGCCAACCTGGTCTACATAGCAAGCTCCAGGCCAGCTGGGACTAAAGGGAGACCTTGTCTCAAAAAGACAACAACAACAACAAAAGTGCTTAAAACATACCACCGCTCAGTTTTTACCACAGATCTAATTGATCTGAAAATCTGGCTAGTCTAAAGATAAGAAGTCTCACAAACTTTTCCAGTCATGCAAACATGTAGGCAATGTAGAGAAATGAACATTAAATGTAGGGAGCTAGGCAGTACAAAGGAGTTACCCAAATACACAGCTAGGGTGATACATGGAGGCATTATTTTTGTGAATTTCTTAACTGCTGGGGTCCAAAATTTTATTTTAACATGGTATATAGGTTAATCAGACCACAAGTAAACTAATGATCAACTCTGATATCAGATCTATTGGAGTGGAACACCTACTGGGATTTTCCTCTAGATATAGTCACTTTCTGAAAATCTCTTCTGCTTTTTGACTAGCTGGACAGACAAATGTTTTAGAAGCTTGGCAGAAAGAGTAGGCAGTATTCAGATATTTTCCTCAACCCGATTAAAATGACCTCCTCTGAAACTTAACCATATAGGTTAATCAGACCACAAGTAAACTAATGATCAACTCTGATATCAGATCTATTGGAGTGGAACACCTACTGGGATTTTCCTCTAGATATAGTCACTTTCTGAAAATCTCTTCTGCTTTTTGACTAGCTGGACAGACAAATGTTTTAGAAGCTTGGCAGAAAGAGTAGGCAGTATTCAGATATTTTCCTCAACCCGATTAAAATGACCTCCTCTGAAACTTACCATATAGGTTAATCAGACCACAAGTAAACTAATGATCAACTCTGATATCAGATCTATTGGAGTGGAACACCTACTGGGATGTTACCATAATACTCACTTGTACAAATTCTAATGCCCTGAGGATTCAAGGTTCTGTGGATAGTCTAAAGTGATGTTGCCAAATCTACTTGACTCATCATAGGAGCAGAAACTTGGACGGACAGAGAAGCATGAAAAGAGCAGCTGGTTCCTGACCCACTGGTCTTCTGAGATTCTTTTCTTGGGGGGCGGGGGGTTGCATGAACTTATGAACATACGCTGACTTCAGAAACTTTGTAAAATTATATCTATTTCTTTGTCACATTTTAGACTTTCTTCCAGTGTTTAATGATTCTTGGTTGTCCATTTATATTTAGGAATGAGTCCGTAGAAATGCTGCTTCGGAACTTTCTGTTCAAGGGTAAGTCTAGCTTTAGGGTAGAGAGAATACACAGGTATTCAATTTCTACTTTATCCTGAGCTCCATAGCCCCCACACTATCACCATCCCTCCCCCCCCAATATCTTAGAAGACAACAGTGCTTGGGGCTTTATCTCATAATTTAGTTAATTTCTTTACACAATTTACTTTGTGTTTAATTAAAGTCATTCTTTGGATTGCCTTGCCTCTGGATTGGAGTGGAAGTATAAACATTTGATGAGCTATATAAGGACTTCCAACTCTTTTCCAGCTTTTCAGCTTCCGGCTCCCTCTGGCATTTCTGTGCTGAACTTGCCCTGCCCTACCCTTTCCCCCACCTTCAATCCAGCTTCAGTCTTTAAAACTGGGGACCATGCTCTGACCTTCTCTACATTATTATTTATCACCTTTTTGAAAATTGCTCTTCTAAATCTTTAAATATTTAAAGAGGAAAAATAAGCAAATCCCTGTGGATAATGACATTCAGAAGAGAGTAAATGTGGAATGCAGTACAGACAGGTACAGATATAGCACAGTTCAGGTTGCACAGCCAAAGCCATCCTCTGCCTTCTCCAGAAAGTGCTAATTGCAAAATGAGCAAACAAAACACGGGATGACACACAGAGATTTTCTTAATCAAATGTGTAGATCCAAGCACTTTTGTAGTTATAAGAAATTACTTCAAGCCTTTTCCAGGACTATTTATAATAACCACTTTATTCTAATATTAATTTCCAGTCATTTCATTAGATGCCTTAAGAGTCCAGGAAATCTTTATAAGCCATAATAATAGAAATTATATTTTAAAGTGACATTAAATCTTACTGGATATAAGATCATACTTGAATATAGACAAACTTAGCAGATATGGGTTGGAAGAGATAGAGTATGCTAGCCACCTTTCTGTAACCCTAACAAAATACCTGAGATAATCCCTTCTTTAAAAAGGAATTTTCTACCTTGGCTCACAGTTTTAGAGGTTTCCACCCACTGTCATTTCCATTGCCTTTGCTGAGGCATCTGTCATGCCAGAAGTGTGTGGCATCTTTTATGTCATACCCAGGAATGAGCCAAGGTTTCCCAAACTTCTTGGAGAGCACACTCCTCCAGAATCCTAAGATTTTCCACTTCTTAAAGATCTGACCAACCCTTCATGGCATCAAACTCAGGACCAAGCATTTAACACATAGTCCTTTGGGGGATATTTTAGCTTCAAACAATAGCAGGAAAAACATATCCAGAATTTCCCAGATGTTTTTAAGTACCCAAGGGTACAAATAACTTCTATATTTGTATCCCTGTCCTAGGTCCTGTCAGGAGCATTCACCATAGTAAATATTCAATTTTCCAGTGATAAACTGAGTCAGTTTCTGGGACCCTGGTAATTCATCAATTGATAAAATATTACTCTTGAAGGAGTATCAAGTCATATAATTTCCCTTTGACTAAAATCTATTTTTATATAGTATCTCTGTTGAAAGAGATATCTGAAAATTGATATCTACAAATAAGGTGTTAGTGTTTCTTTCTCAAGGGAAAAATCCCACAACCGCTCCTATATTAACCTTAGAGTTGGTAGCATTTAAAGAATGAGTAAGCATAACTTTACCTAGTTTTTATGTGCAGTGACTTTTTCTTTGTCTGGAATGTTCTTTCTTTTTTGTTTATTCATGAATTCTTACCCAATTGTTCTTTCAAATTCACTTCCAATGTTATTTCTTTATCAAATCTTTCCCTGATTTCTTGCAGGCATAGCAATGGTCTCTCCTCTAGTGTGTTACTTTCTTCGTGTTTATATATAACCTTCTTCAGGAAAACTTGTTCAGAGAGGTAGAGTGACATTTTCAAGGTTAAACATCAAAAGAGCCTCAGAGCTACAAAGAAGTCTGAATCAAGGCCTGTGAAATTCCCATGTATGTGGCTGCTGACCCAGTTGAGTTCTGGACCATGTCTGCTTTAGTAAAATTTTAAAGATGTTTGAAGAGTGAGTACAGTAGTAGAAAGATTAGTAGTCTACTATAGGAAATGCTTTAGAAGACCTATGTAATTTGTAAAGATGAAAAGCTTAACACTGACTTGGCGAGCATTTGATGCATTCAGTCCTACAGAATCAGGTAGGACTTGGCCCTTGAAGCCCATTACCTTGCAGAATGATGAAGAACACAATTGTTTGTTCAGCTATCAACATGCACAGGTGTGTCCTCAGACAACAAGGAAGAAAAATACATTTGCTTATTTCTAGGGAGAAGTAATAATGCGTCTAGAATTCTTCATAAACCAAACTAGAAAAACAATCTTATGTTCCCAGACTGCCTTGTAACTGATGTTATTGCTACAATTCCCAGGACTCGTTTTTTTTTTTTTCTTGGCACCAGATTTTTTATAGATTTCCAACTAGAGAGAACTCTGAAAAAGCACTAGATTATGACATCATTCTGTATTATAAACTGGATTCTGCTTCCCCAAATGTTAAAGTCCTAACTCTAAGTACCTGTGACACTGGAATCTTTACATTTTGATGTGACATTATTTTAGTTTGTTTTCAATCACTGTGACAAAACACTCTGACCAGTAACAACTTGGAGAGGAAAGGATTTATTTGTCTTGCATCCCCCAGGTCACAGTTTATCACTGGGGAGGGAGCCCAAGGTAGGAACTTAGGGCAGGAACCTGGTGGCAGGAGCTGAAGCACAGACCATAGAGGAATGCTGCTTACTGGCTTGCTCCCCTGGCCAGTGCTCAGCCTGGTTTCTTATATAATACACAACAACCTGCCTGGGGTGGTACCACCCTTAGTGGGCTGGGCCCTCCCACACCACTCAACAATTAAGAAAATACCCCATAGACATGGCCACAGGCCAGTCCAATGGAGCTGATTCCCCAATTGAGGTTCCTTCAACCCAGGTGTGTCAAGTTGACACTAAATCTATCCAGCACAGATATCATTAGGGTGAGTTTTAATTCAATATTAATAGAGATTTTATGAATCGAAATTTTTGACACAGACACACACAACACACACACATACACACACACGCATGCATATATATATGCATATATATATATATATGTAATCAGATACTTCATTACAGTGACAAAAAGTTGACCAATAGAATAGAATGAAGTATCTGCCACAGGGTACTTATGAAGGAAAATGGCCAATTGGCACAGCGCATGCTCTCAGGTGAGGCTGACCTGAGTGCATCTCCTGTTGGTATAGACAGCAATGAAAGAAGGGCTGTGGGAGCAAGCGATGATGATCCGAGTGATTGTGAGACAGAGAAAGCACAGCAGAGGTTAGGCTTCCTTCTTCTATAACCACTGTCTTTGTGAGAATTCATGTTTCAAGACCATGTCCACATTAGGCTCCAATTTTTAAAGGCCCGATCATCTCCCAACAGCACCTCCTGGAGACAAAGCTCTAAACAGATAATCTTTTGGGAGGACACAATTGAACTGTACACAAACCATAGTATGCACTGAGGGGAGACAATGTGACGAAACATTGAGGATCTACAAGTCAACCAGCCACTGAGGTTTCCAGAACCTGGGGTACAGATATGGCACAGTAATTCTCCTTCACAGCCCTCAAACAGGAGGAACCCTGCCGGGGTACCCTGACCTCAGGCTTCTAGCCTCAGACTGCCAGAGATTCAGTTTGTGGTGCTCTGTTACAACAGCATTAAGAAACTCGCCCAGTCGCCAGAACTCTGTCTCGGTTACACTTTCTAGGGCACAGACCTGCTAGCTTTGGAACTCTCTGAATCTGCTTCCAGGTAGACTGAGCATGGGTTATGCACCTGTGTCTCCCTCATCCCTTCCTTTCTGCTGCTTCTTGGACTCATGGTGTTTGAATGAGGCGTGGCTCGGGTCCTCTTACCCTTCTCAGCCTCCCAGGGAAATTAAACTCCTTTACCCCGACCACAAAGTGGCCAGAATTAGAGGGGAGACTCACCTGATTATAAAAATATTTCGAACTTCTGATCCTTTATCTTTCTGTCACATCTATCTAATAGAAAGGTGAAGGGAAGAAAGAAGAGGAAAAGAAGAAAATGGCAGGGAGGGAGATGGTAGAAACTAGGGAGAGGTGAGGAGGAAACAGAGGGGTAAAAAGGAGGCAGAAAACTCTGAGAGGTAATGATTTAAGTCAGGCATGAAAGGACAAAGCCATTCTCTCAATACACCATTAGAATACTCAATTCTTGAGTTCCCAAGTCACTTTTTAAAATACTTTATTCATTATGTGTATTGGTGTGTTACCTTCATGTGTGTAAGTGCACCTATGTTGTACAGTGCCCACAGAGGTCGGAAGAGGGTATTGGAGCTCCTGGAACTGGAGTTATGGGTGGTTATTAGCTGCCATGTGGGTGCTGGGATTGAACATTGGTCCTCTGCAAGAACAGTCAGTGCTCTTAACCACTGAGCCATCTCTCCAGCCCCCCAAAAGGAGTCTCTCTCTCTCTCTCTCTCTCTCTCTCTCTCTCTCTCTCTCTCTCTCTCTCCCTCCCTCTCTCCCTCCCTACCCCCTTCTCTCCTTTCTCTCTTATTGGTTTTGTTGATTGTTTTTGACAGGGTCTCTCTAGTCACAGCCTGCCTGGAAGTCACTATGTGAACCCGGCTGGCTTCCATCTTGCATGAGATCTACCTGCCTCTGTCTCCCGAAGGCTGCGGTTAGAGGCTCAGGCCGCCATGCCTCTGGGGCTAGAGAAGCTCTTTTTTCTTTTTTTATCATTATTAAACTTTTTCCATACATCATACATCATTTCTCAATCGAATCTAGAGTCACTTCCCTTTCCACGCCCTCCACTCCACCCGAGTTCCCGCACTCTGCCACACACGTCCTGCATCTCTTTCCGAGTCCTTCCAGAGTTTTTTCGTTTGTTTTCTTTTTCCAGTTCTTTTGTTGTTGTTGTGTTCTCCCCAACTTTTCCTTAAGGAAGTGTTTGAAGTTTCCTCCTTGGCAAGCCCAAACAACCATCAGTCTTGCCCTTTTAAGAGAATGGTAACTCCGGGGCTGGAGAGATGGCCTAGCGGTTAAGAGCGCCGACCGCTCTTACAGAGGACCCGGGTTCGATCCCCAGCACCCACATGGCGGCTGAGAACCGTCTGAAGCTCCAATTCCAGGAGAACTCCAGTTCCAGGGGAATCCGAGACCCTCTTCTGACCTCCGCGGCATTGCACGACACGGCTGCACAGACTTGCATGCAGACAGTACATTCATACACATACAGAAATAAATAAAATTAATAAAAAAAATTAATAAAAAAAAAGAGAATGGTAACTCCATGCTTCCCAGAACCCTCAGGCCTGACCTTTGTGCCAAACCATTGTCTCCAGCTCATCTCCACACCTTCTCACAGCTCAGCTAAACAGACCTTTGGTTCTTTCTCAAAATTACTCCATCCTTGCCCATCAAGTGCTTATCTTATTCACGTTTGATCAAGTACTAGCCAGAACATCCCTCTTGTTACTGCAAACTCCTACCAATGGACCCAGTCAGCAGTGCTCTCCTTTCTCTGAATGAATTTCTTTCTTTGTCCATATTTGTCTTCACAGTGTCCACTTTCTTCTTGAATTTCCCACTTACATGACTCAATATCTTATTTCCTTTGGGTAGAGTGTAACCACCCTTTGATCTATCCTTATAGATCTCATGACACTTAACAAGGCTAGTTTTCAGGTGACATTACATAAATATCTATTAATTTATACCATGAAGATATTTCTAAAATCACGATAAGGTATATTCCACATATAGGTACATAATGTACACTTGAATAACATGTGAAACAGAGACGATGACTTAAACCAGAGAAACTAGTAGAGAAACAATTATTAACATAATATAAACAAAGCCTAGTTACCAGGAATGCCTGTGGAGACCTGTGGCCTAATATAACCCTAGTGCTTCCTGCAGCTGAAGGAGCTTGGACGCTATCAGCTTCAGTTTTCTTGTCTTCAAACTAGGGGAAAAAATAACAATATCCACCTCAAGGTCATAACAAAATTCATGTGTTAACAATCATCTAGAAACCAAACACAAACAAAAAGTTATCTAGAAAGTAGGATCCTTAAACAATCAACTCAGATGCTGATTCTTATGAACAATTACCACCCAAAAGCTGTGAAGCATTTGATAGACTCAGAGATACTAAATTTAAAGATGTCTACAGTATCCAAATTTTAGGAGACTCTAAATGCATATTTTAATATCCATATTTAAAGTTTGCACGTGCGCATTTAGTCTTGCATGGCAAAACAAAATGAATGATTCTGTGCACATAAAGGATGGAAAAAATTCACATGTTAATACATGTAAAACACTTAGAACAGGGCTTGGTATGGTACCTTCTCTACATGTTTTAGTTATTGTGTCTATTGTCAAAGCTGACATTTGCCTCTCTTACATTCAACCCCATAGAAGGTGGATTTGTTAAAAAAAAATGTTCCTGGGTTGGTAGTGGTGGTGGTATTTGTTTGTTTGTTTGTTTGTTTGTTTGTATCAGTAAATTTTAGTGAAATTTTCAGGAATTTGCATTCGTTTCCAGGTAAGATAAGTTCAGTTTAACAGAAGATTTACAGGCTTCCATGGCCCCCCGCAGTGCTATATATCAAAGTTCTTATAACCCAGAGCAATACATAAACTTCCTACTCCTGCAGTTCAATGAGGTGCTAGATCCTTTTTTTTTTCACATAAATTTATTTATTTATTTATTTTTAACAAATCTAGACCCGTGTTCCCACTCATTCCCCCACCCCACCAGAGCTCATGCATTCTGCCAAACATGCTTTCCATCTCTTAGTCTTTCTCAATATTTTCCATGGGGAAGTTGACTGTTTTGAGCAGAAGTTCACTGTTTCAGTCAGTTCTTTGATGCAGTCTTTTCTGTTGTTGTTGTTGTTTCCAAAATGCGTTATGCCCAACTGCTTTGGACAAAAGCTCAGGGGGCCCTACACAAGAAATACTTACAATTGGGTAATTGGCACTAGCATCCACAGATGAGGGATACCATTCGTCGTTTGTTTTTCTGGGACTGTGTTACTTCACTCAGCATGATGTCCTCTAGCTCCAGCCATTTTCCTGCAAAGCTTGCGATGTTGTCTTTCTTTACTGCTGCATAGAACTCCATTGTGTAGATGTACCACATTTTCTCTATCCACTCGCCAGTTGAGGGGCATTTAGCTTGGTTCCAGCTCCTTGCTATTGTGAAGAGAGCTGCAATAAACATGGCCATGCATGTATCTCTGTGGTGGCGTAAGTCTTGAGGGTACATGCCCAGGAGTGGTATGGCTGGGTCGGGTGGCAAGTTCATTCCAAGTCTTCCAAGGGTTCTCCACACTGCTTTCCATAGTGGCTGTACGAGTTTACATTCCCACCAGCAGTGGATGAGTGTTCCCCTTTCCCCACAACCTCTCCAGCACTTGGTATCATTTGTTTTCTTGATCCTAGCCAGTCTTATTGGAGTAAGATAATATCTTAAAGTGGTTTTCATTTGCATTTCCTTAATGATTAGTGATGTTGAGCAGTTCTTGAGGTGTTTCTCAGACATCTCTAATTCCTCGCTTGTGAAGTCTCTGTTCAGTTCTTTGCTCCATCTATTGAGGGGGTCATTTGTTTTCTTCTTTCTTTGTTTTTTGAGTAGTTTATATATTCTGGAAATCAATGCTTTGTCAGATGTATCTGCAGTGTAGGTTTCCTCCCACTCTGTGGGATTTCTCTTCACTTCCTTGATTGTTTCTTTTGATGTACAGAAGCTTTTGAGTTTGATGAGGTCCCATTTGTCAATTGTCGACCTTAATTCTTGTGCAGCTGCTGTCTGATTTAGGAAATCTTTTCCTACGCCTATGTCTTGTAGTCTGCTGCCAACTTTTTCTTCTACCATCTTCAGAGTTTGGGGTTTCACGTTGAGGTCTTTAATTCATCTGGAGTTGACTTTTGTACAGGGTGAGAGGTAGGGGTTTAATTTCATTGTTCTACAAGTGGTGATCCAGTTTTGCCAACACCACTTGCTGAAGATGCTGTCTTTTCTCCATTGTGGTTTCTTGGCCCCCTTGTCAAATATGAGATGGCTGAAATTGTATGTGCTCAGATTTGGATCTTCGGTTTTGTTCCATTGGTCAACAGGTCTGTTTTTGTGCCAGTACCAGGCTATTTTTATGACTATAGCCCTGTAGTATAGTTTAAAATCTGGTATAGAGATCCCTCCTGTGTAGCTCTTTTCACTCAGGGTTGATTTGGCTATTCGGGGTCTTTTGTTTTTCCAAATGAATTTAAGAACTTTTGTTTCCAAGCCTGTGAAGAAACTCTTGGGGATTTTGATTGGGATTGCATTAAATCTATACAAGAGTTTTGGTAAAATGGACATTTTTACAATGTTAATTTTCCCAATCCATGAGCATGGGAGGTTTTTCCATCTTCTGAGGTCTTCTTCAATTTCTTTCTTTAAGGGTTTAAAATTTTTGTTGTAGAGATCTTTGGTGTCTTTGGTTAGGTTTGTTCCTAGGGATCTTATTGTTTTTGAGGCTATTGTGAGTGGGAAGGTCTCTTTGAATTCTTTCTCCAGTTGCTTGTTCTTGGTGTAAAGAAAGGCCATTGATTTTTTTAAGGTTAATTTTGTATCCTGCCACTTTGCTGAAGCCGTTAATTGTTTCTAGCAGTTTTCTGGTGGAGTTTTTTGCATCCCTTAAGTAAACAATCATCAGCAAATAGGGATAGTTTGACTTCCTCTTTTCCAATTAGTACTCCTTTAATATCCTTTTCTTGCCTTATTGCTCTAGCAAGTGTTTCAAGCACTATATTGAAGAGGAGTGGTGATAGGGGGCAGCCTTGCCGAGTTCCTACCTTTAAAGGGAATGTTTCTGTCATTTCCCCATTTAGGATGATATTGGCTGTGGGTTTCCTGTATCTGGCTTTGATTACATTGAGGAATGATCCCTCCAATCCAATTCCTTCTAGGACTTTAAGCATGAAGGGATGCTGGATTTTGTCAAAGGCTTTTTCAGAAGAGGTGCTAGATCCTTAAACACTGCAGATATCCAGAAAGGGTCTCTTCTTCCAGAGCAGGAGGTAATGTTGTCCTGAGACATGATTGAACGCATAGGGCAAGTTACTCTCCTCCCAACTCTGGTATCTTTTTAACTTTTAATGAAAAGTCTAAGGAACGAATTTTAGATTTAAAAAAGATGAACTTCAGTATTATAACTATTTTTGTTGTTATGGAATAGCATATCAAATCTGCAGCCTAGAGGCATAATTAATAAAACATATTATTGGATGTGGACAGTTGGGTTAATTTTACAGTAAGATCAATCACATATAGAACTACACGCCATCCTGCAGATGCCTTCTCTTTGCTGACTGAGCTGTAGGAACCTGGATATGATTAAATGTTTTATATGTATGGAGTCAGAAATTCTTAAGTCTCTTTGGAACATTTTAAGAGTTTTGTGTGCTGGCCATTCATCTATTTTTCTGTTCTTTTCCTTTATTGGGAATATTCAGAACTATCATACCTTGACATTTGAAAAGGTCAGTATTTTTTCCAAACACGATTAAGCATACTTGACTTGAAATCAGTAAACAATGAAATTCTAATTTCTTTTTATGAGGACAGTGAGCTTAAGAGAAAAAACAGTAGAAGCTAGGCCTGTTTTAATCGTCGGTGAGTCAACAGGCTGGACAACTGAAATCCTCAGAGGTTTGGAAAGAAGGTATAGGAATGCCACCTTCCCGACATCATTCTGAAGGGCCTCCCTCCCCAGTACCTTCGCCCCTCTGTGCAATTTGCTTCCTAGAACACATTCCCATCAACACTTTCAGGTTCTCAAAGTTACAGCTTTTCATTTGATTGTCAAGTGAGGCGTTAGGTCAGAACTGAAGTGACCCTCCCCTTCTCTTGCACAATCATTGCTCCTCCTTCCTTTTCTTCCTTTCTCTTATTATTTACTTTTTAAAAGAATTTTAAAGGAGATGTCTTTAAAAATACTTTAATGCCATTCTGTTCCTGCTAAGCTAGTGAATACCAGCCTTAATTACTCATCCCGGATGCTTTCCCTTCTCACCAACAAATCCATTCATCAAATAGTGAGTTAGTTGTGTTTGTGTGGCATCTTTTACATTCTGAAAGTCTTTGAGTCCAGACAAAATACCATTCAGGATTATCTAGAAGAATGGACTTATAGTATAAGTATCACGAGAAATACCACAGATGTCTGTGGCACTATTGGTTGGCTTCTACTGTACGGTAAAACTAAAACTTTCCCTGGGTCTTTCTGTAGGCTATTGTATCACGCAAATAATACATCCAACACAAAACTTTTGTTCAGTTCATAAATCTACATTAGATGCTTCCAGATATACAGTTCATGGTTGTGAAAGTTCTTTGAAAATGTAAAATGTAAAGCAAATGCAAGAAATTATTTTCAAGAGGAAATTTAAAGAAAAGTTTTCTGCACTAAGACAAGCCTTATGATTCCATGAAGATTTTCAATTTTGGCCTGGAGAGATGGCTCAGTGGTTGAGAGCACTAGCTGCTCTTGCAGAAGACTTAGGTTAGAGTCCCAGCACCCACATGGTAGTTAACAACCATCCTTGAGTCCAGTTGCAGATGATCCAATACCCTCTTCTGACCTGTATAAGCATGGCATGACATAGGTGGACTTACATATATGCAGATAATACACTCATACACATAAAATTAAAAAAATTTAAAGATTTAAATTTAATTCCTCCAATTGTAGATTTGTCTCGTGAGAAGTGAAGTGCTTACCAACCACAGCCTGCATCAAACAGGACCAGCATAAAGCATACATGTAGTTCTAGGAATGTTTGAAGGCACCCAAAAATGTGCTTACTTTTATTATAGCTTGAAATGGAAAATAATCATAGTTCTTGCTTAGTTCTAAAAAGCTAACAGATTGACAGTAATATAAAGCAGGATCTAATTTTACCCTGATGCAAGTCAGATAGAATATAAATGTTCTAGTGTTAGAAAGCACTCATGTACTTGCTTCTGAATTTCATTCATCTGGCCACCTTGAGAAATGTCTACAACTCTCATCTTTCTTCAACATCCACGTAGATATTAGAATGATTCAGCGCATTGTTGGAAGAGGCTCTGTGGATCACAGATTCAGTCAATTTGAAGGAGACGCTAAAATTCAGAAAGGCTAAATGACTTAGTATAACCAGATGACTTTCTCATGCATGAAGTAAAGGTATGAATTCATTCTAGACTGAACTCTTTAGAGCAAGTAGTTTTATTCATATGTGTATTCAACCATCTTCCCATCCATAATTTAGTAAATATTAGTTTAAAACCTCATTTTGTAGTCCACTTTATGTTGCTATCAGAAATAATAACTGATAAAGAATAGAAGTTTATTTGGCTCACTGTTCAGGAAGAGAATTCTAGCACACAGTACCAGCTTCTGTTTGGCACTGGGATAGGTCTTCTTGTTACATCACATGCGATGGATTGGATCACATAACAAGAGAGACCAGGTGTTTGGTTTGTGTCTCCCTTCTTTTTTTTAAAAATTTTAAAAATTTTTTTATCAAATCTAGACCCATGTCCCCCCCATTTCCCCACTCCACCAGAGCTCATGCATTCTGCCAAACATGCTTTTCATCTCTTTCTCAGTCTTTCTCAATATTCTTCATGTGGAAGTTGACTATTTTGAGCAGAAGTTCACTGTTTCAGTCAGTTCTTCGATGCAGTCCTTTCTGTTGTTGTTGTTTCCAATATGCATCACTCCCAAGTGCTTTGGACAAAAGCTCAAGGGGCCATGCACAAGAAATACTTACAACTAGGTAATTGGCACTGGCATCCACAGATGAGGGATACCATTCGTCGTTTGTTTTTCTGGGACTATGTTACTTCACTCAGCATGATGTCCTCTAGCTCCAGCCATTTTCCTGCAAATCTCATGATGTCTCCCTTCTTATAAAGAAACTAATATGAGCTAAACATGGTGTGTGTTTTTGCTTATAATCTTAGTAGTAAGGGAGATGATGCAGGAATAATACCTTGAGTTGGGGGTTAACCTAGGCTGCATAGTGAGGTCCAGGCCAGCCTGAGCTGCAGAGCAAAACTCTACCATAAAAAAATAAATAAATAAATAAATAAATAAATAAATAAATAAATACTACTAATGATATCATAGGGTCTCATCATCATAACCTCATAGAATCCTAACTAATCTCTAAAGGGTCTTATGCCTAGATACATTAACATGGGAATTTGAGGATTAAGTTTCAACAACACATGAATTTTGAGGATATATTTAATCTATGAATATTACACAATGTTAATAAACAATAGGGATACAAGGAAAAAACAAAATAAGGTGATGGATGTTAAGGAATGTATTGCATCAGCTTAAAATACAATATAACAAATACAGCAAATATCAGGAGCATCCACAGAGATATACTGAAAGTGTGACTAGTTTACTTTGAAGAGTAAGTTAAAGAAGGATTTTAAGAAAAAAACTTCAGTTGAAATATGAGATCTTCTGATCAGTTCATTACCTAGACGTATGATCAAGATTTTATAACTTTTTATTAGCATGAATACAGATTTTTTTAGTTTCCTAAGTGTCTTAATATTTACTAGATTTGCTCTGATACATTTTTTAACTTTAATTGTACTGGCTCACAATGTGGCCTGCATAATTCGCTCCAGCCTGCCTTATTAAGATAAGGCTTCAATTTTCTAAAAATTGTATATGTTTCAGAAAACCTGGGATAAAGCAGTAAAAAAATAATTTAAGAAAAGTATCTTCTTCACACTCTTCCTTTCAGAAGAATTCCAGTTAATAAGTAGAATGAGCGAGACAGAAAGCCAACATTAGAGCACAATAGTAATAGCTGTTATAATGAATGGCTGATAAATGAATATAATGAATGATAAAACTGTCAAGTGAATGGTTGAGAAATGCCAGATATTTCTATAGCCTCAAAATATTTGTTCCCAAATTCTTGCAAATGACAAAAGCAATGATATCATTTGATAGTGGAGAAACTCAGAAAGTTCTACTCTAAGTAGAGACCAAACTCACTGCCAACTGTACAGAGATACTCTGATGGCATCTAACTCCTCACAAGGTGCTTGTCATGGTGCCTCACTCTGGGGACAGTCTACAAGGCTCTGTAGAGGATCGAAACCATGAAAGACAAAGATGGAAGGGAACCACGACAGACCAAAGATGAAGAAGGAAACAGAAATACTAAATGTAGTGTGAGATACTGGATTGGACCACGGAATAGAAAAGGAACATGAATGGTTCAGTTTGTAGTATTTACCCTGTTGTTATTTCTAATTACTGCACTAGGGTTACAGAGAGAATTAACAAAAGTGGGACTGGGTGAAAGGGTTAGAGTACATAATAACTCTCTAGTATTTTGCAGATTTTCTGAAAGTTTAAAATTATTCAAAAATGTGTTAATTTATAAAAATTAATTACTTTGCACATTAGGGACATTTCTCAGTGATTTGAACATTGAAGACAAAATATTGTTCCCCCCCCCGCATTCCTTTGATCTTATATTACTCTAAGATATGCATACATATCCTCCATCCATATACCAAAAATTCCTAACTCTGAAAATAAACGGTAGCTTAGTTCTAGAACCTATTAAGGGATTCACAATATAAGAGCACAGTTGTTTTCTGATCACATTAACGTTGCTCAGTTTGCCTTACAACTAGGTAATTGGCGCTAGCACCCACAGATGAGGGATACCATTTGTCGTTTGTTTTTCTTTTTTTTTTCTTTTTTTTAAATTAGTTTTTATTGATGCTTTGTGCATTTCATACATTTTTCCAATTCAGTTCAGGCTTATTTCCCTTTCCCTCCCCCCCACCCCCACCCCATCCCAGATCATGCATTCTGCCATAACTGTCCTGCATCTTTCTCTCAGTTTTTTTTTTTCATTTTTAGCTATAAGTGATAATCCATGAGTACAAGCATCCTTCATGCAAAACCTATCTGCAGGCTGTTGTGCCCAAACACCTACAGCCCCACCATCCAGTGGGGGGTGACAGGTTGTTTGTTCAATCAAGTTGATCAAATGAGTGTCCAGACTACATTGCTGTAGTTTCACCATTCACCCCAATCGCAGCCCTTACATTCTACCACGCCCCCTCTTCCGCAGGTTGTTCCCTAGGCTTAGAAAAGGGGCACAGGTGGATGAGAGGTAAAACAGTCCACTCTCTCTGGAGCTGTTGACTTGTCGTTTGTTTTTCTGGTACTGTGTTACTTCACTTAACATGATATCTTCTAGTTCCATCCATTTACCTGCAAAGTTCATGATATCATTTTCTTTACCACTGCATAGAGCTCCACTGTGTAGAAAATATTGGTTTTTAAACTAATCTAAATCTTTGCTCTAGAGAAAATGCGAAGTAAAATGGGGAAAATGGAAGCATTTCTGTAGCATCTTTATTCTAGACTTTCAATTAAATATAGATATCAAATAAAGGATAAAACATACATATTATTTATTTTAGCAACTTACTCATTTTGAGCCAAAGATTGGTCTTAACTTTTTAAATTTTAGAATTAGTGTTTTAAATGGTCTAATGCCCCACTTATATTTGGATATTTAACTTAAAAATAAAACATAATACAAAAGAAGAACTTCTCTAGTATGTCCAGGAGGTCAGATCTGGAGTGGTAAAGAAATATAACGGGTAGGAATGTAAAGCCTTTCCTTAGTAAGAAAAGCAGAGAATTCTTTAGTCCCAGGGGACATAGCTAGCTTGAAGCTACTGGCAACACGGAATTGGAATTCTCATTCTAAAACTTTCAAGCAACCAATATTTTCATTACTCACTTGCCATTTTCTTGGCTTTCCCTTTATGATGGAAGATTATTGTATCAGTGGCCTATTTTAATTAAAGGGTTTTTCCAAGCTATTCAAGTGTTACGAGTTTTTTGGATAATTTGGTGTTCCTGCCCTGACATCCTAGCCAGACAGCTACTTTTAAGTCATGTAATGGTTTATTTGTTTGATTTCAACTGCTCTAAGCGGGCTTTATTGCAAACTATTTCTAATAATATCATGAGTTTGAGACTTTCAGTAGTTTGACATAGGTAGATTCTGGGCCTAATTACTAAATTTCCTTTGCTTAAAATTCTGTGCAATCAAGGTGAAAGGGTTTGTTTCCAAGGAAACAGATGCACTGGATTTTTTTTATCACATAAAATGTTTTCTGCAAGAAAATTCCATAACCAGTCACCAGTCTCCAGGGAGATACTATGTTACAAGATAGGGCTCATTGGAGATTTCTTTTTCAGGAGTGCTTTATTTTATTTTTGTTCTGACAAATTCATTCTTTATTTGTATAGTAATCCGTGGCTTTGAGTTTAAAAAATATTAACAACAGAGCCATCATCATTACCTGATTAGAGCCATAAAATGTACAACTCTGAGAAAATGTGGTCTTCTTCTGACCTTTGGTTTGTGTTTATATTGGAGTCTCAGTAGCCTGCATTCAGGATGTTCATTTGAGATAAAACAGCCTGTTCTAAGGATGATATTTGTTACCCTGAAAGCTGAAAAGGAACTTTACCCTTCGGTATTTATTTCAAGTCGGAGGTGATTGCTTCCTGTTAGAAGAAAACTGTAAAGCCACTTAAATAGCCTGAATTTGCATATTTTCATAGCTAAATTAAAAGTATGGAAATTGGGTGAACTGTATTCTGGTCACAAAATCTGAGGCTTTGTTCTGAGCTACCTTGTTATATTCTTTAACTTGCCCATGAGGCTGCTTGGATTCTGAGACACTGTGCTTTTAGTCTCACTGTCTTGACCTAGATTATAAGTAGCCTGAGAATGTTTGACAGTGTGATGAAAGAGCTAAGCACTTTTATATCAAGAAGACACGTTTGCAAAGTGGAAAGCAAAGTGTGCTGGATAGCTTTAGTGTCAACTTGACACGCCTGGGTTGAAGGAGCCTCAATTGGGGAATTGGCTCCATTGGATTGGCCTATGGCCAGGTCTGTGGAGTATTATCTTGTTGTTGAGTTATGTGGGAGGGGCCAGCCCACTGGTGGGTGGTGCCACCCTGGGCAGGTTGTTGTGTACAGTATAAGAAGGCAGGCTGAACATGAGCCAGGGAAGCAAGCCAGTAAACAGCATTCCTCCATGGCCTATGCTTCAGCTCCTGCCTCCAGGTTCCTGCCCTGAGTTCCTATGTTGGGCTCCCTCAGTGATGAACTGTGCTCCAGGAGATGTGAGCTGAATAAACCCTCCCCCCCCCAAGTTGGAATTGGTCAGAGTGTTTTGTCACAGCAATGGAAAGGAAAATAGAACACAAAATGAGACCAGAAGTATGGGGGGTCAGGGCTGATGATCAAAATGAAGTCCTAGCTCTGTCCCTTACTGACAGCATAACACTAAAATATCTTTGTAGAATGAGAATTGTCTCCCTCATGAGGCTATTAATGAATGCAATATGTGTTAAAAGCATACTTATTGGGGATAGGGAGATGGCTCATGGATAAAGGTGCTTGCCTCCAAGCCTGATGATCTGAGTTCAATCCCCAGGACACACAAGGTAGGAGAGAACCAACACCCAGAAGTTGTTTTCAGACTCCTGCATATATGCCAGGGCATAAATGCAAGAGTGTACACACGCACACACACACACACACACACACACACCACGCACACACACAAATACACATAAATACACACAAACACTAAGTAAATAAATAAATGTATATGCATATCAAAAGATTTTTTTCTATCAATACAGATTCACTATATAGTCCAAACTGGCCTTGAAAATAACTACGGACCAGGGTGGTCTCAAACACCAGGGAATTTTCCTTTCTCAGCCTTTGAGCTGCAGGGATTATAGGAATGGGCTATCCTCATCTAACCCTGGAGTAACTACTTTAAAATATAAAAACCATTTCCTAAAGCAATAACAATGAAACTTGACTTTTAATTCAGGAAATGTATTACATTTTTGTTGTTTCCACTGCAGATCTCATGTGGATGTCTAGGTAATATGAAATAATTTAAAAATACTATGTTACTAGGTTATCCCTATTGCTTTAAAACTTAGTGACTTCTTTTGTAAATTCTGTGAAAGATACTTTCCTAAACCAAACCCGACTCCTTGAAGTCCTCAAACTACTGTCCTCGGAAGTTAAACATGTAACTGCCTTGCTCAACCTACTCAGCCCAAATGTTACAGGACTTAGAAGTATAGGCTCTCAGTTGAAGGAAGAGAGAGAATGGATTGATTTGTGAAACAGAAACAGTGCCTTCCTAGAGACCCATAATATCCTCATTAAAAAGAAAAAAACGGCATATGACAATAGCACATAGGGAGTAGCAAATATTTATAAGACATGGTACATTATAAAAGACATTATAAAACATTTATGTAGTTATCCATTCATTCCCATGACAATTACATATTGAGTGATAAATGCCAAGGACTGGAATAGATATTGCCCATATTCATCATCTCATTTGAAAATTGAGCCAAGAATATGATTAGCCCCATTTGTTGCATGCTGAGGGCTACTACTTACACTTACTCTTCTCCAGGGCACTCCGTCTCCCCATCTAGAGTTACTCTCTCCCCCAAGGACACACAACTTATTTCAGGTCATGATGCCTCCTGGAGCAGCCTGTATCAGCCACTAGTTGAGGTGGGCTATGTCCAGGCTCAATGTCAGGTGTCACCAAAGGGCTGCCCTGTCCCTGGAGTCCTAGTAGATTCGCCGAGCCTCTTGCCACAGAGTCTGCATTCATTTCCCTCTCTAGTTCTGTTCCCCTATTAGGTCTTTCCCAAAACATTGGATAGTAACCCCCCTCTTTATACATTTTAAAAGTTTGGGCTTCTGGAAATGATTTGATTTTACTTCTATTTTGTGTGTGCCTCTCTGTGTGCATGTATGTAAAGTGCAAGTTTAAAGGCCAGAAGACCAACCTTAGGTATTTTTACTCAGTTATTGCTCTCTACCTTTTTTTTTTTTTAAATAGAGTCTTGCATTGGTCTGGCACTTACCAAGTTGGCTAAGCTAGCTGGTAAGTGAGCCCTAAAGTACTGTCTCCCTCTCCCCAAAGCCAGACACAAGTACATGCCACCCTGCCAAGCTTTTTTATATATGTTCTGATGACTGACTTCAGATCCTCATACTTACAGATTGGGCTATCTCTCCAGATCCTGGAAATCCATTTTATTGATGGGGACTCTAAAGCTAAAGGAGTTCTAGTTTTCCCAACTCCAACACAGGCAATTCATGGTGGTGTCGGAGCATAGCCTTCAAACGTCACGTGTGTCGTAATGACTCGGCGATGTGAAATGCAGTATGAGCCTGGCAACAGCTCCTATCAGGTCACCAAAAAAAAAGTCAGTGCCAGACTGGCAGCCTAAAGCTCTCAGAAGGTGTCAGAAGGGCTACTGGAACTAGATATAAAGGTGGAGCAGACAGGCCTAATTGGTACCATTAACAGAGGAGGGGAAGAGATAGTGAGGTGAGGAAAATTGACACTTTGGGCAGCTAGAAATAGATATTTACTCCATTTGTCTTAAAGGGACCCTGTTAATAAGTCACTTCCACTAAACAGATAGTTACTTCACCTTATTATCCTTAATATGTGACGACATTGTGGATTATTAAAAGAGAGCATTATAAAAACCACAATTTATAAAACACTGTGATTTGATTTTCAAAAACCAGTGATATTTTAAACATAGATTTCGGGGGCTGGAGAGATGGCCTAGTGGTTAAGAGCACCGACTGCTCTTACAGAGGACCCGGGTTCGATCCCCAGCACCCACATGGCGGCCGAGAGCCGTCTGAAACTCCAATTCCAGGAGAACTCCAGCTCCAGGGGAATCCGAGACCCTCTTCTGACCTCCGCGGCGTTGCACGACACGGGTGCACAGACTAGCATGCAGGCAGTACATTCATACACATACAGAAATAAATAAAATTAATAAAAAAAATTAAAAAATAAATAAATAAAAAATAGATTTCGAATTAAGAAGAGCTTACAGGGATGAAGAGATAACTCTGTCTGGAGGACTTGGGTAGGTAAGGGTACTTTCTTGCAAACAGGAGGGTCCGAGTTCAAACTCCAGCATCTATCTAAAGCCAGGAATGGCTGCACATGAGCTGTAGGGGCAGAGATAGGGGATTTCTGAGGTTGGATGGCTAGCAAGCCAAGTTGCAATGGTGGCACTCAAGTTTAGTGAGAGGCCTGGTTTCAAGGGAACGATGTCGGGAAAAATAAGCAGGAACCTGAAGTCCTCCTCTGGCTTCCATATGCACATAGGATCTTCATTCACACATGTACATGTACACACACCATACTCACATGTGTATGTGTGCACATACTATACTCACACATGTACGTGTACACACACCATACTCACACGTGTATATGTGCACATACTGTAATCACACATGTATGTGTGCACACACCATACTCACACATGTACATGTACATACACCATACTCACACACATACGTGTACACACACCATACTCACATGTGTATATGTGCACATACCATACTCACACATGTATGTGTGTGCATACCATACTCACACATGTACGTGTGCACATACCATATTCACTCACACATGTACGTGTACATACACCATACTCACACATTTATGTGTGCACATACCATACTCACACATACCCATACATATCCCACACACACACAAAAAAATACCTTTGCATATTAGCAAAAAATAATATTTGTGGCAAAAATACACATTAACCAGAGAAGCTGTGAAACTCAGACAATAACAGTGATAACCTTCAACGATTTATGAATGCTTAATATACTACCAACTAGTAAAGGGATCATGAGTGGACAGTTTGCATTTTTCTAGTACAGGTTTTATCATTTTTATCTGAACTTCTTGGGAGAAATAGCTTGAATTTCAGAGTTTTACTTGAATATACATATATATATATATATATATATATATATAATGAGATATTTTGGAGATAGATACCAAACATAAACACAAAATCCATTTACTTATTTATTTATGCAACTTTATACAACATTCTAAATAGTTTTGTGTCTGAAAAGAATTATGGTGTGAAATTTTCCACTTGTGACATCAAGATGTCACTTAAAAAGTTTTGGATTTTGGCCAGGCATGATGGCACATGCCTTCAGTCCCAGCATTTAAGATGCAGAAACAGACAGATCTCTGGGAGACAGAGGCCAGCATGATCTATATGAGTTCCTGGCCAGCTGGTGCTATAGGGAGACCCGGTCTCAAAACAAAAGCTTGGATTCAGGAGCATTTTGGATTTCAGATTTTCAGAATACATATTCTTGACCTTTAATAACAGTTTAGTTTAAGCACCAATATTTATTGAGGGCCAACTGTGTACTAGGTGTTGTTCTAAGCACTGGAGATGGGATATTGAATGAGAGCCATGGTTCTTGCTCACCAGTTCCTTAATTTATACCCAGCATGTGGGAAGAGTCAGTAAATAAACTAAGCAATGGACAGTGCCTGTGTCCTTTGGCAACTGAGTAGTGAGAAAAGAAGAAGCTTCGAGGCAAATCAAGGCAAAAGGCCAGTGTAGAGCCCTATGAGGGATGAAGTGAGATTTGAAATTAGAAAGAAAGAAAGGTTCCTGAGCAGATCCAGTGGGGGTGACAGAGATGAGGTCTTGGAGGTGACTGCTGATCACTTGAGGATTTTGAAGTAGAATTTGTGCTTTATTCTCTGTGTGATGTGAATTCTACTTGATCTGAGATGAGAAGTTTGTCTTGAACAGAGAAGTGATTTGATCTTATCTGTGTTTTTATAAGGTCAGTGTGATTTTTGAGGGGCCCTGAAAGTCATGAAGATGTTCAGTAGACCATCAAATATTAGTGACTGTCTGTTGGTAAAGAAGAGGCTGTGAGGGGTCAGTATAAGAGTGGGTAGGACATGGACTTTGGAGTCTGACAGATCTAAGTTCAAAACCCAGCTCTTTCTAACCAGAAGTTTTCTTCTCATCCCCAGTTTCCTTATTCATATACAGAATAATAAAATTTAGATTATAGGGCGGCCTTATAATTACAGGATACATAGTCACATCTACATGGTATAGCTGCTGTTCTATATCATGATATATTGATGTGCAAGAAAGGATTGCGATATCATTGTGGTGCTTCTCTTTGATCTTGTTGTTGTTGGTGTTAGAGAGACTTAGAAATAAAATCTTCTTTTCTTGAGAGAGAGAGAAATGTTTTATTGACATTTTAGCTTCCAATGGAGTTTGAAGTGAAAGACTGCTGATGTTGAGACTGAAATATTTCATTCTTATTTCTCTCTCTCTCTCTCTCTCTCTCTCTCTCTCTTTCTCTCTCTTTTGCTTTTTGAAGTTGTATGCCTTGAGACTTCAGGCATGTTTCTTGTTGTCTGCAGTGTACACAGGGTTGAGTGGTTTCTGTTAGCAGCTTGAGACTACTAGTATACATTTGCACTGTGTGTGTGTGTGTGTGTGTGTGTGTGTGTTTGAATGGAATGTTAGCTACTTCACAGCATTGCTTTAGCAATGATTCAACAGCAAGGCATAGAAAAGAGCAGCAGCATTCAACGTGGTTAACAGGCTTTTTAGACAAGGAGATTCAAATAGAGCAGAATGCTGTGGACGGTGATAAAGCAGGGCGGGGTGGCTTGCTTAGAGGGCACACAGCCAGAGAGAGAGCCAGCAATCTCCTCCGGAATTGCATTCTTTTGCCTTTGTTTCAGGTGAGGAAGATGGAAGAACACCCGGAGTAACAGATGTAGGTGCAGAAGAGGGCAGGTTGCCTAGGGTTTCTTTCAGCATATAACACTGTCCACATTTCCCTTACTCTATAATGCCCCACATATTGGAATGTTCAGGTGAAGCTCTCAACTCGCCATATGCTAGGGTATCTGATGAAATCCCAATTTATGTCATTAACACTGCTTATACTACAATAAGTATTGCTATCTCTATCTTCACTAACATATCTTAACTCCTGCCTCTGTGTCTTTTACTACTGACCAGGTGGAAAACTCAAACATGGGTCTTCTTAGTGCTTTTGTCCTCAAATGTCACTCACAATTCTTGATATTTCCACCCAGAATGAACATAGAGTAACCTTAAACATTTTGCTAGTGATGCTCACCTGACTGTGAGAAGAAGCCTGCAGTCCCAAGCCTCCTGCCTCTTTGGTCTGCTCTGGAAGTGTGTTGGTATTTTCTAGCTGTGACTTGGACTCGGGGATCTTAAGCACTCTTCCTCTAATCTAGTCTGCTCAGACGCTCATGAACCCCTTTCCCCCCTGGACAACAATAGAACCTTTGTATTCCCAGAGCCCAGACCTAGGGGATGGGAGGAAGCAGGGAGCTGGGCTTTACTTCCCACTCTCCTCTCCGTATGTCTCCTTTGTTCCAGCCCTGAAATATTTCTTATCTTCCCTCTTTTCTCCCAGGACAATGGGCTCTGTCTCTTGCATCAATGGGAGAGAAAAGCACAGGGAAATGATGGGGAGAAAAAAAGCAGAGATTGCTTTTTCAAGTAGCATCCAGATAAAACTAGAAAAAAAAAAAAAGACTTTTGAAGCTACAATTTAAAAATGTGGAAATCTAGGATGTGACAGAGATACAGATGAACATGTGAAAACCAAAAGAACAGTTCACTTGTGGTGCCAGAACCATGCTGCTTCCTGGGGGAAACAAACTGATTCATCCCGAACAATGGCATACCTGGCCGAGAGTTACAGAGCTGGCACCACTGAATTCACTTGGATAAGCAACGCAATTATGGGGTGGCTTATCCACCTCTCTACTTCATAACAGAATGTGCTAAAATAGATGTGGCACTTAAAGTATCTGAGCTCTCAAAGGTACCATGCCCTCCCCCTTCTCAGAAATATCTTGGCCCTCTTCCCTTTACTGCATTTGATTCTTCCCCTTTTCATAGTTCAGAGCTTAAAAAACTCCTGTTAGGGGCTAGAGAGATGCCTCAGCGGTTAAGAGCTCTGGGTTTGATTCCCAGCATCCACATGGCGGCTAAGAACGGTCTTTAAGCAGGATGTGGTGGCCCATGCCTAGCACTCGGGAGGCGGAGGCAGGCAGATCTCTGTGAGTTCAAGGCCAGCCTGGTCTACAGAATGAGTTCCAGGCCAGCTGGGGCTATAGGGAGATTGTGTCACACACACAAAAAAAGAAAATTCCTGTTAATATTATCAGATACTCCATTCTTATTTCACATATACATTTAGATTCAGCATCTAGAGAATGTCAATGTGCTTCAGTGAGTCCAGAAATATGTAGTATGTATCTTTTGTTAACTTAAGTTGTTTGATGTTCTTTAATAGGTTGTGTATGCTATATAAGTTTTTTTCATATTTATAAAATAGAAATAGAAAATATCTACTCAATCATTTTGTTCTTAGGGTCAAATTAAATAATATGTGAAAGTTGGTTTGTTTAATATTTAGATCTTTATAATTCCTTATTTCTTTTCTTCTTTCTTTTTTTAAAATTAATTAATTTATTTCTTTATTAGTTTTTATGTGTATGAGTGTACTGTCTGCATGTAGGTTGGTGCACCCGTGTCATGCAATGCTGTGGAAGTCAGAAGAAGGTGTTGGATTCCCCTGGAATTGGAGTAAAAGACGGTTCTTAGCTGCCATGTGGGTGCTGGGAATCGAACCTGGGTCCTCTGCAAGAGCAGTCGGAGCTCTTAACCACTGAGCCATCTCTCCAGCCCCATTTTTCTTCTTTCTAAAAATGCTTACCTGTTACATGTCTATCATGTGCTAACTGTATTGCTGAAGCTATATTGCTGAATAAAGCACAATTACTTCCTTTATAACTATCATCTGGTGAAAGACTGACATAAAGGAAGGTGCAGTGTGACATAATAGGAGCAGAAAAGATGGAGCAGCATCCTTGCCTGCATAAGAGAGGTAATGACATTATTTGTATGAGAAACAGGACCAGAGCTTGCTGTCTGCAGCAGTGGATTCTTGAGCCGAGCTTCTATAGGAAGAAGAGTTTGTTGATGTGATGCTGACAGGTGTGAAAGCAGCAAATTAGCAAACCTCCCAGTGTTGCATGTGTTTATGGAAACAAATGTCTATTAGGCATGTGAATATAGCCTGACCATGCAATTTGAAGTAACAAATACTGAGAGATCAAAATGGGCACGTACAAAAAGATTACTATTATTATTATAAAGAACTCAGATGGGATTTTATGATGATGAAAAGCATAGAAAGATTTAATAATACCAGGCTTTTTAAATTTTATTTATTTATTTTTTATGTGTATGAATGTATTGTCTGCATGCATGTCTGTGCACCCATGTTGTGCAATGCCACGGAGGTCAGAAGAGGGTGTCGGATTCCCCTGGAACTGGAGTTCTCCTGGAATTGGAGTTACAAATGGTTCTCAGCCGCCATGTGGGTGCTGGGGCTCGAACCCGGGTCCTCTGCAAGAGCGGTAGGTGCTCTTAACCCCTAGGCCATCCCTCCAGCCCCCAGGCTTCTTTTTAAAATTGATAAACTCGATAAACTCAATGAAGGTATGCCCTAGGTCAGTAGTCGATTCGAGATTCAAACCAATGAAGGAAGAGGCACAAGTTATTCTAGTAGTTCAGGGGAACAATCTCCAGGACTGGAATGGATGGGATGAAAATAAAGATAGAATATAAAGACTAGGGCAAAATGCAGTGCTCTATGTGGCTCTTGGGAATACTGACAAAGATTAAGGATGGTTGACACCAACAACTGCAGAAAACAGAGGGACAGAGCAATTTATGAGAGGAAGAATTTAGTTTGAGGCATGCATAATTCGAGAGGCTTGTGAGACACCGATGTGCAGACGCACGGATAAATGTCTTCACTCTGAGCATAGAGTTCAGAGAAGGAGAAGGAGCAGAAATAGAGCCTCCATGCATTTAACAGCTGCAACTTTACTGCTTCGCTGACCATCGTTTTCAGTTCCCCTGACTACCCCATTTTAGTAATTAAAATATATGATCTTTTAATGTACTTTAAATTTCAAATGGGCTTTTTAAATGAAAGCTTCTTCCCTCCTATGCTTTGTGTGTGCAAAAGATTCGACTGGTGGAACTTTATTTATTTATTTATTTATTTATTTATTTATTTATTTATTTATTTATTTTGGGTCTTTTTGAGACAGATGGCTATAGCCCCAGCCATCCTGGAACTCACTATGTAGACCAGGCTGGCCTTGAACTCACAGAGATCTGCCTGCCTCTTGCCTCCCAACTGCTGGGATTAAAGGTGTGCACCGTGGAAAGGTCTCTTGTTTGCATCAGTGGAATCTGCTATTGGATTGCATTGATTGTTCCAAATGTTTCAAAGAGACTCTCCCCCTTGTGGACAGTTTAATGGGTTCATTGGAGACCTGTCTGTGAGGCAAACTGACTACAGTTCCGTTGATGTCCACAGCAAGTCTCCTTCTACCAGTTTTTCATAACTTCTTCCTATCCTCACACCCTGCCATTCCAGTCAGTGAGGACACATTTTTACAGCTCTAATCTATGTCGTCCTTTCTACTTTAGGTTCTGCTGTGTTAGTGCTTTACTCTGGAATATGCTACTAGCTGACATCTGTAACCAAAGTAGAATGATTCCCATTCCTATGCTTTGTATTAAAGACATTTGAATCATTTTGTTAGGGTTGGCAATTGAAGTAGTAAGTTTTTCTTCCTTGTTCCTCTCTATCAGCAGGAATGCTAATAAAGGATGGTAAGTAAATCAGAAATGGATTACTGGAGGAATCTGTCATGACGACGGTGAGCGAAGGTAGGGAAGCAATGAGCACAGCAATATAGAAAGAAGCACAATAGCAAGGATCCCCAGAATTAGCAAGTGGAATGTTATGAGGAGAGCATAATCACCACATGAGATACTATGAAGAGACAAAGCAGATAAGGGCTGGGGGTCTGGGGAAAAAAAAAAAACATCAATGAGAATATTCTTTGCAAGCAAATCTGTTTAAAGATAGGGAAATGGAGAGGGATTTTAAGAAGTAGTGACATGACAGAGGGGACAGGTATGAGACGTTAGACCAAGGAGGTGTGGGGTCAAAGTGGAGACTCCAGCAATCTCAACATCCAAGAGAAGGAACCCAAACATCAATGGGAGCTTGGCCAACGAGTCAGGAAAGCGAGTGGATGATGGATGGTGGATGGTTAAAACTCAGGGCTTAACCTGGTGCTTTCATGGCCTCGTAGAGTGTGAGAGGGAAGTGGATCAAGAGGAGAGCACTGAGGCCCGGAGTGATTAGAGGAAGGCTGTCTGTCTCATCCTCATAAAAACGAAGGAAGTACATGGATACATGGATTTTGATGCTTTTAGTCACGGTGCAGAAGTTGAAGGTGGCAGAAAGTTGAAAGAGATCATGGCTGATAGCTTTGGTGTTCTCTCTGAAGGAGGGGAGGAAGCTACTGACAGTGGTGAGTCAGGGGCTGAGTCACTTCTTCTAATCCACTCATTTAGAAACTGGAAAGGCCGAGCTGAGTAGTCTGGTATTATTATGCCTAACATAGAGATGCAGAAACAGTGATTCAGAACTGTCAAGTGACTTGCTTGAGGTCAGCCAGGTGGCTAATGTCACAATCTGGACTACATCAAGAGTCTCCAGCTCTGGGGGAAATGGGCACTTGGAAGTCTTAAGAGATTTTATGTATCATCTTCATCAACCCATCAAAAGGCAGGTGGTAAAAAGAGAAAATAACAAAAATACTTCAAAGCACAAGAATATTTTGTCATCTTTCCCCTCCCCATGTGATGACCAAACTTTAGCAAGTATTTATTGAACATCTAACACCATCTAGTAACCATCAGAGGCGCTCCCCTGGGATGTCAAATAAGTAACTAATATTTAGTGAGTACCGACCATGTGCCAGAAGGTACTCTAAGTGTTCCCATATGTAGATGAATAGAATCCTCACAGCAACTCAACAAGGGTGGCAGACTTCAATAGCCTCATACTGCAAAGAAGTCAAACACTGTCCAATGAAACTGACTGCCTCAACACAGGTACTAAGTGATCAGCCAGGCTTGCTAAGCTCCAGTGTTTGTACTTTTCCCTAGTATGACAGTTTATGTTCTTAAGAACACATTTTCTTTCTTTGACTAAAACTACAGGAAAACAGGGTTGGTTTCCACAGATGAAGTGATCAGTGTTAGAATGGTGTTGCAATTCAGCATGAGTAACAGTACTGAGTGAGAGGAACTCAAATTGCTGATCTCTCAAACACAACAATAAGAAGTATAGCTCACTAAGGACTAATATGATCAGGTGGGTAATATCCAAATGGTTTGATTCTCTCTAATTTGAGAGTGATACAGATATATGGAGCTTGAAAATAGGTAGAAATTGTCCATCAAAATTATACCTATCTTTCATTTTCAGAGAAAGTTCTGGGCCGCAGTGACAACTGAAAATTTATATCCATTCCTCATGCATGGTTCTATCCAAAAGAGGGTCACTGGAGCTTGAGTCCCTGCTGTGCACCATATTGGAACTGTTAAGGTTCTTTGGTTGTAGGCCACATCTTCTTATCTCTGTTCCACTTTGGCACACATTTCATTAATATTCAAGGCTGGCAATGTTTATGTAATTTAACTGATCAAACTAAAATAGTCCATGCATCTCTGTAGGACTTTTTCTTACAGAAAACATAAGTTAGAATGTCCATTGCATGTGGTAAGGTCAAGGGACACTGAACTCATAAATAAACAAATGCACAAGGACCTTTATAGGGAGGCTCTTTGATTACCATAACAAGTTATTGTCTTTCTTTTGAATTTAAGAACACATCAAGGGTATACTGAAGGAAGGAGTGTTGAGACTTAAAGCATCTGGTTGCAGTCTCTATATTAATTTTCTATTGCTAGATGCCTAGCATGGTGGTGTGCACCTTAATCCCAGCCTTCGGGAGGCAGAGGCAGACTGATGTCTGTAAGATCCAGGCCAGACTGGTCTACATAGTGACTTCCAGGTGGGCTGGGACTAGAGAGACCCTGTCAAAAAGCAAACAAACAGGACTGGAGAGATGGCTTAGCAGTTAAGAGCACCGACTGCTCTTGCAGAGGACCCGGGTCCAATTCCCAGCACCCACATGGTGGCTAGAACCTTTGACTCCAGTTCCAGGGGAATCCAACGCCCTCTTCTGACCTCCATGGCATTGCATGACACTGGTGCACCAACGTACATGCAGACAGTACACTCATACACATACAAAATAATAAATAAATAAATAACAAAACAAAAATTTTCTATTGCTATAATACAGAACAGCTTTTGTCACCTCATTATTCTGTAGGTCAGAAGTCCACCCAAATCATGGATCAACTGGGTCCATGGCTCACACTTTTCCAAGCTAAGATTAGTTTATGAAACTTCCTTTCTAGGGACTAGAGAACAAAACTGTTTCTGGGTTTAATTACTTATGTCTGAAGTCTCTTTTTCTCTCACCAAAACCAGCAAGAGGGTCACGCAGCCCCTCCACATCACGGCTCCTTGTCGCGTTGCCCTCCATTCTTCGAGCCAATGGCAGTGCACCCTTCTAAGTCTTGGACTCACCCCATTTTCTCCTTCTAACATCTGTCTTTTTTGTTGGATAGAATTGTTTCTATTGTAATAGCACTTGGAATTCTCAATTGGGCCTAATAGGAAAATCTAAAAACAAATACCTATCTTCAGGTATGCAGCCTTGGGGCTGGAGAGATGGCTCAGAAGTTAAGCACATTTTCTGCTCTTCCAGATGACCCAGGTTCAAGTCCCAGCACCCACTTGATGGCTAACAACCATCTGTAAATCCAGTTCCAGGGGATCCAATACCCTCTTCTGGCCTCTGTGGACAGTGCAAGCATGTGGTGTACTTACGCACATGCAGGCAAAACATACACATAATATTAAAAATAATAAATTTTTTAAAAGATATGCAACCTTAATCATATTTACAAAGTCCTCTTGTTGTTTAATGTGATATATTCACAAATTTGGAGGGCTTGGATAAAAGATATTTCTTAATGTGCATTTTTATTGAAATTTTATGTATTTCATACAGTGTATCTTTTTTTCATACAGTATATCTTAATCATATTTAAATCCCTTCCCCTACCTGCACACCCCCATAGCCCACCCACTGGATTTCATGCATGCTTTCATATATGTTAAGGCCTATCTAATCAAGTTTGTATACTCAGATGTCCCTCAGTGTGAGTCTGTCCACTGGAGCCTCTTCAGCCTGTCTATCATCATTCCCTTTGGCAAGGGAAAAGACATTTTTTGAAATCCTTCTATCTAGACTATAGCTTCTCTTCGAGGAAGACAGGGCATTACTTACAACAACCACTGATGTCATTCCTGAAAGCACACATATCTACTTCAGGGCTGATATCTTCTGCCTTAGCTATAGTCCCAGAAGAGGTGAATGTGATTGAAAGAAAGAATTTTCCCTATGCTTCCCTTTGTATATATACTGTGCACTAGGCCATTCTTACCTCACTTGAGGCATTTAGTAATAGTTATGATAGTAATAAAAGGGGTGATCCTATTAGATTTGCCACAGGACAGTACACTAATTATCAAGGAAAATTCAAAGCCAATCAAATATAGCATCTGCCTTATGAAAAAAGACAAGTAACAAAAATGTGGTACATCTACACAATGGAGTTCTATGCAGTGGTAAAGAAAGATAACATCATGAACTTTTCAGGTAAATGAATGGTACTCAGAGCCATTATGCTAAGTGAAGTAACACAGTCCCCCAAAAAACAAACAGGGAATGGTTTCCCTCATTTGTGCTTGCTAGTACCAAATCTCCCAATTGAACGGCAAGCCGAGCAACGTTATTGTTATATTTCTTTCTATCTGAAAGCAACTGCGATGTTATAATGTGACTCTCTTAATGAGCCCTAGAATTAACTTTCCAGTTACTTTCAGAAATGGTAATTAATGTCTATGGGCGGAAGGTACATATTCATATTTTAGAGTAATCTAAAATTAAAAGGAAAAAGTGTGAATTCCTGGACATATATTGGAGTTAACATACAGTTTATTCCTGGAGGACATAATTCTGGTACATATATGATGTGCACATGGGCGTACTTTGGAACAGTACAGTTGGGAGGGAACCACAGCAGTGTGAGGACTGGGTCAAGGAACGGACTAATGTGGTTGAATTCTGCCTAGGATAATAAACCTTTGCAGAGAAAAACTTTGAAGAGACTGAGAGAAAGATGCAGGATGTGTACTGCAGAATGCATGAACTGGGGAGGGGTGGGAGGCACGGAAAGGGGACTATATCTAAATTTAACTGAAAAATGATGTATGAAATACACAAAACATCAATAAAAGAATTATATTTTTAAAAGAAAAAGACAAATGTACAAAAGAAACACACAACAAGAGTCTTAGTTACTTTTCTGTTGCTGTGACAGAATATCCTGAACAAAAGCAACTTAGAGGAGACTAGGTCTTATTCCGGCTGGCGGATCAGAGGGGACACAGTCCAGCACAGTAGGAAAGGCACTGCCTGGCCATCGGGGAGCAGGTTTAGGCCACATTGCACCTGCATCGAGGTCACAGAAAGAGGAAAAACAGGATGTGGGGCTAGACTACAGAACGTCCAACCCCCCCCCCCCACCTTCAGTGACAGACTTCCTCCAACAAGGCCCCACCTCCAGTAAGGGCTCCATGACCTTCCCAAACAATGGCAGCAAATGGGAACCAGGGTTCAAATGCACTAGCCACGGAGAACGTTTCTCATTCAAAACACCACAACAGGAGCTGGAGTGATGGCTCAATGCTTAAGAGCACTGACTGCTCTCACAAAGGACCCAGGTTCGATTCCCAGCACCTACATGGTGGCTAACAACTGAGTGTAACACCATTTCCAGGGATTCCAATGCCTTCTTTTGACCCTTGAACTCATTGGATGACATGGGTGCACTTACATATATGCAGGCAATACATTCATACACAGAAAAAACTAAAAACACCAGAGAGGTTCATAGAAATACAGTAACTCCTCTGAAAGGATGTGCTTCCTTTCCCTCTTGATGGCTGTTTTTGAAGTTCATTTTAATCTGTCCTTAGCAGATAAAAATGATACAAGGTGTGGGGAATCTCAGTTCATCACCATGTGGTTTGTTCCACCTGCCACCCAGCCTTGATGCATATCTGGTCAGGCTCACCCCTTGAAGAGACTGCCTCAGAGAGGGCCAGGGACTGGGAAAGGTCAGTGAGGCCTCCCAGAGTTAAAAATAGAGAACCAGAAAACAAAGGACACAGTGCAACTTTTACAACCACGAATTAAATGCAAAGAATGACACACCATTACATAAGCAGCATAAAATATAATTTAAATGCCAAAAGAACTGAAGATTCTTTAATCATGTAAGAAAAACTTGCAAAATATGCTAACTGTCCTAATTTGTACTATATAAAAGTATAAAATGTAAAAATGGCAGTGTTTGATCATGAATCAATCATATTTCCCCATTGTTAACAGCAATCACTATCTTTAGTTTGCCCAACTTTAAATTTCATAAATTCCTATGGCTTTCAGAGACTGTGGATATTTTCAAGTTGAAGAGGGTTAATGTATAATGGCGTATAAATGTAGTCTGTGTGCCTTTTAAGGTTACAGTTCAGTCCCATATATGGAGGATGTATTTTCAGAGGGAGGCAGGGGTACGGCACAGATTGCTCCACTACTTGGAATACAATTTCACATGTATTTTTGCCCTCTTGAAAATTAGCTCTGTGGCAATTGGTTTTCATACTTCTGCCACCCACTCGCATTTTAGATCTCTGTTTTGAAGCTTGTGAGATATATTTAGAGACATCAAATTAACATGTTAGGTCTCTGTCTGGATACAGCAGTTTCACATATGCTGTTCTTTGGCAGATGCAGAATTTTACTAGATTCTGATTGTCAAAGATATCAATAAAGCAAAGCTAAATGCACACATACACATGTAATATACATGGACATTTATATTTGTACAAAATTACTCTTAAAAAAAGAAAATTACTCTTTGTTCCTTTATTAAACATTTATTGAGCTCCTTCTATGCTCCCTGAAATGATCTGAAGACAGAGAATACTACAGATTCTTAAAATGCAGCTCCCTGGGTCCATAGAGCTCTCAGAATACTGGTTATAGGAAAAATTAAAATTGAATGTTGTGGTTAAAACTTCAATAGTAGCCATCAGTACATGTGAAGAATTTTGGTAATTTGTAAAAGTGAAACTTTAACTGAGGCAGAAAGAATTGAGTAAGGATTCTTGGAAATGACTTTATTGCAGTGAATAAACCTTTAGAAGTACATTGGCTATTAGGGTATCTTTTAGTGTAGTCTTGGATTAATTCCCCATTTTAGTAGATGATGGGAAGAAGATTGAGTTAAAACGGGAGAGAGAATAATTAGGCCTCTCAGAAGGTTCCGAAAGTGCTGTCACGTCCATTAACCTAAACTTCTTTGGAGCTGGGATTAGGGTCCATCTCTCTACTTTGAGAAATGTCACAGCTGAGTAAACAATCCTTTCTGGGCTTGTGAGAAGCAGGACTTGAAGGACACCTTAGAGCAGCTGTCTTTAAAATAACCTTTGCTTGGCTAATCTTGTATGGTGCCCCATGTAACAATGGGGGATTTTCTTCTATATCAGTTAGCCCTCAAATTAACACAACAACACAAGACATTGTACACTTGTGCCTTGAAATGTAGGGGAGAAGGAACAATTTAATGTAAGCTCTAAGAAAGCAGATAAAAGGTAGTGAGGAAACATTCTATGTCACTTCAGCTTGTTCCCATATTACAATGCTTGCTCAAAGCACTCTAAAATTAGAAAGCTACAATCCTTTGCCAAGAATTCAGTATGCAATTTCTTCCTAATAAAAAAAAGCCATGGGAGAAACCTGAATTTTTGTTACAGTATTCCAACACACTGATGAGTGTTTTTGGTTGATAGAGTGGAAGATTAGAAAGCAAGGACAAGGGAGCTCATTTATAAGAACATCTGCTTTAAAAATAACTGTATTTAACCAGGTATGGTGGCTTATGCCTTTAATACCAGCACTTGGGAGGCAGAGGCAGTCGGATCTCTGTGATTTTTCTTTACTGACACTCATTGGCTACTGGGGTAGGCCCAGCCAGGTAGGACCATTTTCATTTTTACTGTTTTTTTTTTTCTTTCAGTAAAGAAAGGTATTCTTGTTTGATCTGGGTTGTTTATACCAGTTTTGAACAGTTCTTGTTTTTAGTATATATTTTGTGAACTTTTTTCCAGGTTTTAAAGCCCTTTTTGAGGCTTTTAGTATTGTAGCTGGCTTTTAGACTTTTTAATGGATGTTTTTGGGGAATAAAAGGTATCTCTCCAAGAGATCTCATGTCTATTAGTCAAAGGAAGAAGTTAAGCATGTCCAGTAAGGAGTTACTGTTATAATAATTAACTCCTATCCCAAAGAGATGCTGAGTAGAGAGTTTTTTACTTGACTATATCCTGGAGGGAGGCATATTAATTTCTCCCTTTTTGTATTAGGAGAATGGATAACACTCTTACATTTTTAATTTATTATTTAAAACACAGTTGTACTATATACCCATACAGTAACCAGTAATTTAAAAGACAGTGTACTACTTACCCATACAGGAACCAAGTTTTGGAGGTCCATTGTTGAATAAAGATGTGAAACCCAGTCTTCTAGGGACAAGCTATTTTTTAGACAAAAGGAAATGTTACAGGTAACATTATACAACACAGAGGACATAGGGAACACTTGCGTACATCAATCCCAAGGCTGTCCCCAGAAATCTAGTATAAATTAGGAGTAAAAACTATTAATAACAACTTGCATTTCCAATTAGTTTAAGTGTGTTTCAAATCTTTTATGTTAATAGTATTTGACCAATCTTACTTAGGATAGGTATTTTAATTTTAATAACATATAATGTGTAAATCAAGTTTAGATAAAAATTAAACATTAATTAGATAAATCTTGACTAGCCATGCATTGTTTTTAAATTACTTGATTAATCTATGACCTTAGAGAAATAAGCTTATGTATATAATTTAAACTTTTGTTTATCACAACCCCTAGATACATTATTTCAAAGTATAAACTCTACAAAGTGGGTTTTAAAATTAATATTATGCTGTAACCTATGGAGTCCATCTTGGGGGTTGATGGATCATAACCAGTAGATGGCAGTATATACCCAGTAAAACTCTGAATTGTTATTATATATTTGTAATTTTTACTTACCCTTTTTTTTAAAAGATTTTTTATTATTATTATTTATCTTTGTATGTGTATGAATGTACTGTCTGCATGCAGGTCTGTGCACCCGTGTCGTGCAATGCCGCGGAGGTCAGAAGAGGGTCTCAGATTCCCCTGGAACTGGAGTTCTCCTGGAATTGGAGTTACAGACGGCTCTCAGCCGCCATGTGGGTGCTGGGGATCGAACCTGGGTCCTCTGCAAGAGCGTCGGTGCTCTTAACCGCTAGGCTATTTCTCCAGTCCTTTACTTAGCCTTAATAAGTTAATTTATCTGTTAGTTGTTTGATTATATTAACAGACCTGAGTTTGGGAGAAAAAAGGTTAGCTTTAGCCCTAGAGTTAGTCTTTATTGAATTTAAACAGTAAGTTTATTTAAGCAGTGCAAAGTCATGGCAAGGTAATTTCAAAACTAAAACCTTAGAGTAAGTGTCCCTAACTGGCTTTTTAATAGCCAATAATTATTAAGGAACAATTTATTGGAGTTAGAGCTCTTTGTCGGACTGGGCTGGCCTGAAAATTTCCATACAAATTTGTCTGTCTCTGCTTCCAGAGTGCTGAAATTTAAAAAATGGTGTTATTTTAGGTTGATTTTAAAAGGAAGCTTAAGGTAAACATGATTTAGGATGAATTGTTACTAAGAAGCCATGTATTCAGCTCTGTGGCAGGTGACAAGTCACATGGTCTGGAAACCTGTGAGCACAGCCTTTCCCCAGTAATATTTTTTTTTCTTTTAAATGGATTAAGTAGAGCCTAAAAGGTGAAAACACATTTTAAAGAATCCAAAATCACCTAGGACTTTTAAAAATTAATTAATTGTTCACATTTTTCCTTATAGATGTCTCAAGGTACTCATGTTTTAGATTAAAAATTTTGTATCTTGATCGAGTATGCCAAGATAGAATTTAACTTAACAGATTTTGTTTGTCAAAAAGAAAGTTTTTTGAATGAACATATTATTAAAAATTATATTGAGATAAAAATTGATGTACAAAGGACAGGACAATTAAAAACAATTTAGAATAAGCACAATAATGTCAAAAGGTAGTTATTTTGAACACATTATACTTACCTATTTTTATTTAATTTTTAATTTATTTATATATATTTTTTTGTCAAATCTAGACCCATGTCCCCTCCCATCCCTCTCCACCCCACCAGACCTCATGCATTCTGCCAAACATGCTTTTCATCTCTTACTCAGTCTTTCTCAATATTCTCCATGTGGAAGTTGGCTGTTTTGAGCAGAAGTTCACTGTTTCAGTCAGTTCTTTGATGCAGTCCTTTCTGTTGCTGTTGTTTCCAATATGCATCACTCCCAACTGCTTTGGACAAAAGCTCAAGGGGCCATGCACAAGAAATACTTACAACTAGGTAATTGGCACTAGCATCCACAGATGAGGGATAACATTCATCATTTGTTTTTCTGGGATTGTGTTACTTCACTCAGCATGATGTCCTCTAGCTCCAGCCATTTTCCTGCAAAGCTCATGATGTCATCTTTCTTTACTGCTGCATAGAACTCCAT
This sequence comes from Rhizomys pruinosus, assembly GCA_009823505.1. Lineage (NCBI taxonomy): Eukaryota > Metazoa > Chordata > Mammalia > Rodentia > Spalacidae > Rhizomys > Rhizomys pruinosus. The sequence goes on from VZQC01012138.1 coordinate 661,678, forward strand.
TGTGTAGATGTACCACATTTTCTCTATCAACTCATCAGTTGAGGGGCATTTGGGTTGGTTCCAGCTCCTTGCTATTGTGAAGAGAGCTGAAATAAACGTTGTACATGTATCTCTGCGGTGGGGTGAGTCTTGAGGGTACATGCCTAGGAGTGGTATGGCTGGGTCGGGTGGCAAGTTCATTCCAAGTCTTCCAAGGGTTCTCCACACTGATTTCCATAGTGGCTGCACGAGTTTACATTCCCACCAGAAGTGGATGAGTGTTCCCCTTTCCCCACAACCTCTCCAGCACTTGGTATCATTTGTTTTCTTGATCCTAGCCAGTCTAATATTGGCAGTAAAATGATATCTTAAAGTGGTTTTGATTTGCATTTCCTCTAATGATTAGTGATGTTGACAATTCTTAAGGTGTTTCTCCATCTCTAATTCCTCACTTGTGAAGTCTCTGTTTTTTTTTTTTTTTTCTATTAGTCATTTGTTTTTTTTTCTTCTTTGTGTTTTTGATGTTTTATACTTTTGGAAATCAATGCTGTGTCCGATGTTTTTCTGCTTGGGAAGTTTCCTCCCACTTGTGGGATTCTCTTCACTTCCTTGATTGTTTTCTTTTGATGTACAGAAGCTTTTGAGTTAATGAGGTACCATTTGTTAATTGTTGCCTTAAATTCTTGTGCAGCTGCTGTCTGACTTTAGGACGTCTTTTCCTACGCCTATGTTTTTAGTCTGCTGCCCAACTTTTTTCTCTATCCTTCAAGTTTGGGTTTCACACTGAATCTTTGATCCATCTGAGTTGACTTTGTACAGGGTGGAGAGTAGGGGTTTAATTTCATTTTTCTACAAAGTGATGATCCAGTTTTGCCAAACACACTTGCTGAAGATGCTTTCTTTTCCTCATGTGTCTTCGTGGCCCCTTGTCAAATATGAGTGGACTAGAAATTGTATGTGCTCAGGTTTTGGATCTTCGGTTTTGTTCCATTGGTCAACAGGTCTGTTTTTGTGCAGTACCAGGCTGTTTTTAAGACTATAGCCTGTAGTAGTATTGAAGTCTGGTATAGAGATGCCCCTGTGTAGCTCTTTTCACTCAGGTTGTTTTGGCTATTTTGGGTCTTTGTTTTCCAAAATGGAATTTTAAACTTAGTAGTTTTTCCAAGCCTGTGAAGAAACTCTTGGGGATTTTGATTGGGATTGCGTTAAATCTATACAAGAGTTTTGGTAAAATGGACATTTTTACAATGTTAATTTTCCCAATCCATGAGCATGGGAGGTTTTTCCATCTTCTGATGTCTTCTTCAATTTCTTTCTTTAAAGGTTTAAAATTTTTGTTGTAGAGATCTTTGGTGTCTTTGGTTAGGTTTGTTCCTAGGTATTTTATTGTTTTTGAGGCTATTGTGAGTGGGAAGGTCTCTTTGAATTCTTTCTCCGGTTGCTTGTTCTTGGTGTAAAGAAAGGCCATTGATTTTTTTTAGGTTAATTTTGTATCCTGTCACTTTGCTGAAGCAGTTAATCGTTTCTAGGAGTTTTTTGATGGAGTTTTTAGCATCCCTTAAGTAAACAATCATATCATCAGCAAAAAGGGATAGCTTGACTTCCTCTTTTCCAATTAGTACTCCTTTCATTTCCTTTTCTTGCCATATTGCTCTAGCAAATGTTTCCAGCACTATATTGAAAAGGAGTGGTAACAGGGCGCAGCCTTGCTGAGTTCCTACCTTTAAAGGGAATGTTACTGTCATTTCCCCATTTAGGATGATATTGGCTGTGGGTTTCCTGTATATGGCTTTGATTACATTGAGAATGATTCCTCCAATCCAATTCCTTCTAGGACTTTAAGCATGAAGGGATGCTGGATTTTGTCAAAGGCTTTTTCAGCATCAATTGAGATGATGGTGTGGTTTTTGTCTTTCATTCCATACTTATCTATTTTTAGGAGACCTGTTTGAGAAAGAAAACATTTGTCAATAAATTTTTGATACAGATGGGTTAGTATTACATCCTTGGAAGTTTGAAGATTAATTAGAAGTGCTCTGGAAAAGAATATTTTACATGTTTTTACAGGAAATTAACTAAGGAATTCCTTAGTATTGAGAGATAAGTTTGTTTGAACATAGTGAGAAGGGACTTTTTCTTCTTGGAGCAGGGCTGGGATTCTGAAGAACAAAGAGAAGTTACATTTTGAGGTTTTAGAAAAGAATTTACAAATTAGCTAGCTTGGGATTTGAACTATTAACCTCCCAGTCTTGTCTATCTTTTAAACCACTGAGCCAAAATTTTAGTTGCTCTTAGGGGAAGGAAGGAGCAGGTTTATGTAGACAAAGGGTCAGGGGGGACAGCATGCCTCCCACCAGTGACTAGGCAGGGGGCTGGGCTGGGGCTTGAGTCCAGGCTCCTGCCCCAAGGCAGCTAAGTTTATCTTAGTTTGAGACACCTTCTCAGCCTCCTCTCCCCCTCCAGACTTGGTAGGTCTCCATCCTGTCCCATGCCACTGGCGTTTACTAGCCCTGTCCCTCCCCCAAGGGCCCACACTCCAAGTTGGTGGGGTGGAAAAGGGGGAAATCACTCAAGCCAGAAGTAGCAGCCCAGAGCCGGCAGATGTGCATGGTCTCAGTTCCCTGGGTCTATGAGTCTATCTGATGTGTGTGGGGAATTACCCATGATAGAAAAGGAAGGAGATGCTTATGAGTAAAGTGGGCCCCTTGTGAAGGTGAGAACTGAAATTAGAAGATTAGAAAAAAGAGTGTGTCCTACTCAAAATGCGGAAGGATGAAGGCACAGCTGCCCGAGGTAAGAAAGAGTCACTCCTCATTTTTCTTGGGAGGATGAGGGCACAGCTGCCCATTACCTCAGTCTGTCCAGGAAACGGAAGTGTTTGCTTTGTTTTTTTTTTTGAGTCTTCCAAAGATCCAGTCTCCTCTTGTAGCCCCATGGGATTTCATGTAGCCCCATGGTGTGCACCATCTGTGGGTGCATGTAAAGGTGGTTCACACTTGTGCAGAGCTGCAGGTGGAGGGAGGGAGGAGAGAAAGGACTCAGAGGCAGGTAAACCTGGCAGGTCAAAAAGAACTGGGAGTTGGCCATGAGAAACCAAAACTCGTTTATTTGCAGGAGTTTGGGGACTTATATACTGGCATTTGGTGTGCTTCTGGTGTGAATGGGGGTGTTGGAGCTGCACAGGAAATCCACAGTTTCTTGTGTTAACACAAGTCACCAGAGGCTCCAGTTGGTTCATGAAACCAAGATGTGCTCTTTAGATAATGCAGGAATGTGATGCCCTTTTCCAAATAGAGCTGTAGGGCTGGTTTTGTCAGTTGGCAAGCAGGAGCTAGCTTGTATCCCCAGCCTTTGCAAAAGCCAGCTCCCTTAATACTCCAGCCAAATGAAATATTGGGCCTCACAGCTTTCAAACTCCTGAGAGCCTGTGCATGTAAACAGAAAGACAGCAGGTCCTAGAGCAGGTATATAGGAAAGTTGGGGAACATGCTTCATAGGAAGCCAACGTGGTTCAGTGGTGTCAGACTTCTAGAGAAGCTTGTCTATGGTATTACTTAGGCAGTGCTAGAAAGTCTGCTGTGATGGTGGGCTAGGATACTATTTCTCTGTCTTCATATGTGGACCTTACTGCAATTAAGTGGATAGGATCTCCCAGGTGTATAACTACAGTCTGAAGTACTGTAAGCTCTTAGATATCACAAAAGTCAAAGAATGGGTTTTGTAAGGATAAAAACATCCATCATACATCCTTGTATGACACATGTAGCATGCTCTTAGATCTTCAATCTCATGGAACTTTGAAAGCCATTTCCAAGCATATTATATTGTTGCCAGTCCAGATACTTACAAGTGATTTCCATAAAAGCTTTTATGCCTTATTATTACTTGCCTTTTAATGGGAATGATGGGGCTGGAGAAATGGTTCAGTGGTTAAGAGCACTAGCTGCTCTTGCAGAGGACCCAGCTTTGAGTCCCAGCATCCATATGGTGGCTAACAACTGTTCATAACTCCAGCTCCAAGGGTCTGATGCTCTCTTCTGACTTCCTTGGGCATTGCATGACACCAGTACACTTACATACATGCAGGCAATAGACCCATACAGATAACATAAAAATAATAAATAAAATAATTTTTTTAAAATTGGAATGAGACAAGACAATAAAGGTTTCTTTCTTCCTGGTTCTCTTCTGTTTGCTTCCACAGTGAATCGTTGAGCTTTTTTTGGGCATTGAATAAAATATTTCTCCTAATATTTCCTTAGTGCAATAGTATATGCTTGCTAGTAATGAGTAGTGATGCCTGCTATGGTTAAGATGTTTTGGAGGCAAGGGAGATGGTTAAGTGTGTATGAGCACCTACTTTACAGGCACGAAGATTCAGATCCTAAGCATTCACATAAAAAATTGGGCAGAACTTCACATGCCTATAACTGCAGTAGCAGGGGCAGAGTCAAGTAGATTCTAAGAGCTCACCAGCCGCCAGCCTAGCCAAAGTAGTGTGTTTCCAGTTCACTGAGAGACCCTGTCTCAAAGCAACAATGTGGGAAATGGTACAGGAAGACACCCAGTGTCTTGCTCTGGCCTCTGCATATGCATGCACAGCTGTGTGCACTTGAAAACTCATGTGCATGCCTCATCACATGTATGTATACCACCATCATCCCACACACAAAGATTTTCATGTGTGCTTTGAAATTCATATGGCTAGTGTATATAGCAACACTTGCCTTGTTTTACAAAGGTCAGTAAGGCTAGAAAAGCATTTGACAGATCAAGTCCTCCCCCTCCTCCTCCTCTTCCTTTTCCTCCTCTTCCTCCCCTTCTTCTTCCTCCTCCTTCTCCTCCTCTTCCTCCTCCTCCTTCTCCTCTTCCTCCTCCTCTTCCTCCTCCTCTACCTCCTCCTTCTCCTTCTCTTCCTCTTCCTCCTCCTCCTCTACCTCTTCCTCCTTCTCCTCCTCTTCCTCTTCCTACTCCTCCTTCTCTATCTTCTTCTAGACAGTGTAGGTCTATATAGCTCAGCTGGCCTTAAACTCTCTGTTTATTCAAGTCTGACATTGAACTCCTAATCCTCCTGCTTCAGCCTTCTGACTGCTGGGATTACATGTGTGTCACCAACTTAGCTCTCTGGAAGTGACTTCTGACATTGTAACCTTTAGTTTTCTCTCCGACCATTCTAGAAACCTATCTAAATCATCATGCTGAAGAAGGCATAGGAGATGATCTATGCTTGGGCATCATGATTTTTTTAAATTTTTTAATTAATTTATTATTTATTTTTTAATTTACTTTTTATGTGTGTGAATGTACTGTCTGCATGTAAGTTTGTTCACCCGTGTTGTTCAATGCCACGGAAATCAGAAGAGGGCATCAGATTCCCCTGGAACTGGAGTTAAGGATGGTTCTCAGCCGCCATGTGGGTGCTGGGGATTGAACCTGGATCCTCTGCAAGAGCAGACAGTACTCTAAACCGCTAGGCCATCTCTCCAGCCCCTTGGGCAACATGATTTTTGTGGACTTAATCTATCTATACCTTTGTCTGAATGAGCAAGTTGATAGAGTTACCACTGCAGAATAACTCCCAGGAGCACTGCTTGTACCAGAGCCTATGTGAAGAGTAACCATAAAGCTCTGCAATAAATATCCACAGCAACCCTCAGAGCTCTGAGCTGAAATGTGTGAAATAAGCTAGCTAAGCCTCTCACACTTTGAGAGCTGCTTGCTAACCTGAAAACTCAAAGCTATACATGTAAATTTTGCTTGTATTCTAAATAAATCCCCTTAAGTTTCAAATTGTATTTTAAGCTGCTTAAAATAGAGGAAAGTGAACATTCCAGGAAAACTAACCATGTTTAAAATATTCACTGTACACCAAAATGATGTGTAAACCCCAAACAAAGCTTCTCCAATGAAGAGCTGTGTAATTCTAGAGCCCAGAAGTTCAGTCCATTTTGATTTGTGGGTCCATGCTTTCAAGGGCTTATAAATGACTACAGTTATGAACCATCTAGATGCCTTGAAACAGGTCAATAGCTTATGATGCTCAAGGGAGCCCATGAGTGTGATGAAAACCAAAGCACATCTTAGAATGGAATAATAGTGTGTATTTCAGAAAGTGCTTCCACACTGGACTATGAACTCATTCAAAGACTATTTTTTAATTATTTGTATTTCCACTTCCATAGATTAAAATGTGTCTAAGAAATGCTCACTAAGTCAATTAGCATATATCATATTTGGCCCACCGAAGTCCCCATAAGTTGAGAAATACTGCCGTTTTGCAGAGGATAGAACTGAGATTCAACATTGATTTGCCCAATGTTAGTTTATGGCAGAATTGGGCAAGGAACCCAGAGCTCCTGCCCATTGGTGCATGCTAACAGTCACCTTCCACATGCTCATGTGCCCATCTTCTTAATAACCATACAGTTTCAGGGAAGAAGAAAATTTGTCCACAAAGAACACACTGCCTTTTCTGGTTCAAATGCCTGGTGCAGGGTAAAAGCTATTTTCTAAATCCAATAAATCTTCCTGTCAGCCTGGATTCAGTATGACTTCCTGAGTGAATGAAAAAATTGTAGATGGCAGTAGTAGGTTGTTTCTGGGTGGAGAGGAGCAATTCTTACCTACTTTATTCTGCTTCTTAGAGTTACATTTGGAAATCATCTAAATCACCCAGTAAGGAAAAGTAGAATGAAAAAGGCAGCCTTATAATGGGAACCTTGGCCCGAAATATTATCACTTGAGGCTTCAATTATTTGTACTATCCCAAACTAAATCCTACCAACTCTTACACAAGACAATGGAAATAAGAATAAACATGCTTTCTCTTCTCTGGGGGATTACATCTTATCTGCATCATTAATGTGATAATTTGGCCACTTCCCCTGGGATTTTCTGTGAAATGGTCTTTTGTTGTCTAAATTCTATCTGTTCCTTGGGAAAAAGATTTCTTCTGCAATTCCCTCCTTTGATAGTTTCTATAATTCTATTTTCCACAGTAACTTCCATAACTCACTTTCTAAAGTGGAGTAAATGTATGTTTTTAACCTATTTATTTATAATTTACAGATGTAAGAGGTACCCTTATGAAGTGTCCAGTTCAGTTCTTTTTATTTTATTCATAGACTTGCATAGGCAACATCAAAAATTAATTTTTATATTAATTCACTGTAATGGACTCATAAACAAATATATTACACAGCTAGATTAAGGTAGCTACTCAAACAAACCCTTGCCCAATCCTGAATGCTTTATGTTGTCATTTGTGCCATATTATTTTGATTTTTTTCCACTTGTGCTTTTGGTGTTATATGTAAGAAACCAATTCCCTAAGACAATGTTTTTGAAGATTTACTCTTATGTTTTCTTTTAAAAGCTTGATATTTGGTTTCTTAAATTTTGAATATTAGTATATCTTTAGAGAAGCTTTTTTTTTCTTTTGATCTTTTCGAGACAGGGTCTCCCTGTAGCCCCACCTGGAACTTGCTCTGTAAACCAGGCTGCCCTTGAACTCACGAAAATTTGCCTGCCTCTGCCTCCCAAGTGCTAGGATTAAAGGCATGTGCCACCACACCTGGCTTAGAGAAGGTTTTAATATGCTGTGAGATAAGAATCTGTGCTGGATAGCTTTAGTGTCAACTTGACACACCTGGGTTGAGGGAGCCTCAACTGGGGAATTTCCTCTATTGAACTGGCCTGTGGCCACATCTGTGGAGTATTTGCTTGATTGTTGACTGATGTGGGAGGGTCCAGCTCATTGTGGGTGGTGCTACCCCTGGGCAGGTTGTTGTGTATTGTAGAAGAAAGCAGGCTGAGCAAGGGCCAAGGAACAAGCCAGTAAGCAGCATAGCTCCATGGCCTGTGCTTCAGCTCCTGCTTCCAGGTTCCTGCCCTGAGTTCCTATGCTGGTCTCCCTCAGTTATGAACTGTGACCCAGGAACCAAATCAACCCTTTCCTCCCCAAGTTGGTTTTGGTCAGAGTGTTTTGTCACAGCAATTAAAAGCAAACTAGAACAGAAATTGGTACCAGAGAGTGGGCTATTGCTGTGACAGACCTGACCTTGGCTTTTTGGGGAGAATTACGGAAGCATTTGGGACTTTGGGTTAGAAAAGCCATTTAGTGCTTAGAGTTTGTTGCTGTCGAACTTGAAACAGTTATGCTGAAACAGTTGTAGATGATAGAGGCCTGGCTTGTGAAGCTTCAAAGGGAAACAGAAACCATCAGGGCTGTTTGTATGATATTTTTGAACTGAGAACTTGTGGGTTCTTTTCTGCTAGGGCAGAAGAAACGGCTGCAAGTAATAAGAGACCAGAACCTGAAGTGAAACCTTTGTTTTACTGGGATAATTGATGTTGGTTAGCTGGGGCTGAAAAATCACCTGTAAGTAACAAGAGACCAGCATCACTGTGGTGAAATCTTCTGGGAGAAACTTCCTCAGGGTCAGCACACAGAAGTTGTGGTCCAGAGGTGGGCCCTAGCCTCCATCTCAGGTGGAAGCAGGACTTGGAAATACGTAAGAGTCTCCTGCATGGTTCTGGTGTTGAAATGTAACGGAGTCCCAGAGAGCAGCTGAGGCTTGACACTGTGAGAGGTTAAGGAAAGGCCATTGATGAAAGTGCACCTTGGTTACAGTGAAGACCCCCGGATTACAGGGTTCATGAAGAGAAGCCGAGGCTTTGCACCCTGAGAGGTCAGAAGAGACCATTGGTGAAGGTTCAGCCTTCATGTCAGTGGAGATCCCAGACTTTTGAAGATGCCAGGACCATGGAAAGACCACCAAGGGCAGCAGCAGGTGTGGATTGGAGGTGGCTTGGGCCTGTGAGATGAGCTGTGTGTGCCACGGATGGCAGAATCAGAGAAAGGGAGCTGCCAAAACCCTATGAAGCCCAGAAGATCATGAGTGAATCCCAGATGTCCAGCTTTGAGCTACTTTGCTGGACTTGTGTTTTGCTTAGGTGTGCCCAATTCTTCTCTTTTGAAATAGGGCAGTATTTGTTTTGGATTTTACAGTACTCTAATGTTAAGAGACTTAATTTTTAAGTGTTTGGATTTTTAAAGGCTTTTAAGGTTGTACGGTGTTAAGTTGTGATACTAATGTTAACATCTTGGGGACAAGAAATGGAAGGTGGTAGTTTAATTAGTAATGTGTTTTGTGTGTCAAGTTGACAGGAGGTCAATTGTGCTGCATAGCTTTGGTGTCAACTTGGTGCACCTGGGTTAAGGGAGCCTCAACTGAGAAATTGCCTCCATTGAACTGGCTCGTGGCTATGTCTGTGGAATATTTGCTTGATTGTTGAGTGATGTGGGGGGGCCCAGCTCACTGGGAGCAGTGCCACCCCTAGGCAGGTGGATATGTATTATATAAGAAAGCAGGTTGAGAAGGGCCAAGGAGCAAGCCAGTGAGTTCCTACCTTGGGCTGCCTCAGTGATGAACTGTAGCACAGGAGATGTGAGCCAAATAAACCATTTCCTCCCCAAGTTGGTTTTGGTCACAATGTTTTGTCATAGCAATTGAAAGCAAACTAGAACAGACTCTAATTTCATTCTTCTGTGCCTGGATATCCAATAGTCTCAGTACCATTTATTGAAAAGATTATTCTCTCTCCACTGACATATGTCTTTTCTCTGCCTACTGAGATACCTGTGCTTTTAAATCTTTATTCTATTAATATATATTACTTGAATTGACTTCAAAATATCAAACCAACCTTGTATTCTTGGGTTACATTCCACTTAATCACAGTGTATAATCTTTTTATATTTTGCCAGATCCAATATCCTAGTATTTTGTTGAGGAATTTTACATCTATATTCATAATGAATATTGGTCTATATTTTTCTTGTTCTATCTTTGTCTGGTTCTGGGATTTTGATGGTTGTTTTGTGAATCAGAGAACTTAGCAGGAAAGAACAGTGCAATGTAATGGAACATGACTGCTTTTTTAAATTTTTTGACTTTGTTTTTTAAGAATCAGTTTAGAAAGCCAAGGTATCTGGCTCTGACATGGCTTCGGCCTCTCTACCTGTTAAATTTAACCTCCTTAGTCAGATTCATGGCTTTTCCTGAGGCTGGATTAGCCTAATCTCTCAGACTCATTCATTTCTTATTTCCATATTTCCTTCCCACTACAGGCACCATCGTAGCCATCACTCTCCTCCAGGCACTGTAATAAGGCTGATCCTTATTTTCAATTTTCTAGAAATAGGTCCCCCCGCTCTCATTTCATAACCGGGCTCATGAAGCTCTACCTTCATGATCCTTGCCGCTTCTGTTTGTATGATTGGTATTTGCTTACTCAGAGTCCGAGAGTCATCTCCAGTGTCGCCTTCACAATAAAGTCTTCTTAAATGCTCCTAAAATATCAACGAAGACTATATGGCAGGCTGTGTCAGATTATTTGTCTTTCTGTTTCTTTCCTCTCATCAATACTTTTGTGACAGAAACCATGCTTGTTTCATCTTCTTGTCCCCAATCTACCAGAGTGCATGGCACAGAGTAGATAGGCAAGAAGTATTTGGTGAATTAATGGATTAGACTCCGGTATTCAGAATGAGATTTCCCCTTCACTTTGAATACCTGAGATGGTATCATTCTCCTCTGTATTTCTAACACCTGGTGAAACACTGATAAATGCTCATTGAAGATAATACCAATGAATGACAAATTAATATTATAATGTTAGCAACACATTTTGAACTCCAGTAAAATAGACACCATAAAAACTTCAAAGTACCTATAAAAATGAAATGATAAAAATCTGTTTGGATGACATCTCTTTTTGAAAAATACAAAACCAATTCTGTTGTGTTTTGATACGTAATTACACTTGAATATTTCTAGTTTTAACAGAGCTGTGTTCTGGTATTCTGTTGATCCTAACAGAGCTGTTTGATACTGGGGAAGGGAAAATCCATTTTGCAAGTGACAAGCTTTGTTTTTAGTGTGTGGAAGCAATTCCCAGTGCTATTGCTAATCTGGGAAACTCAAGAGCAGTGCAGGGGAGGTGGTACCAGTGACAGAAGCAGATCTGCCCCTCTTATTACCCTTACTTGTCACATGACAAAGATGAACAGGCAGAGTGACAGCACTGATTGGCTCAGCAACACACAATCACTGTCAGTGTTTCCTTTTAACGTGATGTCGAGGCTCTTTTCACCTAGGGTTTTACAGAAAATCAGTATCAATCAATCAATCATATTGGGATATATCTATATATATTCTCATATGTATGTAAATAACTTATTTTTAGTATTTTATTTATTTTTATTTTATGTGTATTGCCTGCATGTATATAAGTGCACCCATGTTGTGCAGTGCCTATGGAGGTCAGAAGAGGCCATCAGATTCCCAGGAACTGGAGTTACAGATGGTCGTTAGCCACCATGTGGGTGCTGGGAATCAAACCCAGGTCCTCCGCAAGTGTAATCAGTGCTCTTAATCACTGAGTCATCTCTCTAGCTCCATACCTTTTTTTGGGGGGAGGGGTATTTTGAGACAGGGTCTCCCTTCAGTCCCAGCTGGCATGGAGCTCACTCTGTACACCAGGCTGGCCTTGAACTCACAGAGATCCGCCTGCCTCTGCCTCCCGAGTTGCTGGCATTAAAGGCGTACACCACCACACCTGGCACTAAAGACAGTTCTTAGCTGCCATGTGGATTCCCATGCTGGGAATCAAACCTGGGTCCTCTGCAAGAGCACTCAGTGCTCTTAACTGCTGAGCCATCTCTCCAGCCCATACCTTATTATTTTAAGAAACCATCTTATAGAATGGTGAATATGTCAAACCTGACCCTGGCTAGTTAAGCAGGCAAACTGGAAACTCAGGCTGGAATTGAGTCTGACATTTGTAGGCAAGCCCACCAAGCTGGAATGTTGGTAGGTGTTGGTACTGCTGTTTTGAGGCAGGATATCCTCTGTTTTCTAAACCTGTCTCAGCTCTTCAGATCTTCAGATAACTGGATTATTCTTATTCAAGATAGTATTCTTAACTTGAATCAGTGGGTGGAGGATGCTAGCCACATTTGTCGAGCATCTTCACAGCAACACAGATGAGTGGCTATGTGATTGTTACAGTCTAGACTAGTTGATGCATAGAACCAATTACTACCTGGTTCTTTGCCACCTAACACCTGGCTCTCTTGACCACCTCACTCACATCTTCCATGCTTCCATGCTGACACTCTGAAGGAGCCTTGCCTTTCTCTGTCTTTTGATGGCTATGCAGGATCCTTCATCCCTACTGTGTATTCTCTCAGTTGCCCTGCTTCTATTCCTCTTCCTTAGACTCTGTGCAAATGTCCCTTGCTTCCCAAACCTGCACTACCTTCCTGTTCAGATATCATCTCTTTAACCCCCAATGCTGTTCCCAGCAGTGAGGTCACTTTGTCCTGCTTCACACTATTCTTAAATGCATTTGTGGCATCTGTCCCTAGCACGTGTGGCCTAAAAGAATCAAGAAGTTCATGGTTCGGTTTGATCTTGGTTTTTATTTTAATTTCTTTGTTCCCCATGGGCTTAACACTCTAATTCACATACCAATCTTTATCCTCAGTCTTCCAGGTGCTGTGCCAGCCTCCCAGGATACAAAGATCAATTAGACAAGCTTCTCATCCTTGTGGAGGATGGCAAATAAGAAAACCGTAGGTGTCCATCAGTATTTGTAGATTGAATTAATTCCTGGTGGAGAAGTGTAGTCACTCCCCCCCCCCCAGCACCCCGTCACCTAAACTTTCCTGCGTACAGACTGCATTAGGCAGACAGTGGCTTTCAGGGAGCCAGGAGCTCTGTCCTTATAGGACTTGTGATGGGAGGAGGATCATGGAGGAGAACAGACCCAAAATAGCTCAGTTGCTAAGGTGCCTGATGTATGCCACGCTGGTAATTCATTTATTTGGGTTTGAAAATACCTATTACCAAAAGCATCTCAAAGGAATGGTTAAACGCTTGTGCTGATGTCTCTTTCAAACTCCTTTCTCTTCTTCCTTTACCTCTGCCTATTTCCACCCTTTTAGATTTCGCTAAAATGACCTCCCTAAAAGATTCCCACAATCCAAAGGAGATAACAGCTTCTCCTCTAGGTCCCATGTGACCCTGTGTCTATCACATCATGGATTGTTGTCATCCTACTAGACTGACTGCCATTGCATGCTCATCTCTGTGATCTCAACATCTACCACAGTGCCAAGCACATTGGGAGGTGATCTGTGGGCTTGTGGGATGCCATGTGGTTCTGTGTGACATACATCTGTCAATTGTCTTTCCACCTTGATAGAATGAGCCCTGCACATATGTACAGGGCAGTCTTGATGAAAGCAACTGAAAGGGTGCAAGGAAAGTGACCTCCCTGCAACCACTGTGGTTCCTGGGCTGCCCTTGGTTGTGTTCTCTGTTGTCCTCCACTTGTTCCTCTGGTAGATAAAATACTTCATGCATTAAGCATTCTTTTGTTTGTTTTGTCTACAAAATACAATCTGAAGCACCCAGCAACTGGTAGGAGTCTGTCAAGCTTAAAGTCTGCTCCATAAGCTTCATGTCTAATGGCAAAAATGTTTCAGAACTTTCCTTCTGCCTGACCAGAATGTAGACCCCTTCCCACACCTTTCTTCCCATCCAGAACACAGACCCCTTCCCATGCAACCCTTCATCCACTACACCCCTACCCCTTTGCTTCAAAGAAGTTAATAAAGACAACCAAAAAGTTTTTTTTCCAAGTCCCTTCTAGTTTCAAAGAAATACAGATCACCCTAAGTTTCCTCTAGTTATGGGGCTAGACTCAGTAAGATACACCCACCTGGGGGCTAAAACAAGACAGAGGCAAGGAAGCCCTGGCGTCCGCTGTTGCCTGCCAGCCTGCCCTAGCTGAGTGAGCACTGTGACACCATGCTGCTTCCTTCCACAGCTGCTCTGTTTCTTCTTGCTCTGCTTGTCCTCCATGTCCCTCCTTTCTTCATTCTGCTTACAATAATTTCTGTCTTTGCATCATTTCACAAGACCCCATCATGATCACTAGCAATTCCTACCATCTCAGGCCCATTTGAAGTAAAACAGATTTGATTCTGCATAGATAACCTCTAACCAAATAAATTTAATACTTCTGTAAATGTATCTTTTTAAATTATTATTTTTTATGTGTATGAGTGTACTGTCTGCATGTAGGTCTGTGCACCTGTGTCATGCAATGCCTCAGAGCTCAGAAGAGGGTGTCGGATTCCCCTGGAACTGGAGTTAAAGACGGTTCTCAGCCGCCATGTGAGTGCTGGGAATCCAATCCGGGTCCTCTGCAAGAGCAGTCGATGCTCTTAACTGCTGAGCCATCTCTCTAACCCCAAATGTATCTTTTTTTGTATGTGTTAACACAAGTTTTTAAAATTTTATTTATTTTCATATGTATATGAACATACTGTCTGCATGTAGGTTTGTGCATCCATGTTGTGAAATGCCGTGGAGGTCAGAAGAGGGTGTCGGATTCCCCTGGAACTGGAGTTAAAAATGGTTTTCAGCTGCCATGTGGGTGCCAGGGATCGAACCTGGGTCCTCTGCAAGAGCAGTTGTCTCTCTTAACTGCTAGGCCATCTCTCCAGCCCCCCAAATGTATCTTTAAAACTAATTTTCAATAGGACTGAGAAACAGATTTACTAACTGGCCTGAACATAGATCAAGAGCTAATTACATAATACACTGTTAATCAGTTGTTTCCAGTGAGTTATAAGTGTGTGCATTTGTCTGTGTGTTGTGTTCATTTGTGTATGTATGTATTTGTTTGTGTGCCCATACATATATACATATGTGTGTATTTGTATTTTTTATGTATTTGTGTGTTTACATGGGCATTTGTATGTGTGTGTGGTGTGGGTTTATTTGTGTGTATATTTACGTGTGCATGTATTTAGGTGTGTAAAACCTACAGGATGGCAGGAATTGCAGCAGAGTCTGGGTGTCATATTCCAGTTTGAGATACTAATGAAGCAATACCATAGCTTTGGTTAAGTTAAAAGAAAAGGAGTTTATTTTGACTGAGGTTCTGAGCCAAAATTGATGGGCCAAAGCTGGCCTCTTGGTGATGAGGTCTTGTGGTAGGACGGAGAGCTTTATGATGACAGAGGAGTGACCAGTGGAGCCAAGTGGCTTTCAATGCAAACCCATGCTCAAGATAACCCACGGATCTACTAGTTACATGATGAAAATATCTACCCAATATGAGGATAAAAATCCCAATTCCTGATTTTTTTTATTTTATTTATTTATGTGTATGAATGTATCGTCTGCATGTAGGTTTGTGCACCCATGTCGTGCAATACCGAGGAGGTCAGAAGAGGGTGTCAGATTCCCCTGGAACTGAAGTTAAAGACAGTTCTCAGCCACCATGTGGGTGCTGGGGATCGAACCCGGGTCCTCTGCAAGAGCAGTCAGCGCTCTTAACTGCTAGGCCATCTCTCCAGCCCAAAAGTGGGATATATGCAAGGAGAAAGGCAGTAAGTCCCTGTTGTCGAAGACCTGGTGTGAGCATGAAAAATGTTATGAGACGTCACTTGCTAGCGTACAACTGGCCTCTGAAATGATAGTGTTACCAAAGGCCACTAAAGCAATACAGCAAAATATTGGTCTCCCTGAGAAAAGCAAGACTCCTCCGTCAATATCAGCTACACCTCAACAGCCTGGAGATACTGTGCAACATTGGCAGCCAAGTGTCTATATATATCCCAAATCTATTTGGCTATTAGCTTTCTCCTTGGAGGAATAACTCACAGCGGATGCCACAAGCTTATGTCCTCTAGTGGTTAGGAGATGTTATAAGCCACAATAAGAACTTGTCACCCTTTATAGAGAAACCACAGTTTGCGGATTAGCATACCATCCAAGCATCTGTGTCTATGCTCACAGCTTAGCTTGACATAATAATTGGTACTGCTTAAATGCCTGTACATCCAATAGCTTGTGCTTTGTTAGTATGACTAAAAAGGGTATCACTGGAAAAGCTGTCAACCCATGAAGGGAAACAACCTGAACAGACTGGAGTCCAAAATGACAACTCCAAAGAAATTAGACTGTTTTCTTCTCACCCACTTGTGCCCCTTTCCCAAAGCCCAGGGAACAAACTGCGGAAGAGGAGGCGTGGTAGATTGTAAGGGCTGCAGAGAGATAGGGGTGAATCGTGAGACTACAGGAATATAGTCTGGACTCCTAACTGATCAACATGCCTGTGCATACAAGCTTCTCCAACTGGACTATGGGAACCTTGGGTTGTTCAAAATTTGGACATAGATACTTGCAAAATGCACCAATTACCTAATTGTATGACATACTGAGTAACATCAATGTTATCTGCAAACAACTGTGTCATTATATGGTAGAATCCCTTAAAAATAAAAAATAAAAATAAAAAAATTCCCAATTCCTGCTAAAGATCTCAGTTGATATCACCTGAATTTCATCATGAGTTTTTATAGGGAATAAACCATATTCATCCCATATAAAAAATGCCATGAGAAGACTTAACTTGCTCTTGCATCATCCTCCATACTTACCCACTATCTAGTCTATATTCACAAGAGCAATCTTTCAAAAACCATATTTCCTTCTTAATATCATTAATGCTATATATCATCCAAATTAATGTAAGGGTGTTTGTTATATACTTTTGAAGTTTGATGTCCTAGCTCTCCTCCAATTTCTTATTATTTGTGTTTCTATAAAACCAGTATTATTTATAAAAATTGTGTCATTCCATGCCCTTGACTTTGCATATGGAAGAATCAGAAGAAATGGGAAGCATGAAATGGAGAGGAACTGAAAGAAAGAAGCAGCACGGTGGAGCTCAGCATCTAGATGAGAACACCTTGCAGGTCTCCCAGAATGTACAACTGCCTTCTACATTGTCAGCTTTTCATATGTTCTTCCTCCAGTGGCATTCACAAGTGGCATCTGTATTTTCATCTGGCTTCAGATTCAGCAGGAAAGAGCGAGTGAAAGATGTCTAAATGACTAAGTTCTTTGGAACACGAACAATTTCTTCCTTTTTCAAACTCAGTAGCTATTATTGTGGCTAACAATGCAACTTTTACAAGCTGAATACAAATAAGTCATCAGGACAGCATAGGTGATGTCATAAATATTTATGGAAAGGACGTGATACAATGTTTTGTGAGATGCCGTTTAAGAAAGATTAGGCTGGGGCTGGAGAGATGGCCTAGAGCTTAAGAGCACCAACCACTCTTGCAGAGGACCCGGGTTCGATCCCCAGCACCCACATGGCGGCCGAGAGCCGTCTGAAACTCCAATTCCAGGAGAACTCCAGTTCCAGGGGAATCCGACACCCTCTTCTGACCTCCACGGCATTGCACCACACGGGTGCACCAACCTACATGCAGATAATACATTCATACACATATGAAAATAAATTAAAAAAATAAAAAAAGAAAGATTAGGCTGTGAGTATCCACTTAGATCAAATTTTTTTATTTTTTTTATCGATGCTTTGTGTATTTCATACATCATTTTCCAATTCAGTTCAGACATATTTCCCTTTCCCTTCCCCCCACCCCACCCCACCCCATCCCAGATCATGCATTCTGCCATAATTGTCCTGCATCTTTCTGGTTTTTTTTCATTTTTTAACAATAAGTGATAATTTATGAATACAAGCATCCTTCATGTAAAACCAATTTGCAAGCAGTTGTGCCCAAACCCACACAGCCCATGGGTCCCACCATCCAGCGGGGGGGGGGGGCTTGTATGTTCAATCAAGTTGATCAACTGAGTGTCCAGACTATATTAAACACCTGAGTCTTTTATAGCTTTTTAAATTTATAAACATATGTGTAGTATATTGTTTAAGCTTCGATTTATATGGCTCCATTGGATCTCTACTTTCACTACACACATATTTTTGTTTACATTTATGTCTATAATATTCTCTCTGGATTCCACACCTCTTAGTGGAAATAAGCCCTGTGGGTCCTTCCCTCATTTATTGCAAAGGCTAATAGCTACCTGTCCCACCTGGCTCCACTTCTCCACCTGACATTCTTTTCTGCAGTCAAACTTTGGTGCTCATGACTACCATGCAACTGAAGGTGCTTTCATCGAGATCATGGTTTAGAACCATCCATCTTGTCTATGTACTTCCTCCTCTTGGAAACACATTCCCCCTTAACTTTAAACATTCCGTTCCTCTGTTTTCCCTACATTGGCTCCCCCTCCCATAAGGATCCTAATGCTGAGTTTTTGTCTCTATCTTCCCTCACATCCAAGATGACTCAACTGAACTCTGGAGTTGAGCCTTACCTGCCAGCTGACAACAGCCACATTCACGTCTTCACCCGGTTCTCTCTCTTCAGCTCCAAGCTTCTATATCCAGCAGGGTCTTTCCTCCCATTAGATCTCAGGATTACATCCCTAAAGTGGACCTTGGGAAGACTCTGCCATAATGTAAGGTTTCCATTCTCACAAGGTGGGGCTAAGCTCCTTTGTGTTCCCCTTAACTCTGTCTTTTCCTCAAGCTCAGTGTGTTTCATCAATCAAGTCCTGCAAGCTTTGCCTTCCACATGCAATTTCGCTGGTGATTTCCACCTCTGTCCTGTACCGACCAAGAGAAAGCCGCATTACCACCAGCCCCGCCCTTTGGAATAGCTTACTACTGGGCTGCCCATTTCCCTTCTCTTTTCCTATCTTTTCTCCACAGTGCAACCAAAAGGACCATTTTAAACACAAAGCCACTCGGTGGGCTTCCTTTCACATCCTAATGTGATCCTGGTATTATTTTTTTCCGAGAACCTAGGAATTCTTGAAGTTTTACATTTTGGTCCAATGAAATTAAAATTACTAGAAGAGGAAGCATAAATACTTAAGCTGTTTCAAACAATATCCTTGTACAGTTCCATGGATAACAGAATCTTAGACATAGTCCCAAGTAATCATGAGATCTCTGCCTGGTGTCTGAAACCATAGCACACAGGGTGGTAGTGCCATCTCCCCCTCCCCCGCCAGCCCCTGTAGCACTACTAGGGTAGTAGAGACTACATTAAGTACCATCTCCATCTCGCCAGACAAACATTTAAAATGACTTCAGGAAATCTGCAGTTTAATAAAGCAGGTGGTGCCTGTTACGTTCCTACTATGTGCCTGACATTTTAGGTCCATTATCTTATTTGATCACGATGTTCCTGAGTCCTCTGTAGTTCTCCCTCCCTCTTCTCAGATGCCTGTTTTCCTTTTTTCCTCATCCAAGCACTGCATCCTTTAATAGTTTGAAGTTGCCACCTGCTGGCCAGAGGAGTTGTCATGTGGCCCAAAAGGAGCAGCAGTGAAGGCCCTCACACAGGAAGTTTACAATCAATACCAAAGGGGGAATGTATTCTCTTCTCTTATTATGAGGCTAAAGCACAGTCTGTGACTGATAGTTTTTACTTGACATATAGAAAATGGAGACAAACCAGAGACAGACACCCAGAGGTACTGAGTCTTCCTATTCAGTCTTTCTTGGGGTTGGCACCGCCTCTACCCTTTCATTTATGACAATGGCTTCATTATAAGGCCCAATAGTTCCTCTGTTTTACTTGTGCCCATTTTAATAAGTTGCTTGGCACTCACAATCACAAGATCCTTAAATAGGACAGTATAATATCTTCACTTTACAAATGGAAACTCAAAACACAGAACATTAAATTACTCGTTTTCTATTAAGAGGCCAAATGAAATTTGAATGCGGGTCTCTGTGATTCCAGTCACTCCGTTCTCAGTCCACCATACCATTTTGCCATTTCTTCAAGAAGTAGAGTTAAACAAATGGCACAAGCTATTTAGTGTTGTTTTCAATGGGGATAAACCTCTAATGTATTTACAGAAAGTTAGAAAAAAGGTTCTGGCCGGCCAAGCACCGTCGCACAATTCTATGGATATGTTTCTTTATTTGTCATTTGACTAGGTTGGACTCCATGGCTTCTGGGGTTTCTTTTTTGCTGTTTTTTTTTTTCATGGACAGTTTTCTAATGTCAAATTGATTCTTTGTGCCTCTGAAGATCTAATTATACTGACTGTGCCTCTAGGATTTATTCAAATATGAAAACAAAGAACATCAGGAGGAGGTGCCTGTGTCAGACTTTGTGATGAGCCAAGTTGGCTTCTGGCTCTCCAGCAGTCAGGAGAACAGCACTCTCAGAACATCGGGATGTTATTATTTCCAGATCACAGTTTCATCCTAAAGGACGTGTGCATTGCCAGGCAGGAATTAAAAAAATATTCACAACCATCCTTTTGGAAAATAAAAAGACAACTCTTTCTCTTTTGAAATTATAGTCTTAGAAACTGGTGACTTAGAAATGGTTATTAGGAGCAAGCACCCTACCTTTACATTTACTTGGGTAAAGAACAATTCTTATAATATCTCAGGGGCTATATTGACACAGGTCAGAACTCAGAACCAGTGTGTACTGATAGGTACTCGGAACACACAAATCAGAAAAAAGCACACACAAGGGCACACCCATGTGCACACACATGTGATACAGACACAGAGAGAATGACACTTTTGTTTTCTTTGGAATGTGTTCTTGGACTAGATACAGGGAATTGTCCCTATTGGGAGCTTTTGGATATTGGCTCAAATCTAAAATATCAAGATACCGTTACTCTGAATGAGTGCTTTAACACTGAATTCTTTGAATAAAAATCAATGCATCATTTTAGACTCTCTTTTCCATGGAAGCTCTAATTTGGATGGTCTTTGCAGGTATTGTCAGGCAAATTACCCAATTTCCTAAAATCTGCAAGGTTAGTCTTGTGATGATTATTTTGTCTTTTTTGGACAGGGTCTCCTTGTAGCCCCCAGTGGGCCTGGAACTCTTTGTATAGATCAAGCTGGCCTTGAACTCACAGAGATCCACCTGCCTCTATTTCCCAAGTGCTGGTGTTAAAGGTGTGTGTCACCACCACTGGCTATGTGAGGATTATTTATATTTCACTTATTTGCTTTTATCATCACATGGCTCTATTATTGTTGACTATTAAGGGTGAAGACATGTAGGTCCAGTGGAATAAGTGTTTATCCTGGGCATGCAGCTGCTGGTTAACAGCCTAGTACTCAAGATCAGTCACTTAGTCTACTGCTCTTCCACTCAAACTCCTGACAATGTGGAGAGCAAGGGCTTTATGGACAAACACATCTGGGCTAGAAGCTCACTAACTTTCTGATCTTAAGCACCTGACTTGTTCTCTTGTATCCTTGAGTCCATTATCTTTGAAATGGCCCAGATGGTAACAGAATTGGAAACTTGTTGCAGTGAATGAGAATCTATATAAAACCCTCAGTACTTACCACTGTCCATGCAAGCACTCGTTGATGTGTGAAGGCACTCAACAAATGGCTCTAGTTTTAATCCAAGTGCTTTGACTCATGAAAAAGTGTCCTCGGTTCATAGTTGATGTACATAGGTCTATGGACATGCTAAATATTCACCAAAAGCTTTGAGAATAAAGTTCATTGCTGGGATGCTTGGAGGATTTTCTTTTTCTACATTTCATCCCTATTGGAGAACTGATATACAAGGACGAGCTTGTAATTTCATGGGGCTGTTTGGTGGTAAGGTTCATGCACCTGAAAAACTTTTGCCATTCTAGTGACCTTTAACCCCTTTCTCCTAGCACACATCCAGAGAGACAGAGACAGGACAGAAACAGAAAGACACACACACAGAGAGAGAGAGAGAGAGAGAGAGAGAGAGAGAGAGAGAGAGAGAGAGAATCTAACAATCTGTAGCATCCAGGGAGTAAGACGATACTGGATACTCCTTAATACTGTCACACAGAGCTAATATTTAACTAAGCCATAAATTCTGCTAGAGAATGCATCAGATTTTCAGTAAGGCAGCCAACTTCTCACTTTGGTCTGCCAATATGGAAGTGTTCTGATCATAGTGTGTGGGTGAAGTGATTAAGGTGTTAAATAAACTGAGGAAGGAGTTGAAGGTTGTCAATTATTGAGACTCATTGAGCTATCTATTGTACTTTTGTTTGTAAGAAAAAGAAGTTCCAAATCCATCATAATGTAACTTGAAATCTGTTGGTCTCACTATCAGGCCACTGACCAGCTCCTGAAGGAAAGGAATAGTGTTATGGCTCTCCTGGGACTGCCTTTGTGCTCCTTATTGGAAGAATACATACCTTAGGTTCCAAACATTGGACTCAAATCATGCCCTGGCTTCTATTTTCTACAGCATTGAACAACTTTTAATCATCCCTAATAGTCATCTGCAGAATGGAAATAGCAATACCTGTCTCAAAAGGCACTTCAGATAACTAGCGGATAGGGTTTATTGATAGATAAGACCTCGGAGATCTGCAATACCTACCTGGTGTAATGTCCAATACACTGATATTTGTTGAGATTGAATCTGAATGTCAATTTCCCTTCTTGTGAAATGGAGATGAGCATACTTTATCACAAGATTCTGGTGGCAAAGAAATACAATGATAAATGAGAAAGTCCTCTGAAAATGCTAAGTAACATTCAATAACTCTGTTATTAATCTCATAATGATCCGAATAAGATTGTATAATTGTCACATTGATCATTATTGGTACTCTTTTTATTTCTAAATAAAATGGCTTAGATTCTGATTTTTCATATCAAAGAACTACTCACTAAAGGAGACTGCTTGGAAACAAAGTTTCAAATCATAGGATTTTGCTCAGAACCAAGTCGTGTTTTAACACGTAAACTTCTGCATTTACAACTAGAAAGGTTAAAGATAGATGACACAAAGCAGTGCTGCCCTGGTTGGGCTCTTGCCGTGAGTCTAACTGTCCCTCGTAGTTCCTGTGCCCTGAGGCAGACCGTGAGGTTCCCACTAGTGCTGCAGGGATCATTGCTTCACGGAGCTGCCTGTGTAGGCAAAGGTGTTCGCTGCTGAGGGGCTGCCTGTGGGCCTTTGTGCTCTGGGGATCACATTTATTCCTGTTGCCTTTCCTCCTCGTACACTTTCAGCTCCAATCTTGAGAGGTATTTGTCTAAGAGTATGCAAGTCTTTACTAACCTTTTTCCTTCCATTTATTTCCAGCCTTCTCAGCTGGAATCCAAGATACTTTCCACCAGCAAGACATGCTCCACTAGGAAGCCAGAGAGAGCCATTTGCAGATGTAATACTAAAATGATACATTTCATATTGTAATCTTTATCCCCAGCATGAGGGTTTTCCGCTACTGCTCTTATGAAGAGACCAAGAATCTCTGCAACAGGCAGTCAGGCATACTGATCTGAAATAATAGTCAACATCTACAGCACCAGCTAAGGCTGAGGTCTTCTCTCTGTATAAAACTGTCTCTCAGAGCTGGAGAGATGGCTCAGCAGTTAAGAGCACCGACTGCTCTTGCAGAGGACCCGGGGTTCAAATCCCAGCACCCAACATGGGGGCTAAGAACCATCTTTAACTCCAGTTCCAGGGGAATCCGACACCCTCTTCTGACCTCCGCGGCATTGCACGACACGGATGCACCAACCTACATGCAGACAGTACACTCATACACATAAAAAAAAAATAAATACAAAAAACCCCTTGTCTCTTAGATGTGGTTTCTTAAGCTCACATTTGAGTCCCTGAGATGATTAATTAACAGTGTCTATAGAAAGTCATGAAACATTTCTTGGGTTCATTTCCTCCTTTAAAATGAGAACAAAATCTGTTCTTATTTCAGAGGATTGTTTGAAAGATTGTGATAAAATTCGAAAAATATAGTCCCTTCCATTGATAATATTATTACAATTATGTTAACATTAACATGGTAACAATTTAGTCACAAACCACAGTTCGTTCTTTTTCTTTTTTTTTTTTTTTTTTTTTTTTTTTTTTTTTTGGTCTTTTTTGCCCAAGACAGGGTCTTCCTGTACCCCAGCAGTCCTGGAACTCGCTGTAGACCAGCTGGCCTTGTTCATTTTTTTCTTTTTTTTTTTTTTTTTTTTTTGGTCTTTTTCTAAGACTACTGTTGGAAGGTCAGTGGGTTTCTCCCAAAAGAAACTCAAGAACAATTTTTCTCCTTTTTCAGCTGCAGTAATTAAACTAGTATGTTCTCTTGCCAAAGGTTTTAAAGATGCAATCCCAAGAAACACACACACACACACACACACACACACACACACACACACACGCACGCACCTCTCACGCACCCTAGAGAATAAATAAAAGTAAATGAGCTGAGGCTGCAAGAAGATCAACGTATAAAATCAGTGTAATCCTAGACATTAGCAATGAACAACTTGAAAATTAAACTATGAAAGTAATTATATAAATAGTAGCATCAAGAAGAATAAAATACTTAGAAATAAATTTTCCAAGGAACTATCATCTTCTACACTGAAAACTGAAACACTGCTAAAAGAAACTTTAAAATGTCCAAGTAACTGGAATATAATCATGGATTGATAGATGTGATTTCGAAGACATTGATCCTCAAACTGATATACACAGACATTATCAATATCCAATTTCCTTTGAATTAAAAATTGACAAGATGATCTAAAATTAATATAGAAATTCAGGGGACCTAGAAGAGCTGAAACAAAGTGAAAAAGAACAATGTCGTAGGGCTTGAATTTTCCAATTAAAAATTTTACTTAAGGTGCCTGGCATGGTGGTGCACGCCTTTAATCCCAGCACTCAGGAGGTAGAGGCAGGCGGATCTCTGTGAGTTCAAGGCCAGCCTGGTCTACATAGTGAGCTCCAGGCCAGCTGGGAATAAAGGGAGACCCTGTCTCAAAAAGACCAAAACAAATTTACTTAAGGGACTGGAGAGATAGCTCTGCAGTTAAGAGCAATGGCTGTTCTTGTAGAGGACATGGGTTCAATTCCCAGCTCCCACATGGCAGCCAACAATCATCAGTAACTCCAGTTTCAAGAGATCAGACCTCCACAGGTACACTTACATGCATGCACTTACACTCATACCCATAAAATAAAAATAACAATTTTTTAATTTACTTAAAAACAGTATTTTAAACTGAGTGTGGCGGTACACATCTTTAATCCCAGCCCTTGGAAAGCAGAGGCAGGCATATCTCTGTGAGATCAAGGCCAGCCTGGTCCACATGATCACTTCCAGGTGGCTGGGACTAGGGAGACCCTGTCAAAAAATAAAATAAACAAAAAACAGTATTTACTATTGTAAGATACATGTAGTGAGCAATGGAATAACATCAAAAGACCAGAAATAAAGCTATATATTTATGATAAGATTTTTACCATGGAGGCAAAACAGCTCAATAGGGGAAAACCAGTTTTCTCCCCCTCAATGCCAAGATAACTGGTTTTATACATGTATAAAAGAATGGAGTGTGTGTGTGTGTGTGTGTGTGTGTGTGTGTGTGTGCGTGCGTGTGTTTGAGGCTACTGTGAATGAGAAGGTTTCCATGAACACTTTCTCAGATTGCTTGTTATTGGTGTAGAGAAAGAATACTGATTCTTAGAAATTGATTTCATAACCTGCCACTTTGCTAAAAGTGTTGATCATTTCTAGCGGTTTTCTAGTGGAATCTTGGGGATCTTGTACGTACATATTATCTTCAATGGGGATAATTTCACCTCTTCTTTTCCAATTAGTATTTCTTTAATTTCCTTCCCTTGTCTTATTGCTCTAGCAAAAGTTTCAAACACTATATTGAAAATAAGTGGACAGATGCCAGCCTTATCTGGTCACTGATTTTAATGGGAATGTTTCTAGCTTTTCTTTTTTTTTCTTTTCTTTTTTTTTATTGATGCTTTGTGTATTTCATACATCATTTTCCAATTCAGTTCAGGCATATATCCCCTTCCCTTCCCCCCACCCCACCCCTACCCATCCCAGATCATGCATTCTGCCATAAGTTTTCTGCATCTTTCTCTGCTTTTTTGTTTTGTTTTGTTTTCATTTTTTTTAAAAATAAGTGATAATTTGTGAGTACAAGCATCCTTCATGTAAAACCAATTTGCAAGCAGTTGTGCCCAAACCCACACAGCTCATGGGTCCCACCATCCAGCAGGGGGGGCTTGTATGTTCAATCAAGTTGATCAAATGAGTGTCCAGTCTATATTGTTGTAGTTTCACCATTCACCCCAATCGCAGCCCTTACATTCTACCGCGACCATGCCCCCTCTTCCGCGCAATTTGTTCCCAGGCTTAGAAAAGGGCACAGGTGGATGAAGAAGCAAAACACATCTTCTTTCCTGGAGCTGATGCTTGGTCTCTAGTCAGTTCTGGCTGTTTTTCTTTCATGGGCTGCCAGCCTTGTCCAGGATAACCTTCATCCTACTAATGAAGCACATGCAATTAGATATTAGGTATTTAAACAGAAAATGCAGCTTTGCAGTGAGTAGGATGTACCAGAAAGTGCCAGCAGAAGGATTGACTCCTCTGGCATTGAAGGAAGAAATGCTTCAGATTGCTAGCACATCAGGCCCTCGTGGATCCTACTAGTAACAACTATTTTTTATGATTCCTAACAAAGCTTACCTTCTAAGTGCTGCAAAGGTTTTTAATACAAGGACTTTCTTAACCCACTCCCCCCCATAGAAAGGAAAAGAAGATGATGATGAGGTCGTCTCCAGCTTAGATTGGAGCCAGCTGTTATAGAGGTATTCTCTTGTAAAATCAGTAAACTGCTTCTTTAATTGACTAATGGACGTAGAAACTGTGAAAAGGATTATTCTCTATTCAGAACCAAATATAATGCTAAAGTCTCCTTAAGCTAGCACTTAAACAAATATATTAATACAGGAGCTCTGACATCAACAAGGATTATTCTACCAAGGAGATGTTGGCCAGGGATCCAAGCCCCCACAAATGGAAATGCTCCTTGCCTCCAAACTGGGATATCTGCAGGAAGAGAGGCGATAAGGCCTGCTGTTGAAGACCTGATATAAACATGGGAAAGATGTATGGAGACCGCACTTGCAAGTATACAGATGGTCTCTGGATGCCAGAGAGATTTACCAAGACCACTAAACCATAAAGCAAATATGAGGTCTCCTTGAGTCAAGCAAGACTCCTCCGTCAGCACCAGCTACACCTCAATCCGCCTGGAAATACTGTGCAGCAGTGGCAGCCATATGTCTGTATATCCCAAATCTAATTGGCTATTAGCTCTCTCCTTGGAGGAATAAACCACGGCTGATGCCACAAGCTTACATCCTCTAATGTTAGGAGTGTTATAAACCACACGAAGACCCTGCCATACTAACAGAAGAAAATGTAATCATATAAACATTAAAAACCATCCAAACATCTGTGTCTATCCAAAGGTAACTCCATAACAATTAGTACTGTTTAAATACCTATATATCTAATTGTGTGTGCTTCATTAGCTTTTCTTTATTTAGAATGACGTTGGCTATGGGTTTGTTGTGTATATATTTAGTTACATTGGGGTATCTTCCCTCCAGTCCAATTACTTCTAGGACTTTTAACATAAATGCATGTTGGATTTTGTCAAAGGCCTTTTCTGCATTTATTGAGATGAACATGTGATTTTTGTCTTTAAGTTCATTTATATGGCTTATTACATTTATTCACTTACATATATTGAATCATCTCAGCATCTCTGGAATAAAGCCGACTTGATCATGGCAGGTGATCTTTTTGATGTGTCTCTGTATGTGGTTTGCAAGTATGTTGAGAATTTTTGCATCTATGCTCATTAAAGGTATGGGTCTATAGATTACAAGTTTTGCTATGTCTTTACCTGGTTTTGGTATTACGGTGGTACTGGCTTCATAGAAGGAGTTTTGGCAGTTTCTACCTCTGTTTTCTTTTTTTTTTTTTTTTTTGAATTATTTAAAAGAAGTGTTGTTGTCACTGGGTGTGGTAGTGCCTCCTGTAATCCTGTAATCCCAGCACTCAGGAGTCGAGGCAGGTGGATCTCTGTGATGCAAGGCAGACTGGTCTACAAGTGAGTTCCATGCCAGCTGGGGGCTAAGGGAGACCGTGTCCAAAAAGACCAAAAAAAAAAAGTCAATCTTCTTTGAATGTCTGGTAAAGAAAAAAATAAATATTTCTTTTCAAATTGTTATTTCTTTGTCTTAATGTATTGGGAATCATGCTAGGCAAGGATTATCCTTGAGCTACACTCCTAGGCTTAGGCAGAAAATCTGAATCTTCATTTCTCCAAGGGAGACATACAAGGGACCAATAGTTACATAAAAGCATGCTGCCTACCACTATGCAGACCCAAACCACAATAGCATGCCACTTTTACACTCTCAAAGGCTGAAAAGACAGAGACTAACAAATGGTAGAGATCCAGAAAAATTAGAAAGCTCAAGCATTGTCGTTGGAGTTCTAAATGATGCAACCACGACGAGAAATTTGCAGTTCTTCAAACTGTTAGACATAGTTCAATATATCCTAGTGATTTCACGCTGAAATTCTATCCATCAAAAATGAAAACATACACCCATATAGGGACATGTGCATTAGTGTTTGTATTATAGAAACTTATTAATTAATAATAGCTAAAAAGTAGAAACAACTTCAATGGTAGTCGACATAAACAATGTGCGATATATCCTGACAAAATTACTTTTTGATAATAAGGCAATGAAACTCTCACAACTACTCTAGTATGAGCATCTCTGAAACTTTTTTTTATTTTTTTTTTGTTGTGTATGTGTACTGTCTGCTTGTATTGTGCACCCAGGTCGTGCAATGCCGGAGGGTCAGAAGAGGTCTCAGATTCCCCTGGAACTGGAGTTCCTGGAATTGGAGTTACAAAAGTTCTAGCCACTAGGTTAGATCCCCATGTGGGTGCTGGGGATCGAACCAGGTCCTCTGCAAGAGCAGTCAGTGCCTCAACCACTAGGCATCTCCCAGCCCCACTCTTGAAACTTTTATATTATTAATGAACCACATACGATACAGGGACAGTTGTCCTTTCATGTCTGTTGCTGTGATAAATATATCTTGATAAAAGCATTTAGGGGAGTATGAGGGTTTTATTTCAGCTTAAGTTCAGAGTTAGGGTCTATCCTTGTGGAAGTCAAGGTAGGAACTACAATCCACAGTCAAGAAAGGAGAGAAATGAACACATACTGTTGCTTGTTTGCCTGCACTATGCTGGGCTTCTCCACACACACAATTCAGGACCCGTTGCCCAGGGAATAGTGGTACCCACAGTGTGCTGAGTGTTCCCACATCAGTTAACCAAGGCAGATAGGCCTACAACACAACCCATGTGGATGATCCTCATTGTGACTTCTCCCAGCTGATTTGAAGTTGTGTCATGTTGACAATATTAAAACCGAACAACCCAACATACTGTATATAACAAATGGGGCGTGGAGAGTGGCCTAGCAGTTTAAGAGCACTGACCACTCTTGCAGAGGACCCGGGTTCGATCCCAGCAGCCACACATGGTGGCTGAACCGATCTATAACTCCAATTCCAGGAGAACTCCAGTACTCGTGGGGAATCCGACACCTCTTCTGACCTCTGAGGCATGCATGACACAGGGGCACAAACCTACATGCGACAGTACTTACACATAAAAAATAATAAATAAATATTTAAAAATTAATATGTGAACATATATAGTTATGAGTATAGATATTACATGCACACTGCATGCTTCAATTATACGGTATGTTCAGAATGGGCAAATCATTGAGATACAAGTTTATTAGAGGTTTCTAGGGCCTGGAAGTGGTAACAGAGTGGATAGGATTTCTTTAGAGGTGATGAAAATGCGATGAAATTAATAAAGGGATCAGTGCAGTAATTGTGAATATACTGAAAATTTAATCGGACATTAAAGAGGTAATTTTACATGTGACCTATACTTCAGTTATTTAAAATAGGAATATAGCTTTTTGTTGATCCCATCAAATGCAAAAGAAAATAAGGTAATATTTTCTTTCTTTTTTTTCCCCTTTCCAAGACCAAATCATGATTGTAGAGAGTGAATTAGTATGATTTATATGATGAATTGACACATATCCTCTTTAGAAACCTTTTCAAAGATTCCCAAGAAAACTTTGTTAGCTTATCTTTTTTTCATGATCATGACCAAAAGCAATCCTTTAGTAGTGTCGTCCAAAGAACAACCTTCTCCTTAATTACCTGGACCTCATTCACCAGTGCCCCTTTCTTCTCTTGTTGATCTTGCTCAATAATTATATTGACTTCCTTAGCATTGGAGAAAACAAAGTCTTTCTTTAATAGAGTTTATGCGGTGGTGGAGAGATAGCCTAGCGATTAAGAGTGCCAATGCTGCTTGCAGAGGACCTGGGTTCAATCCCAGCACCCACATGGCGGCTGAGAAACCATCGTTAGCTCCAGTTCCAGGGGAATCCGACACCTCTTCGAACTCCACCTCTCTGACCTCCAGGCATTGCATCAACGACACATGCACAAACTACATGCAGACAGTATGCTCCATACATAAAAAATAAATAAAATTTAAAAAAGAAGAGTTAGCCTGGGGCTGGGGAGATGGTTAGTCGGTACAGTGCCTACGGCAAACAACCTAGGACCTTGAGTTATATCTCCAGTGCCCATGTGAAATCTGGGCACAGCAGCCTAAATATACCCTACCCTAGGCCTAGAGGGACAGAAGCAGTTGAATCCTGGAACTTATTGACTAGCCATACTCAAAGAACGGATGATCTCCAGGTTCAGTGAGATACTACTTGTTTCAAAATGGTGTGAAACGACACAAGGAAGACGGGGATATTGACCTCTGACCTCCATGTCACTCCATCCACACACACATGTGCACACACACTAAAAGTTAGCTTGGCCTAAATTATTGATTTTAGGAAAATCATATATTTATATTATGACTTAAGCCAATTGCATTCCTCTCCATTAGCTATGAACCTGTGGGTCGGGTTCATTTATGAATTATACTAAAGTTTATGAATTAATACTAAAGTAGTCACTGACACTAAAGTAGTGACCAATTACTTAAACTTGTCCTCATTGAGTATTCTAACAAAATGATACAAATGAGATGCATAATCCATTATATATTATCCAATGACAAGTACTGTGAAAAATGATACGACCAAGTACAGAATGCAGATGCTAGGCCTCAGTAAACAGATGGTGTCAGAGCAATGACTTCAGAACATATGACGTAAACAAACAGGGAGGAGTATTGTTTTGTTTTGTTTGTTTGGGTTTTTTTATTTGCTTGTTTTTTGAACCCAGATCTCACCCTTGTAGCACAGCCTGGGCTTGAACCCACATCAATCTGCCTGCTTTAGCCTCCCAAGTATGGGCCCAAGCAGAGAAGAACATTTATTAAATTTTATTTTTTACTTATATTTTTTTGTTTTCACATAGAGTATATTGCCTACATACATGTAAATGCACCGTGTCATGCACTGCCTGTGGGAAGACAGAAGAGGTGTCGTGTCCAGACGCCCTAGAAACTGGAGTTACAGATGGTTGTTAGCCACCAGGTAGTTCTGGGAATCGACCCTGGGTTCTCTGCAAGTGAGCTTAACCACTGACCTCCTCTTCGCCGCCAAGAGCAGGTTTGTTTGCTTGTTTGTTTGTTTGTTTGTTTGTTTGTTTGAGACAGGTCTTCCTATAGCTCCACTAACCTGGAACTCACTCGTGAGACCAGGCTGGCTTTGAACTCACAGGTCGCGCCTGCCTCTGCCCTCTCTCTGCTTCCCAAGTGTATTAGGATTAAGGGCGTGTGCTGCCAACCCGGCCCAAGAGCAGTTTTTAAGTCAAGAGACTAGCCACTGATCAATTCCTGACGTGTGGGGATTTTTGGCAATGGTATAGAAAAGCAAGAACCGCCTGGCTACAGTATGGGAGGAAGGGGGCAGTGGCTGATGAGATGGCAGGATCACATTGCAAACTTGCTTCTCACTTTGAATACAGTGAAGGACGGGAGACACATAGGCTAATGATCTGTGATCTAGGTTTTAAAGAAATGTCCTGGATGTTATTTTGAAAGCAAACCATAGAGAGGTGAGGGCCCAAGAGCAAGTCCAGTTAAAGAACTGGTTTTCATATCTCATCTCTTGGACCTTCTATGAGTCTTTTATTTCTCTCTGTTGCCANGTGTGTGTGTGTTTATACACACAGGTAACTTAGTTCAAATACAGGCTTATTTTTCTTTTATTTAATTACTTGATTCTAGAGTTAAGACATTCATATGCCATTGAGAAAAAAAAATTGAATTAGGGGATTCACCAATGGCTTAAAGTCTTTCCTACCTTTCAATATTTTCAGTAGGTCATGATTTGGCATCTGCTCTTTTATAATGAAGCATAATGTTCTTATCCATTAAACACTGATTTAATTTTTACTCAAAGTATATATTTAATTATCTGATAATGGTATGATTATAAAATACTGTTTATTCTACTTGAAAACACCATTGTTAACAGTATAGGGAAGTTTTTCCCAGTACTAAGAGATTTATTTGTGTGTGTGTGTGTGTGTGTGTGTGTGTGTGTGTGTGTGTCTATGTGTATGTGTGAAGTTAGCCAACATCAGGACTGCTCTTTCACATATTCATTGTTCCCTTATAGAAAAGAAAAAAATGATACCTTCCCTAAAGCTACTTTTAGTAATGGAAGGTTCCACCAATAATGGTATACCCACCTTCTATCTTGTGATAAAATTCTCTAATGGAGAGATTTTTAACTAATGCAAAATTTTCTAGAAGAAAAAGAGGAAACTTTTTTTAAGTACTTAAGAGGGTGCAGAATTTCTTGTTTTACATTCATTAACCTTTCACTTCATTTAAAGTTCAAAAATAGGCTACTGGTCACACATCACAGACTCTTCATTAGGCTCCCCAGCTTCTTGAGGTATATCCCCTAATATCAGGCTGGATGTGCTTCATGTGCATAACAGTATGTAGAGACAAGTACATATAACACTTGCGAAAGTACTAGGAACACGGGGGCTGGAAAGACGGCTCAGCAGTTAAGAGCACCGACTGTTCTCGCAGAGGACCCGGGTTCAATTCCGAGCACTCCCATTACTAAAGACATCTAAGAACCATCTTTATCTCCAGGTCCAGGGGAATCTGACACCCTCTTCTGACCTCCGCAGCATTGCATGATATGGGTGCACCAACCTACAAGCAGACAGTACACATAAACAATAAAAAAGTACTAGGAACACATAAACACAAACATACATGTGCATGCACATGTACACACACACACACACACACACACACACACACAGAGAGATTCATTAGTGTAGAAAGACTTGAAATGGAAAAGAATTGCCTTCAACCTCAGCTCAGCTTGCTTCCTTGTCTTGCTTACCATGTTAGCAAATTCTTATAGTTGCAATTCTAGTGACAATCCTTATATCTTAATAATATTTGGTTTATTTACCAAAGCCACTGTCAGTTGACTTCTGAAAACAGGTCTTCTAATTATTACTATTTTTATTATTATTAGCATCATCGTTTTGCAAATTGCTATTAGTGATCAGTAAAAATGAGCAAAATAATGCTCCTTCCTGACCTTCAGGTATTTGAAGAATCTGAGTGGTTTGGAATATAAGTATATACTAGAAAACGTTAAATCCTATACATGTGCTTTATCAGAAATGTAGTTGTACACAAAGCACTATTTTAGTTAGGAAAATAAGAATTTAAATCATGACATAAACTATAATAATTTGTTGAATGATTTTTTAATTTAATATCTTCAAATGTTTTTATTGTGATGTGCTGCTATAGTTAAGAAACACATAAGATTTTGAATTATTTAAAAGAAGTGTTGGTTGTCAGCTGGGTGTGGTAGTGCCTGCCTGTAATCCTGTAATCCCAGCACTCAGGAGTCAGAGTCAAGTGGATCTCTGTGAGTGCAAGGCTAGACTGGTCTACATAGTGAGTTCCATGCCAGCTGGGGCTACAGGGAGACCTTGTCTCAAAAAGACCAAAAAAAAAAAGTCAATCTTCTTTGAATGTCTGGTAAAGAAAAAAATAAATATTTCTTTTCAAATTGTTATTTCTTTGTCTTAATGTATTGGGAATCATGCTAGGCAAGGATTATCCTTGAGCTACACTCCTAGGCTTAGGCAGAAAATCTGAATCTTCATTTCTCCAAGGGAGACATACAAGGGACCAATAGTTACATAAAAGCATGCTGCCTACCACTATGCAGACCCAAACCACAATAGCATGCCACTTTTACACTCTCAAAGAGCTGAAAAGACAGAGACTAACAAATGGTAGAGATCCAGAAAAATTAGAAAGCTCAAGCATTGTCGTTGGAGTTCTAAATGATGCAACCACGACGAGAAATTTGCAGTTCTTCAAACTGTTAGACATAGTTCAATATATCCTAGTGATTTCACGCTGAAATTCTATCCATCAAAAATGAAAACATACACCCATATAGGGACATGTGCATTAGTGTTTGTATTATAGAAACATTATTAATTAATAATAGCTAAAAAGTAGAAACAACTTCAATGGTAGTCGACATAAACAATGTGCGATATATCCTGACAAAATACTTTTTTGATAATAAGAGGCAATGAAACTCTCAAACATACTACATAGTATGAGCAACTCTTGAAACTTTTTTTTAATTTTTATTTTTGTATGTATATGAATGTACTGTCTGCTTGTAAGTTTGTGCACCCATGTCGTGCAATGCCGTGGAGGTCAAAAGAGGGTCTCAGATTCCCCTGGAACTGGAGTTCTCCTGGAATTGCAGTTACAGACAGTTCTTAGCCACTATGTTAAGATCCCCATGTGGGTGCTGGGGATCGAACCCAGGTCCTCTGCAAGAGCAGTCAGTGCTCTCAACCACTAGGCAATCTCTCCAGCCCCAACTCTTGAAACTTTTATATTGAATTAATGAAACCACATACGATACAGGGACAGTTGTCCTATTTCATGTCTGTTGCTGTGATAAAATATATCTTGATAAAAAGCAATTTAGGGGAGGATGAGGGTTTATTTCAGCTTATAGTTCAGAGTTAGGGTCTATCCTTGTAGGGAAGTCAAGGTAGGAACTACACATCCACAGTCAAGAAAGGAGAGAAATGAACACATACATGTTGCTTGTTTGCCTGCACTATGCTGGGCTTCTCCACACACACAATTCAGGACCCGTTGCCCAGGGAATAGTGGTACCCACAGTGTGCTGAGTGTTCCCACATCAGTTAACCAAGGCAGATAGGCCTACAACACAACCCATGTGGATGATCCCTCATTGTGACTCTCCTCCCAGCTGATTTGAAGTTGTGTCATGTTGACAATTAAAACCGACCAACCCAACATACTGTATATAAACAATATATGGGGCTGGAGAGATGGCCTAGCAGTTAAGAGCACTGACCACTCTTGCAGAGGACCCGGGTTCGATCCCCAGCACCCACATGGTGGCTGAGACCATCTATAACTCCAATTCCAGGAGAACTCCAGTTCTGGGGGAATCCGACACCCTCTTCTGACCTCTGAGGCATTGCATGACACAGGTGCACAAACCTACATGCAGACAGTACTTACACATAAAAAATAATAAATAAATATTTAAAAAATTAATATATGTGACATATATAGTTATGAGCTATAGTATATACATGCACACTGCATGCTTCAATTATTACGGTATGTTCAGAATGGGCAAATCATTGAGATACAAGTTTATTAGAGGTTTCTAGGGCCTGGAAGTGGTAACAGAGTGGATAGGATTTCTTTAGAGGTGATGAAAATGCGATGAAATTTAATAAAGGTGATCAGTGAATAATTGTGAATATACTGAAAATTAATCGGACACATTATAAAGGTGAATTTTACATGTGACCTATATCTTCAGTTATTTAAAATAAGGAATATAAGCTTTTTGTTGATCCCATCAAATTGCAAAAGAAAATAAGGTAATATTTTCTTTCTTTTTTACTCCCTTTCCAAGACCAAAATCATGATTGTAGAGATGAATTAGTATGATTTATATGATGAATTGACCACATATCCTCTTTAGAAACCTTTTCAAAGATTCCCAAGAAAACTTTGTTAGCTTATCTTTTTTTCATGATCCAAAAGCAATCCTTTAGTAGTGTCGTCCAAAGCAACCTTTCTTCCTAGTAAGTTACCTGGACCTCATTCACCAGTGCCCCTTTCTTCTCTGTTGAATCTTGCTCAATAATTATATTGACTTCCTTAGCATTGGAGAAAACAAAGTCTTTCTTATAAGAGTTAGCTTGGGGGCTGGAGAGATAGCCTAGCGATTAAGAGTGCCAACTGCTCTTGCAGAGGACCTGGGTTCAATCCCCAGCACCCACATGGCGGCTGAGAACCATCTTTAGCTCCAGTTCCAGGGGAATCCGACACACTCTTCTGACCTCCACGGCATTGCACGACACGGATGCACAAACCTACATGCAGACAGTATGTCCATATACATAAAAAATAAATAAAATTTAAAAAAGAAGAGTTAGCCTGGGGCTGGGGAGATGGATTAGTCGGTACAGTGCCTACGGCACAAACACTAGGACCTGAGTTTATATCTCCAGTGCCCATGTGAAATCTGGGCACAGCAGCCTAAATATAACCCTAGGCCTAGAGGGACAGAAGCAGTTGAATCCTGGAACTTATTGACTAGCCATACTCAAAGAACGGATGATCTCCAGGTTCAGTGAGATACCTTGTTTCAAAATGTAATGTGAAGAAGCACAAAGGAAGACGGGGATATTGACCTCTGACCTCCATGTCCACTTGCACACACACATGTGCACACACACTAAAAGTTAGCTTGGCCTAAATTATTGATTTTAGGAAAATCATATATTTAATTATGACTTAAGCCAATTGCATTCCTCTCCATTAGCTATGAACCTGTGGGTCGGGTTCATTTATGAATTATACTAAAGTTTATGAATTAATACTAAAGTAGTCACTGACACTAAAGTAGTGACCAATTACTTAAACTTGTCCTCATTGAGTATTCTAACAAAATGATACAAATGAGATGCATAATCCATTATATATTATCCAATGACAAGTACTGTGAAAAATGATACGACCAAGTACAGAATGCAGATGCTAGGCCTCAGTAAACAGATGGTGTCAGAGCAATGACTTCAGAACATATGAGCGTAAACAAACAGGGAGGAGTATTTGTTTTGTTTTGTTTGTTTGGGTTTATTTGATGTGCTTGTTTTTGAACCCAGATCTCACCCTTGTAGCACAGCCTGGGCTTGAACCCACATCAATCTGCCTGCTTTAGCCTCCCAAGTATGGGCCCAAGCAGAGAAGAACATTTATTTAAATTTTATTTTACTTATTATTTTTGTTTTACACATATGAGTATATTGCCTACATACATGTAAATGCACCTGTGTCATGCACTGCCTGTGGAAGACAGAAGAGGGTGTCAGACGCCCTAGAACTGGAGTTACAGATGGTTGTTAGCCACCAGGTAGGTTCTGGGAATCGACCCTGGGTTCTCTGCAAGTGATCTTAACCACTGAACCTCCTCTTCAGCCCCAAGAGCAGGGTTTGTTTGCTTGTTTGTTTGTTTGTTTGTTTGTTTGTTTGAGACAGGGTCTTCCTATAGCTCCAGCTAACCTGGAACTCACTCTGTAGACCAGGCTGGCTTTGAACTCACAGGGATCCGCCTGCCTCTGCCTCTGCTTCCCAAGTGCTAGGATTAAAGGCGTGTGCTGCCACACCCGGCCCAAGAGCAGTTTTTTAAGTCAAGAGACTAGCCACTGATCAATTCCTGACGTGTGGGCATTTTTGGCATGGTATAGAAACAGCAAGAACCCTTGGCTACAGTATGGGAGGAAGGGGGGGGCAGTGGCTGATGAGATGGCAGGATCACATTGCAAACTTGCTTCTCACTTTGAATACAGTGAAGGACGGGAGACACATAGGCTAATGATCTGTGATCTAGGTTTTAAAGAAATGTCCTGGATGTTATTTTGAAAGCAAACCATAGAGAGGTGAGGGCCCAAGAGCAAGTCCAGTTAAAGAACTGGTTTTCATATCTCATCTCTTGGACCTTCTATGAGTCTTTTATTTCTCTCTGTTGTTGCCACTGGAGAAAATGAACCCTTTCCTAAAATCAGCTTCTCTGAGACCCAGTGAGGGTTGAGAAATTGAGATGTGGAGACAAATCTGAAAGAAACCAGGCAACCAACCCATCCAGGAACTGGGTTCCAATGAAAACAGCCCACTATAGTACGTAAAAACTTGAGAGATAAGAAGAAATTCTAAAACAAGAGAAAAATGCCTCTAAACATGGCTTCCCATTGGCTCCAGACGACAATTGTCATGGTGTATAGCATCATACTCCTCTACCCAGAGATCCAGAATGCTGGCACACACACACACACACACACACACACACACACACACACCCATTGAATGTCTCTAGAGTCTGTTTTATCATTTTGGTTCCCTGAGGATCGGAGGGTCTTTGAACAACTGCTATATTGAGTTGATTGTGACCCAGTGCCTTGAAGAGCTATTGTGTCTTCTTAGAGACCCAGGTGCCTGGGCCAGAGGTGGAAGTTTAAATGCACACCAGCATGCGGAGAGCAGCCAGGAGAGCCAGTCCGAAGCCAGAAAGTTGAATTCATTATTCCGGTCTCACTGTTTTTTCTTTGTGTAACACAGATATTTTCTTTGCTCTGTAATCCTCTGCAATGAAAAGGACTTAGAATCTCTCCAGGGTTTTCTCTGTGGCTGTGGGCTAACATATGTCATTCAGGAAATCTGACCCTGTGTGTTAGGTGTTCTGTCATCCGGCATTGAATGGGCTGAACAATGCAGAACGAGTCAGACAGGAGATTCAATAGCTCGAAATGCAATGCAAAGGGTGGAAGGAGAGAGTTCGTTTGATTAATGTGATCACTGTGAACTTCAGCTAAAAGAAAACCCCCAAACATGCTGACATATCACCAGGCATGGAGGAGAAAACGCAGAGTGAGGAACAGAATGCATGCTATTTAAAGGGAGGTTTTTCTGCAGTTCTGGATACTCAAATTCTTTCCTTCTCTGAGGTAAACTGGATGAAATGCTACATACCCCACGGGAAGCTATCATGCCGATTCGGCTGCAAGTCAATTTTCTCATCTGATTCCTAAAGGAAGCTACCAGTGATGGACCTCTCCAACCTGTGTGCCGATTGCTGTCATTCCTATTCAGATTGGAAACCATCTCTACTCTGCAATGGAAAGTGACATGCCATCAAGAAAGAAAAATGAAAGGACCAAGATCTCAGTAGCAACTATGTGGCTGCGGGAACTCGGGGCAGCTCATGGAGACGTGCTAAGTTGCTGAGTGGTGGGTTGACAGTGTGTGGACGCCTCAGCTTCAAGATGCTGCACGTGAGCGATTTGCCTCCTCCCCGGCGACACTCATGGATATGGTAGGTGTTGCTAATTCGGCAGCAGCAAACTTGATCTGACAGTTCATGAGCAGAGCTGGGAGATGGCTTCATGTTAAAGCACCAAGGAACGAGAAATTTAAAACAAGCAAATGCTTAGGGTAAATGATCAGCTTTGTAGAACAGTGATACAGGAAAAGTTCTTTACTTTCTGATATTTTTCTATTTTGGAATACAGAATAAATTGAGTGGAATTTTTCTATAAGTTATCTGTTTATGTATGCCAGGGTAAAATTCATGAATATTCATTTTTCTTGACATGAAATTTAAAGTAAGACTAATTGAAAAGCTCTTTTCTATTAAATTCTTATCAAAAGATTTTAAGCAGTCACTCCAAACTCTGAGGGTTTTAAAACCACACCCACATACACATTTGGATGTGGTTAATGAGTGACGTTTTTGATCTTGTACTTTCCATTTGTTGATTTTGGCAGTCCATGCATTAAACTTAGTGTCTTACAGATGCCAGGCAAGCCACTCTACTACTGAGCTTCAGCCCAGCTCTAATCTTGAACTTTTGAGCTATAAGAAGAGATTTATGTTAGTTTTATTGTTTAAAATATATCTATTGCCTATGAACTGTGACTCCATTGTGAGGGTTAAGGACTTTAAGGAACATGGAATTATAGGTGGGTTTGGGGAAAACGACTGTCATAGACCAGAACCAAGCAGAGACATGTTGATTTAACTGAACACTGATCTGTGTCGTGTAGTTCAGATTTATTTATTCCAGAGGAATACACACATATGCTTTGAAGCTGAGCATTTCTTCCCGTGGTTCTGGAGGAGAGCAGTGATGCTTGGCAGAACTTCTTGCCCAGTGTCTCAGCTCAGTTATTCAGCAAACACTTTTAGCAGTGTTGAGAAAATCAGGAAATTAATAGCACTCGTTTTCTCAGTCTTGAAAATAATTAATTCTCCTATGTCAAGTCACAATTTTTCCTGATCATATTTTGTTTCCTAGAATGAGTTGAAAATGTAGGAGTCATGTAAGGAAAATGAGTTTAGAACTTTATTCACACAAAATGTGGACTTCAAAAAAGAAATTTGATTCATCGTGTCAGTGACGAATTTTCGTTGCATTTTAATCAGTTGAAGGCAGTCACTGAGTGGGACATGATGTTCTGCAAAGGAATGGAAAGAGGTAGAAAACACTTGGTTAGACAGACTGCTGAGCTGGTTCTAGGTTTTCAGCCCATGCTATGCAAGCGTTGTATTTGTGAATTTCTAAAAAGTGGACATATTTTAAGAAGAAAAAGGGTAGTGTTGGGCTTATGTGATCACAAACTCCTCTTCAGTGGTCAAACACCTATGGCTCTCTCAGTGACCAACTGGACCATAGTTTGGAGGGTATGATATTATTTTAGTGAGCTGTGTGTGCCTCATGTACCTAATTGATAAAGTTGGGAAGTCCAGCTTCAGTGTTTGCTGACTGTATGAGCCTGGACGGATAGGGACTCTAATTTTCTTGATCATCCAGTGTTTGCCTTAAAGTGTTGTGAAGACCATGACTTCATGAGAAGCACCAATGTAGGTACTGACACAAACAAAGCACCCCAAACCCAAACTCATATGAAAAACATACAAAAGTTAACTTGCATTAAATGCGTCTCAGCATGGTGTTTAAATGAGATATATAAAAATACTTAGCATGATACCTGGTCTAAAGAATCAATTCAAGAACCACTAGCAACCTTACCTTTGTCTCCTTTTTGTTATCTGTAAGTTGGTTAACACTGCTGAAAGTCCAGATCTTTTTAGTCATAATGTGATATGCAGATCAACTTCTAAAAGTTCCCTTTGTTCATTGAAATGATTGATTCATGTTTCCAGTATACACTTATTGAGCACTTACTGCATACCAGCTATTATGCTGGGTTCCTGGAACTTAAAATTGTGTATCAAATAGGGTGAACCCCAAATAAATGAACAAATACGAATCAAGGTGTTATGACACTAACACCTGTGTGGATTATTTGCTCTTGGAATGGGAATATGCTTTGTCAGATAGGGTCATAAAAGAAGTGACCCATTACTAGGATAATGATGGATACATAGACAATAAGTAAACAGGATATCAGAACAAAGGCCTTCCGGTAGTGATACAGCAGAGCCCCATTCACTTGGGAAGGCGCAGTGGTAGGAGTAGGGCTGCTCCAAGGCATCAGAACAGAAATGATGACCTGAGGTAACACTGAAAAGGCAGACAGGCCTAGACGAGCCTCACAACAGCTCCAGCTTTATCCTGAAAACCTTGAGGGACCCACAAGTGTATTGAAGCAGAAAAGGATACGGCTCAATCAATGACAGACCAGCCTAAAGGCAGGGGCTGATGAGGGTAGTTTCTATGGAAGCAAGGGTGCTTCCAGAGAAGTAGAGTTGTGTTCTGTTTTAGGGAAACAAAACTCAGGCAAGTGTTGCTAAACCAAGACGCTGTTTGTCTTTATCTGTGACCTTTGAGGTGTGTCAATGGCCACTTGGAAATGGAATCACAGTTATGCTACTGAAATATAACTGGTAAAATGCTTTCAAGTTTTGACAGCTGAAGGTTTGGAAACCTGCCTAAGAATCTTTATAAACCTTCTACATGATAGTGAATGAACTCTTTTTTTTCTCTAACTCCTTAAGAGATGAGGATAAATTTATCTTTATTCTGGTTGAATGCGTTTGACTCCCTACATTTTTCTCTACTGAACTACAGCTAACAGTAAATTCAGGTAACAAATAAAACTGTACTCTCCATTGTCTGTTCCACCCACATCAATTAATTCTATGTAAATAATCACTCAAGTAGACTACTGGAACTAAACTTTAAAGGAACCTCTGAAGAAATCCCCCTGCAATGGAAGTTATTTGTATAGAAAAGTGTACCCCCATTTATTTGTATAGTAAAGTGTACCCCCATTTATTTGCTTTGTATTCATCTGCTTTGCACTGTACTACTCTCTAAAGTGGGGTGCACCTGCACTTAGTTTATCTAGTGGGTCAGATTACCAGATTCATTAACAACAAACATGGCCACCACATTGAGAACCAAGTTATGAATTTGTTACCTTTACCAGAAATGAGTAAATATTTATTCTTTGAACTAACAAAAAAAAATCTATAGAGCCAGACAGAATGAATGTATTTGTCACTGCTCAGCTCTTTGCAGAAGCTAATGGTTAAACTGTGTAACAGCCAATTTTGCAACCATTAGGATACAATCTGGGTGTGGTTCTATTGTGAAGCATAGCTTTTTTCCTAGCTCAAAAATGACCCTTTGCTTTAGCAATCTAAGCCAGCAAGAAAAAAAATATATAGCCTGAGGCTAGGATCCTGTGAAGATAAAAAGCCATACATTCTGAATATTCATGCAGTCTGAATGCATTATCATTTACTGATAACCATTCATAGGCACAGAAAGCAGAAAAAAAGTCATTTCAATCAACAGCCAATTTATTTATAGACATCCAAGAGTTTTTAAACGTGGGATTTCTTTTCTCTTTTTTTGGTGCTATAAATATCATCTCCCTCTTCAGACTGCAGCCTAAACAAGCAGAGGAAGAAATGTCCACAGTCTTGCTGCGTTGGGGAAAATGCATATAGCATTTGAAGAAGTGCATTTATTATGCTTTCTTCCTTTGGAAGGACACAGTTTCTTTCAGCCTGCCTGTGCAGAATGCCCAGTTTTTTCCAGTCCTTCATCATGTCCTTCCTCACACACTCACTCTGCTCTGCCTGGAGTGCTGTGTGCTAGGCGAGTGTGCAAGAGAAGTGTGAATGCTCTTGGTTCGGATGAGGCACTGCAAAACAAACCCCAGGAAATTACTTCCTTGAAAAGTCAAGCAATAGACTTTTTATCAGGAAACAAAAGAGCAAGAAGGAACATGTTCTTATTCAGTCTAAAAGGTACTTAGGATTTATAAGCTGGTTCAAGCAGATGGCTCAGGCTATCTGTTCAGTCGAAGATCTAAAATTATCTTGAGAGTTGATTGCAGGAAGGGGTATTAACTTGCTCCTCAGACCTTCCTCCTTGTCAGAGATACAGCTTCCTTTTTATTTCATAGTTGAGTTAACAAGGTCAAAGTTCTCCAAGCTGACAGCAACAGAGGTCCCAAGACTGGAAGTCAACTGACAGCGGCAGGCAACAAATCTGAGTATTTTGAGAGAGCTCCACTCATTACCACATGCCTCACAGGCCTAGCTCTCTGCACTGGCTAATGCTGCAGATCCACCTACTCTTTTGGATATTCCTGATTTGCACTGCAGGTCTTCAGTGCAAGCCCTGTTGTGCCGGTCAGTCAGTCAGTCAGTCAGCCAGTCAGTCAGTCAGTCGAGAGTTAAGACATCCCTTACAGAGCAACATAAGGGTTTCATT
Organism: Rhizomys pruinosus; assembly: GCA_009823505.1. NCBI lineage: Eukaryota > Metazoa > Chordata > Mammalia > Rodentia > Spalacidae > Rhizomys > Rhizomys pruinosus. The sequence goes on from VZQC01012138.1 coordinate 705,366, forward strand.
TCTTCATGATATTTTGAAGGTATAAGAAAGTACTCATCTTGGGGCTGGAGAGATGGTCTAGCAGTTAAGAGCACTGACTGCTCTTGCAGAGGACCCAGGTTCAATCCCTAGCACCCACATGGTGGCTGAGAACAGTGTTTTTTGGTGGGGGGGAAGGACAGGGTTTATTTGGCTCACAGTTCCAGGTTACAGCCCATCATTGCAGGAAGGCAAGACAGCACTCAAGCAGCTGTCACAGCACATCCAGTGTCAAGCACCAGAGAGAATCAACACGTCTTTGCTTGTTTGGTCTCTGCTACTCTTCTGTTTTTTGATATAAAATAAATTTTATTTACATAATGTTTATCTACAGAAATTAACTGCTTTCTTTAAAACAAGAAAATTTACAAATGACAGATATTGCTTCTTTTGTCAAAAAATTCTTCAAGCAAGGCAGTATACACGGTCACTTGTATTTAAAATAATATGGTAGGAAATAGTAGATATTAATATTTTCACCTGTGCCTCATTCATTTACAAACAGACTTTTTTTCCTCTTTTATTTGTTTATTTTTAAGGGACTCTACAATATAATAACACAGTTGTTTTCAGATAACATTAATGTTACTCAGTTTGCCGTACAATTAGGTAATTGGTGCATTTTACAAGTATCTATGTCCAAATTTTGAACAACCCAAGGTTCCCATAGTCCAGTTGGTGATACTTGTATGTATAGGCATATTGATCAATTAGGAGTCCAGTCTATATTGCTGTAGTCTCATGATTCACCCCTAACATTCTACCACACCTCCTCTTCTGCAATTTGTTCCCTAGGCTTTGGGAAATGGGCACAAGTGGGTGAGAAGAAAACAGTCTACTTTCTCTGGAGTTGTCATTTTGGATTCTAGTCTGTTCAGGTTGTTTCCCTTCATGGGTTGACAGCTTTCCCAGTGATACCTTTTTAGTCATACTAACAAAGCACAAGCTATTGGATGTACAGGCATTTAAGCAGTACTAATTATTATGTCAAGCTAAGCCGTGAGCACAGACACAGATGCTTGGATGGTATGCTAATTCACAAACTGTGGTTTCTCTATAAAGGGTGGCAAGTTCTTATTGTGGCTTATAACATCTCCTAACCACTAGAGGACATAAGCTTGTGGCATCCACTGTGAGTTATTCCTCCAAGGAGAGAGCTAATAGCCAATTAGATTTGGGATATATATAGACACATGACTGCCACTGTTGCACAATATCTCCAGGCTGTTGAGGTGTAGCTGATACTGACAGAGGAGACTTGCTTGTCTCAAGGAGACCAATATTTTGCTGTATTGCTTTAGTGGCCTTTGGTAACACTCTCTGGCATTTCAGAGGCCAGTTGTACATTAGCAAGTGACGTCTGAGAACAGTCTTTAACTCCATTTCCAGGAGAATCCAACACCCTCTTCTGACCTCTGAGGCATTGCACGACATGGGTGCACAAACCTACATGCAGACAGTACACTCATACCCATAAAAAATAAATAAAATTTTAAAAATTTAAAAAAAAGAAAGTACACATCTTAACTTTACTCCTCTCCTAACTCAAATGATGTCACATATGAAATTAAGCATTTGAAAAACATTCAAACCATAAAGTTCATTGATCAAGGTTATTTGTGTCAGGAATCAAAAGTTAGTTTTCAAATTGTTATGCCTGCCAAATCAGCTTTGAGTAAAGCAATGAGAAAGTATTTTACACAGTGAAGCTCTATTTCAGGCAAAATATTTCTTACGGTCATGAATTATGCAAAGAAGCATTCTAATCACAGATAACCTCTCAAATAATTTTTCTTTTCGTTATGCTAAAATAATCCTGCATTCACTCACTAACCGACAGTTTTGAGGATGCCATTTGTTGGAGCTTGTGGTCAGTAGGCCCTGCGATGGAACATTAGGAATCAGTCACTGCCAGGTTCATGCCCACAAGGAGCTTGTCCTCTCATAGGCGAGAGATACCTCTCAGTAAGACAATCTGAGAAATACCATGAAAGAGCTTCATAGGGCCCACTGGAAGGGCGATGAGACAGGCACTCCAGACGGACCCAGACAGGAGGGGTATGACTGACCCAGAGCACCGTGAAGCCTATAGAACAGCTCGTGTATTTGGTTTACTCCTGTCCCCATCCTCCATATCACCACTACAATGACATGCTCTGTGAATGCCATGTGGGCCAGAATTTTCCAGTCTTGATAATTGACATATAAGTATAGGTATGATTATAGATATGTACATATATGGAATAGATAGGACTAGAGATACATATGCATTTGTACATGAACATGTGCATGTGCTTATGTGTGCATGCATAGGTGTGTGTGCATGTGTGTATGCATGTGTGTGTGTGTGTGTATAGCAATTATATGATTTGAGATTTACTCATATCCAGGAATTCCAATGAATTTGTACACATGACATATGACAAGCCTTGCTGAGCTGAAGGGGAGCTTATTTGAAAAACTAAGATCATGCTGTACTCTTTATACTGACAACACCAAAGTTTCAAAGCACTGAAAGATCTGGTGGGCGCTGAGCACTTTCATAAGCTGCAGGCCAGAACATGTCAACTCAGAGCTGTGTCTGTAACATACATAATAAATATGCAGGCTCTGTGACATTTTAGGATGCTCAGCCCAAGGCTCTTGATGTTTTATTGATTTTTTTTTCCAAGTAATCAATCAAAGACTCCAGCAATGCTCTTCAGCTGTTAAGAGGTCTGTGTTGTGATGGCTCAGGAGCTAGCCAAAGTTTCATGAGAGTCAACACAGGCTTTGGTAGAAAGGATTTTTCAGTGAAAACCCAGAGAAATTTCAGTCACTCTTGACTGAAAATTTCAAACATTACTTCTAAGATAAAAGGAATTGGATTCATAATTCACATTTTAAAATGCCATAAGGTTTCGTCAGAATGGCAACCATCTCTTTAAAAATAACAGCAGAAGAGGGGGAGATAGGGTGTAAAAACCAGAGGTGGTAAATGAACACAAGGAAACTATGTTGTCTGGACACAACAGGACAATTGCACATATGAACACAGAGCAGATGTGACAACATTTCCAAGATCTGTGCAATCCCAGGCCAGACAAAAAGCCTGCCTGGATAGGAGAGATAGACAAGAGGCCCCAAGGCCTAACTAAGGAGCTACTGACAACTGGTTGGAGAGGAAGAGTCAGTTTTCTTTACTTGTTTGATGCGTGGTAGGTTGACCAGACTCCAAGGAATGGACCCTTACACAAGAGTATTTAGGGAACACAAATTAGACTCCATAGGCCTTTGAAAAAGGAAAAATCAGGACTGGAGAGATGGCCTAGCGGTTAAGAGCACCAACTGCTCTTGCAGGGGACCCGGGTTTGATCCCCAGCACCCACATGGAGGCTGAGAACCATCTTTAACTCCAGTTCCAGGGGAATCCGATGGCCTCTTCTGACCTCCGAGGCATTGCACGACACATGTGCTACATGAAGACAGTACATTCATACACATACAAGAATAAATAAAAAATTTTTTAAAATTTTAAAAAAGAAAAAGGAAAAATCATGATAGAAGACATGAAGTCAGGGAGCTGGAGATGGGGTAGGGGTCTGGATAGGATCAAAATACTATGTATGGAATTCTTAAAGAATCAATAAAATATCTTAAAATACATAAAAATGAGTATGTTATATATATATATATATATGTCTGGATAGGATCAAAATACTATGTATGGAATTCTTAAAGAATCAATAAAATATCTTAAAATACATAAAAATGAGTATGTTATATATATATATATATATAACATATATATATATATGTTATATATATATAATTTGAAAAGGTCCAGGATAGATGGTGTACTGTAAAATCACCATTTGATGATTTTCCCTTTCTCCTTCCAACAAACAAACAAACAAACAAAAATAACTGAAAATCAATTTTCTTGTTTAGAAACAAAACATGTACTCTTGCCAGCTTAGAGTGCCTTATGTACACTGACCTGTTCTTTGTGAGAAACTGATAGGCACTGTTATCAGTTATATTCCAGATGACGCTTTGATGGTGATAATTTTCCTGTTCTCATGGAACACATTCGGAGCAAAATCTGAATGGAAATTTAGTTCTGTGTGATTCTAAAATGCTTCATTTTTCAGCATGTGTGAGATGAAATTTACATAATTACTGATTTCTTGGTAATGGTTTTAACTTTAAAGTTATGTATAATGAATAAAAATATTTAAATTTTAGTTAATGGATATACTTAGATTCTTTTGTGACCTTTATGGATAGAAAATATTTATTTCCTACTTAGCTGATAAGTAATGCTCTTCTCCAAAAATATTTTGATTGCCTACCAATATAGCAGTCAGCAAATTCACATGGTATTTATACTATGGAAAAGGAGGCTCTATATTAGTGAGATACGATGTATACTAGAGCTGTTGTAAATAATTTTGGATAATGAATCGTATGTGTTTGGTGCCTAATTTGTGCATCTCAATAATTCACCAGAAAGGATCCACCTTCACTTTTCATTGTTAATTTCATTTAAAGTCACTGATTCATTAGTGTTTGTCAATCTTACCATGGTAACTCAACCATCGGGTCTTTTATAATATCAAATAAGCATCAAATGGAAAACAAACAACTCCAGACTACAGAAGTACCTTCTGAACAAATACACAAGTGATCCTTTTCTCCTTTATCTGTCTGTGGACAGTGGCTACTGCACGAAATGACTAGCAATACAATAGAGGGCATATAAGAAATACAACTTACATAGAGAAGATCCAGTAGTACCACATGGAAAAGAATTCTGTCCCTTGACAAGAGACCATGCTCGACATGGTCTGCTTGCACATCAAAAATGTATTGTAAGGGGAAGAAAGATATCCCGAAGTAGATAGTTAAGGAATATAAGCGAGCATATCTGCTCCATGTTGAATCTACAACATCTAAGATGGTGCAGTTGTCAATATTTGCTAAATGAATGACTAAGTAAACGATACAGGACACCCAGGTCATTCAGACTAGCTTAGCGGTCAACAAATGACTAATTGGCTTGCCCTGGAGCTTGCTGTAGACTCTGGCCCCACTGTACCTCTGGTTTGACAGGGTCCACAGTAACTACTTACAAAGACAAGGACCCTTACAATGTATGGATTCTGCTTTCAAAGCTGGGCAAATGCTGTCCAGTTGAGAAGTCAGATGACACCGTTTCCTCAGGGCTTCTTCAAACCCTCCCCTCCTCTGAATCTCACAAGGAAATAATTTGACATGAAAAATGTGGAGTTGAAATACTTTTCTCTGAACCTGATTCTAGAACTTCTAGTATATCCTTTGTCATAGCTCTAGAAGCCAACCAATACCTATTTCCTGGATGGAAATAATATGTAGGCCACAGGGCCTACAGCCAATGAGTTTCCTGAAGATCTATCCCTGTTACACCAAAGGGTTGCTAAAAAGTGTTTAATAAGGTAAAGCGAATGAAATCAGAAGCAGGAATGCTCATGGACTCAGCATGTTTCAAGAGCAGTGGGCTGTGGTGTGTCTAGTTAGGAAAGGACATCCACAGCCTGTAATTGCCCCTCTAAGAAGTCAGTTCTGGTTTCTCTTCAATTGCTGCAGTAAAACACTGTGACCAATACCAACTTGGGGAGAAAGGGTTTATTTGGCTCATATTGCCCAGGTCACAGTTCATCATCATTTAGGGAGCCCAAGGTAGGAACTCAGGGTACAGGCCATGGAGGAACGCTGCTTACCGGCTTGCTCCCCTGGCCCATGCTCAGCCTGCTTTCTTATACAACAGATATACAACCTGCCCAGGGGTGGCACCACCCACAGTGGGCTGGGCCCTCCCACAACATTCAACAATAAAAAAAAAAAAGAATACTCCACAGACATGGCCACAGGCCAGTCCAATGATCCAATGGAGGCAGCTCCCCAATTGAGGCTCCCTCAACCCAGGCATGTGAAGTTGACACTAAAGCTGTCCAGAACAGCAGTCACGTAGGGAGGAAGCAGGTTGAGCAGATGTACAGTCAGCAGTCTGGTCAGTATCTGTCATCACAGAAATTTTTATGAGCAGGAATCAACAGGTCAAGATGAAGGGAAAGAACAGAAACTACGTGGACACATGAAAGAGTACAGTAGGTTAAAAGGCTCAAAAGATGATTTCAGGACAAATGATGAGTCACATCAGGAAGGGAAAGTCAGAAAATTAATGGAGCTCCGTTCCATGTAAGGTCTGTTGGGACATGCTAGAACACAGATTTCCTTCAGAAAAGCTTTGAGAATTGAAGGTCTTAAATAGGAAATAGGATGGCCAGATTTCTAATTTTAAATGATGATCAAGGAGATAGAATAGATTTTAGATAGGATTTAAAAGGATGTTCACAGAGCTGCAGGCCTAGAGCACCGGTAGTTACATAAACTAGGGCACCCACAGCCAGAGAGGAGAACACTAGCTCAAGAAAGTCAAGATGAGAAGAATCCTGAGGGCGAGGCAACCCAGGCAGTTAGACTGGTTTGGGAAACTAGCAAGCTTTGACAGGCAGCTAGCTGGCTTTAAGTTGGTTTCCCATAGCTATGAAAAGGGCCTAATTTGCTTTCCCTGCTACTGTGGTAGTGAGTTGCTGCAAGAAGCAAGAATGACTCTCATGTTGCTCATTGAATTTCTATGTGAATGTGTGTGTGCTTGTATGCATGTGTAGGTATGTGGATATGTGTATGTGTGCATGTGTGTATGTACATATCCATGTGTATGTTATGTGTGTATATTTGTGTTTGGGGTGTGTGTGTCATTGTATGTGTATTTGTGTGTAGGTTTTGTGTGTGTATGTATGGGTGTATGTCATGTGTATATGAATGTCTGTATGTTTGTATATTTGTGTATGTGTGCTTTATGTGTACAGGTGTATTCATGTGTTGTATGTGTGTTTATGTGTTTTGTATATACGTGTACGTATGTGTGTATGTGTACACTATGTATATATACACATGTCTATATATGTATATTTGATGTATATGTTTTGTGTGCATGTGTGTATGTATGAGTGCATGCTTTTTGTGTGTATGTATGCATGAATGTATATGTATGTTGTGTATAGGTATATGTGTTTATGTGTATGTGTACATGTATTTGTGTATGTATGTTTGTATGGGTGTATATGTATATTACGTATATATATGTATATGTGTGTATAAGTTTTTGTGTGTAGTTATATATGTTGAGTGTACATGTAGGTTGTGTGCATTATACATGTATGTATGAGTGTATGTGTATGTTGTATCTATATGTATGTGTGTGTGTGTCTTTTCCCACTACCTAGCCCAGTACTTGGCAAATATCTGAGAGCAGCATTGATTGCTTTAGAGGTCCCCCAAGATGCTTTCTCCATGGCTCATTTTCAGTCCTTATTCCTGTTCCTACGCTGCCACTCAAGGATATGTATCTAATAAGAGATGGAGCTGGTATGTAAATGCACCTATGAGTCTCGAAGCCCGTTTCAATACTATTATGCAAAAAATAGAAAGGAAGAGTCCAGTGTTGGATCAGTTAGGAAGCTTAGCCATAAACAGTATCTCTTTCAGGCTAAATTCCTGGGTAAGTATGAAAAAAGAAACTTCCACTTTAAATCTAAATAATAAAAAGGACATTAAGGTTCCTACCCAGTCAGCAAGAAATCTGTTATTCTGCCCAACCTGAACCCTCAGTGCTGACATTTAAGCACATGTTCTCTTATTTGTTCCTCATCCAAAAGCTCAGTCTTTGCACAGTAGTCTTCATATTGTGGTGTCTGCTATTAGGTCTGCTTTTATGCCACATGCAATATTAGCTGATAGGATGACATAGGAGCTGATGACAGTGCTTTGTGGCAATGAGTGATTGCTGAGGAGCGTCTTTTTCTGCTGTCCTCTGCCACATTGGCTTTTTAGACTAATGACTTTAGATCCTGTTCAGCCTGAGACTGACACTGGTATCTTCGCCTGTACTCCTTGTAGTCCTCTCTCCACTCTACCTTGTGCTCAGCCTCTCCAGAATTTGCCTACAAGCTCTCCAGGCAGAAGGGCAGGCAGGGTTCAGTGGTCTCTGACCTCTTCTCCCTGGGCAGATTATCCTATACCCAACTAGCCTAAAAAAAAAAAAAAATGAAAACTTACCTTGAGGACTTTTATTAGTTGAATTTACCATAATTGGCCTTAGTCATCTTTAGGAGTTTAAAGTTATATTCTTTAAAAAAAAATAGAGAAATCAGACAGAGTGAAGAACTCTTCCTCAAAACTACGTTATTGGGGCTGGAGAGATGGCTCAGCGGTTAAGAGCACTGACTGCTCTTGCAGAGGACCCGGGTTTGATTCCCAGCACCCATATGGCAGCTAAGAACCGTCTTTAACTCCAGTTCCAGGGGAATCCGACGCCGTCTTCTGACCTCCACTGCTTTGCATGACACGGGTGCACCAACCTACATGCAGACAATATACTCATACACATAAAAAATAATAAATAGTAAAAAAAAAAAAACTACATTATTAAATAAAGGCTTCATCTTTCAGTATGCTATTTCATGCTCATACATGGTAGACTACTCTAAAAGGAGATCTGGAAGACAGTAATAATATGTGTATTTAACAAGAAAAAGAAGAAGCAACTGACTCTCCTTTCTCCTTTTTGGTTTTATTTTGAATGCTCTTGAAAGAAATGCTAATTCACAGAATGCCACTTTCCTTCCAGTCAATTGTCACAGGCTTTCATTGTTGTTGATTTCTTAAAGGATAGCAATTCTGTCCCGCATATGTAACTATGTTTTTGCTACCCAGCATTTGGATGTTTCTTGGACATTGGCTTTTGTGTTTTTAAGAAAGACAGTATCCTGAACATTTTAATTTTTCATGCGAAATATATACAGTGGTCTATAATAATGTGATAAATGAAACATTAGAGAAAATTCCTCCCACATTTTTAATTAAATATTTTAGTAAGCATTCTCCTGTTTAATTCAGTTTTAATTGCATTATTAATCGTCATGAACAAAATATTCCTAGGGAGAAAACTGAACCAATGCTCTAATTGCAGCTTTTACTGCTTTGCGTGATAAAGTGCTTTTGATTGGTGCTGAACCAGGAGGGTTTGATTGATAATATCTGTCTCAGATGTCACCCTGGGAGAAAAGAATAAAACCTCAGTAGACTTGGTGCATTGCAGCTGTCTCCGCTGCTCCAATTTCTCTGTCTTATTGACGTCATTGTGAGGTTTCAAAGCAGCCTGGGGTGTCTAGTATAGCAGCAGGTAAATGAAAGGCAGAAACAGAAAAACACTGATTCATAGCCGAGCCCTCACTCCAAAGAGGTGGCTGCCCTATTCTGTCAGATAATGAGCAGATGTTTTCACCTTCCCTGCATTAAAAAAAAAAGAAAAGTAAAGAAGAAATATTCATCAGCTATACAGAAATGTGGGAAAGCCTCAGCAAGGAATGCGAATTGCGTAAGTCCCTCTGAAATCAGATTATATCTCCAAGAGCCCCGTTTGTCCAGGGTTCTCAGATATCATAACCCGCATCCAGCTTGTCCTTGAATCAGGGGACAAGAAGCAGAAGTGGCCTGGGAAAGAGCTTACCCTGGAGACAGAGCTATTTCAGACAGCCTGGATAATCTTGAATACCATTCCCTCCTCCTCTCTCTCAGGTGCGGACTTTCATCTAGAGTTCTGAATGCACCCCCCCCCCCGACAATGACAGGGGTACAGAGTAGGGTTACAGTATTTTCCAGGAAGGAGATTTTGTTAGGAGTTTTTTTTTTAAGCTTCTTGATCAGCTTAATACATTAAATGCATGATAAACTCTAAACCTCAGGATATCTTACCACAAAAAAAAATCTTTATAAATCCTGGCACGTAGCATTTTTGTGACTTGGCTGAGCATTGAGGTTAAAATATTTTCAAATAATTTTTCATCATCTGGGCAGTTTGGCTGCTAGGAAATGAGGAATGATCTCCTTCTTCCTCTCTTCATTCTACACCAGAAACAGCAGGGCAAGATTCACAATAACCAAGTAGGTTTTATCCCGCACACAGGCAACAAACATCAGGGTATACAACTCAAACATAACCGAATTCTTACAGCTCTTAAATGTTTACAAAGCATTATGGCTTTCCTTGCTTCAGTTCAGTTGTATTGGCACAGCAATAGTAGGTAATTTAATTACGATTTTATTCAATTGGTAGTCGTTAAGCATTTAGTGGCTTGTGTTAGATACATTGGAGTAAGAGATGAGAAGACATAATTTTTAAACTTTGAAAGTTTAGGGAACTGGGGAAAAGACATTATTCACATTTTTATGACTGCACAGCAGAATAAAGTCCACAGGAAGATGGCTATAGCATCCAACAGTGGATTTTGATTAAAAGGGCATTTTAGAGAACCATTTAAGGACTCAAGAAGGCCAAGGAGCATACACTGATCCCAGTGGTAACAAGAAAGACACAGACACAGTGATTTTGTTTTGAATCTGTAACCGAGGATATCTGGTGGAAGGTAGGCTAGGTCTATGAGTGGTCATTTTTAATTTTTATTTTATTTTTCAATGTATATTTTATTGAATTTTGTGCATTTTATATGAAACATCTTAATCAACTTTATACCCCCTCCCCTCTCCACACATCCCCATATCCACCCCCCTCAAGAATTCATGCACTCTGTCAAGTCAAGTTAGTGTCCTCAGATATCCCCCAGGACAAGCTCATCAACTGGAGTCTAGTCAGCCTATCTGAGTCTCTCCCTTAAACACATGAGAATTGTAGTCACATTATTTCTATCCCTCTCAGTCTCCCATCATCTCCTCCTTGTCCCTCATCAATTCCTCTCAATTTCTTGTCCTCTTCTTTGATTAAATATTGTAATGTAAACATATATCATTGAGTCCATTTAGAGGTGTTCCTATGTACCTGTGTTTTGGGCTGATCATTTGGGACTCACAGAGTTACTCCCTGAAGAAAACTGATTCTCCCTCCCTCATCATCGATTTATTGCCTGTCCCTGTCTTCATCTAGAAGTGAGACTTGTAAAATTTCCCCCATCCACCTCGGCATGCTAACTGGTTTGTCCTTATGCAGAACTTGATAGACCACTATGAAATTTTTGGAGAATTTCATACATGAGTACTGTAGTAACATCATCTGCACCCCTCCCTTTCCCCCTTCAACTCCTTCCATCAACTCCTTCCTTCAACTCCTTCTTTCAACTCCTTCCATCAACTCCTTCCTTCAACTCCTCCCTTCAACTCCTTCCATCAACTCCTTCCATCAACTCCTTCCTTCAACTCCTTCCATCAACTCCTTCCATCAACTCCTTCCATCAACTCCTTCCTTCAACTCCTTCTTTCAACTCCTTCCATCAACTCCTTCCTTCAACTCCTCCCTTCAACTCCTTCCATCAACTCCTTCCATCAACTCCTTCCTTCAACTCCTTCCATCAACTCCTTCCATCAACTCCTTCCATCAACTCCTTCCTTCAACTCCTTCCTTCAACTCCTTCCATCAACTCTTTCCTTCAACTCCTTCCATCAACTCCTTCCTTCAACTCCTTCCATCAACTCCTTCCTTCATCTCCTTCCTTCAACTCCTTCCTTCAACTCCTTCCATCAACTCCTTCCTTCAACTCCTTCCATCAACTCCTTCCATCAACTCCTTCCTTCAACTCCTTCCATCAACTCCTTCCATCAACTCCTTCCATCAACTCCTTCTATATCCCCACTCATTTTCTCATTTTCAATATCCTGACCTCTGTTTAATTATTATTGATGGGGCTGGAGAGACGGTCTAACAGTTAAGAGCACCAACTGCTCTTGCAGAGGACCCAGGTTCAATCCCTAGCACTCACATGGTGGCTGAGAACCGTCTTTAACTACAGTTCCAGGGGAGTCTGACACCCTCTTCTGACCTCCGTGGCATCGCACAACACGGGTGAACCAACCTACATGCAGACAGTACATTCATACACATAAGAAATAAATAAGATTTCTTTTAAAAATTATTGTTACATATATATCTATATACACACATGTAGATAACACACACACACACACACACACACACACACACACACAAACACACACAACCTCCTGAGTCCACTTAGTGGTGCTTGTACATACATGTATGTAGACCTGAGTTCCTAGGATTCAATAGCCTATCAGGAAGCTCGGCCCTAGAGAAAACTGATTCTTCCTCTCTCATCAGCCATTGACTGCCTGAAGCTCTTCATCTAGAGGTGCAACCTTGTGAAATTCCCCCATCCAGCTTGCCACTTCAGCTGGTATTGTTATTTTGGAGTGACCACTCTTAAAGGCTAAGGTAAAGAGTTTCTATTGAGAAGGACACATTTAAAAGCTTCAGTATAGGAAATAAAACTAATTTTTTGTTTTAGTAAAATTGGTTAAATAGCAATGTATAAGTCATGAAGGAAAATAAAACACAGTTCGTGATAGATGAGGTTCCATGGAAATCTATGGGAAGGTTTGAGAAAATTAGGTAACTGAAATCATAAGAGTCCATGCCTTTAAATACATTTATTGATCACAAACTGTCTGTCTGACAACTTATAAGTCTGAGAACATAACAATTACAGACTACCTTCATAAGTCATTGAACTAAGGAAGAACTAGGAAGGAGGGAACAAACTCATCAAATGTTATCAGGTAAAGTGCACAGCTCTTAGTGCAGGTGGTTTGAATGGAAGAAAATTCAGAGTTGTCCTGAGAATATCTGTGCTTAAAAACATACCTCAAACAGTCTTTGGGGGGAAATGCACTTACTACAAGGTAGCCCGCTGTGGAAGCTGCAGGAGTGCTTGACGTATGCTGTGGGAACTTTTCCCCAGGCTATGTAAGTAAGCATCTATTTAGGTCAAGTAAGGCAACACCAACAGTATGGAGAAATTATTCCATCCAAGTCTAGCTTGGTGAACCAGTGAGTTAAACTGGGGTTACTTACAGGAACATGCGTGAGAGGCTGCTTAAAGAAACATGTGTCAGGGATTACTAACATGTGGGGAACTTATACATGGCTACTGTGCCCATCAACAGCCACTGTGAGCCCTCATGCCCTACCTCATATGTAGCTTGAGCCTCCCTCCCTTCCAGGGAGGTTAGTGGGAGGAATCTTCTGAGGAGCGCATGTGGGTAATCACAGCTGTTCTGATTTCAAGACATCAATGGCCACACCATGCCTGAAGGACAGCATTCTGCAACAATGTAGTAGGTCTGGCTAGGATGAGGTGGAGAAACATGTTTGGCATGGTAGGAAGTACTGCCTAGGTATGAAATAGTCTCATCTTAGTTGAGAATAGTTGTTTTACTGTTTCATTTTGTTTGTTTTCTTGTAGCACAATAACATTTCAGGGACTTCATTCTGGTGAATTATTTCCTATTTTACTTATCATTTGCAAAATTTTATTAGAATATATTTATGTTCATTATATGTTTTCAAATAAGCTCATAAAAGTTAAAAGAATGTTGTTTGGAAATTACCTTGCACTGTCATCTTGCCGCTGCTGTGATTTCTGCTCTCATATCCTAATATCATGTAAAAAGTGACTTCACACATATAAAATGTGTAGAAGAAGTTCCTAACATTTGTATCTAGAGTCACAGTGCCCAATGGAGAGGAGGTTGTGTTCCTCATAACCACTTACTGCTTAACATATCTAACCCCCTTCTTTGGGTTTTTGTTAAATGAATGAGTTACTACAGAAGTCTATTGGTCACTTTTCTCTTAATGTGATAAGGCATCATGACCTCCATGGTCTTACAGAAGAAAAAGTTTATTATTCGACTTACAATTCTAGAGGGGTTAGAGTCCATAATGGCAAGGAAGGTATGGTGACAGAGGTGACCAGAGCAGGAACCTGAGAAATCACATAGTCAAGCAGACCTAGAGAAGCAAAGCCTACCCACAATGATGTGCTTCCTCTAGCCAGCCTACTCCTAAGACCTCCCAAAATGGCACCACTAACTGGGGAAAAAAATGTTCAAAAACTTGGAGCCTAGGGGGACAGTTATTCAAACCACCACATTCCACTTTTGAGCCTCCATAGGCTCATAACAGTATATAATGCAAAAAGCCACCTACAAAATTCCCCATAATCTTGCTCTTTTTCACTGTAGATCTGCATAATATTCACCAAGTCATTGATTCAAATATTAGGCTGTCTTGAAATTTCCTCCACCAAAGAAATTAGTAGTAGGCTACTTTTCAATTTAGCCTCAGACAAGAACTTAAACTGTATATAGACAGCAGCCAGATGTTTTGCCAAAACATCCCAGTTACTGCATATTTCCTTATTTCCCCTCTGGAACTACTTTTCTCTCAACACTACTTTCTTTTTTTTTAATTTTATTTATTTTATGTGTATGAATGTGCTGTCTGCATGTAGGTTGGTGCACCCATGTCGTGCAATGCCTCGGAGGTCAGAAGAGGGCATCGGATTCCCCTGGAACTGGAGTTAAAGATGGTTCTCAGCCACCATGTGGGTGTTGGGGATCCAACCCAGGTCCTCTGCAAGAGCAATTGGTGCTCTTAACCACCAGGCCATCTCTCCAGCCCCTCAGCACTACTTTCTTCCAGGCTCCTAATAGAATGGCCCATTAATCTCTGCTTATAGCCTTTGATCACTTTTCAGGTCCAAACTTCCAAAGTCTTCCACATTCCTCCAAAAACCCAGATGGTCAGGCTCTTTACAGGAATACCCCACTCTCAGTACCAACTTCTGTATTAATTTCCTGTTGCTGTGCTAAGACACTATGACCATGGCAACTTATAGAAGGAAGAGTTTATTTGGCCTATGATTCCAGAAGGATTAGAGGCCATAATGGTGCAGGAGGCAATGATATCTTGAAGCAGGTACAGGGAAGCAGAGAGTGACTGGAAATCTGGCAAGGCTCAAGAACTCTCAAAGCCTACCCCCTAGTAACATGCTTCCTCTAGCAAGGCTGTACCTCCTAAGACCTCCTAAACCAGAGCCACTGAAGGGGTCAAAATGTTCGAATACTTGGAGCCTATGGGGAACATTTATTCAAACTACCACCAAGGGGCAACTAGTTTTACTTATACATCCTCACATCTCAGAATCTACTTAAAAGGCTTATCTGTTTGTGATGTGACTAGTAAAACTTTTTACTACTTAAATTTTAAAAAATTAGAAGGCAGGCTGGAAAGATGTCACAGTGCTTAAGAATGCATACCACTCTTGCAGAGTACCTGAGTTCAGCTCCTAGCACCCCCATCTGGTGGCTCACAACTGCCCCAAACTCCAACTCCAGGGGATCTGATGCCCTCTTCCGGACTCCACAGGCACCTGTACTCACACATGCACCCATACCCACACACAAATATACATGATTTAAGAAATAAAGTAAATCTTTAAAAAAATAGCAGGAATTAAAATACTTACAAATAAATGTAAACCACATAATCAGTTTCTGGGGATATCAAAATTGGAGAAGGATATGAGGGTAGAAATGATGTAAACAGAGTATTCATGTATGAAATTTTCTGAAAATTTTGAAAATAACCTCTTATCACAGAATGGTGGCACATTCCAGTAAGCCCAACACTCTGGGGACTGAGGAAATAGGATCAACGGTTTGGGGCAAACAGAGGTAGGAGGTTATGAATATTATCTGAATAATCATCCTCTAGTGAACCTATTAATAGAAATACAGAGATAACAAATTGACTTTCTCGTATTGATCACTGTCTACCTATTTGCTTACCGCTCCCTCCCCCCAATGAATTTTGGATTTCCAGGAAAGGCTTCATCAGTTAAATACTTAGTATATATATATGAGTGTGCACAGAACTTAGTGCTTCAAATCACTGCCCCCCTCAAGACTTGTGGGATTCTTTTTACACAATGGAATGAAGGTAAGGCACTTAAGTCACCAATACACCTGGGAGTTCATTCTGTCAATATTTCAGTTTAAAAAAAAGTGCTTAGTGATCACAATCTGTGTCTCTGTTTTGCTTACGCTGCAGACTGTGTAAGCAATGTGTTGTCATACTGCCCAGCACCTTTCCAGGTCTCCCATTCCCCTCTACACCCAATTTGCTTTTCCATTTCATGTTATGTTTATCTATTTATGTGATCCTCTCTGGCCATAAATCCTTGCAGAGTATGATTTTTATCTTCCTGTTTGTCCCTACTGCACCCAGTAGAGTTTCTGTTACATGTTAGGTCCTTGAGAGATAGAAGAAATGCCAGTTCGATTGGCCTTTTCTTTGGCAGTGGAGAGATAGCTGTCAGGAGACCAGGAAAAGCTTTCATTGTCTTCAATAAGAGTCTCTTCATACCTAATATAAAGGCTGTCCCTCTTTCATGTCTTTGTGTTAACTACCCAGTGCTGAGCTAGGTGGCATTGGTAATAATAGCAGCAGCTGATACAGTTTACTGAGAGCTTAATATGTACCAAGCTTGTGTCTGGCATGTAATGATACCTCCTCACTCAATCTTATATCTCACCCAATCTTGTTTATTGATCCAATCATTTTTTCAGGTGAAGAAACATATAGTTATTTGTCCAAAGTTTCTCAGATTATTAAAATGGAGAAAGTTAAGGTTAATCCAGTATTTTCTATCTTTAAATCTTACTCAACATTTACAAGAAAGAGCTAGTTGACATATAACAAATGCATAAAGCAAAGTATGGATTTTATTTGTACAAAGAGCCTCAATGTAATAGTTTCATAATAATGGGATGAGTATTGTACACATTTCCCAGTGCAGGGAGATACCTGATTTTCCTATCCTAGTGTGGAGAAAGTCGGAGGTTTCTATAAGGCATTTCATGTGGTTTCTCTAATCTTTTAAACATGTGGATGTATTTTGAAATAGACATTTTAAAATGTTTGATTTGGGTCTTTCTGAATGAAAAATATATTTATTTTAATGTTTTTATTTATTATTTTTTATGTGTATGACTGTACTGTCTGCATGTAGGTTGGTGCACCCATGTCGCGCACTGCCTCGGAGGTCAGTTCTCCTGGAACTGGAGTTAAAGATGGTTTGTAGCTGCCATGTGGGTGCTGGGAATTGAACCCAGGTCCTCTCCAAGAGCAGCCAGTGCTCTTAACTGCTGAGCCATCTCTCCAGCCCATGAAAAATACATTTTATGTAATAGTCGCAGTACAGGGAATCAGACATGAATTCAACCTCAAATTTGTAGTTGCAAAGCTGTATGTCTAATTCTTTACCCTTCTGGAACAAACTTTTTGGTTGTCAACTCAGTGACCAATATGGAAAGACATCTTCAGCCCACCTTATCACATCCTGCCCTTTTCTCTGTTGTGATTCTTTTGTTTCTGAGAAAATTTGAGCACTGAACTTCATTTAATTTGGTGGAAAAAGGACTGAGGTTATTGTCTCTATAGAATGAGTATATCTGGAAGTATAAAAGTGAAAGGAAGACTCGAGGTACACCTGAAAATGCCTTTACCAATTGAGCCCTTCTTACTGATAGAGTCATGGAGCTGGAAGGAGACTTGGGCAGCCATTAAGCCCACCTGCACGCCTACGGCCATGTCCTATTTGAACCATGAAAAGAGATTAAGACTCCCTAGTTTTTCTTTCTTTTTTTTTTTTTTTTTTTTTTTTTTTTTTTGTCCTTTTCCAGACAGGGTCTCCCTGTAGCCCCAGCTGTACTGGAACTCACTCTGTAGACCAGGCTGGCCTTGAACCCACAAAGATCCCCCTGCCTCTGCCTCCCAAGTGCTAGGATTAAAGGCATGCGCCACCAGGATCGGCAACTCCCTAGTTTTTCAAGGGCGATTCCACTGCTTCCTTTGGTGTTTGCTTCCAGTGACTGACAGTCTCACCTGTTAGCAAATCACTTTGCATATACAACCCAAATCCCTAAAGCTGCATTTGAATTTATTTTCATCTGTTGGAGGTGAAAACCAGCTGGTCTAATAACTCCTGCTAGACACGAAGCCCATTGTGAAGATGTTCCTCAGTTCTCAGCCTAAAGCCATAGTCATGAACCTTCATAATCCCTTTATATTCTAAACGGTTAAAAACTTGCCTTTTGCACATTGGCCTTTCCCAAGTGTTCATCATCTTCTCAGGTGTGAGGCCCAGAATACCACACAATGGCATATTGAGCTTTCGCATCCTATCATTTGCAGAGATGACAACATGACCCTTCTAGCTCAGATTCTATTTCTATTTGAGCAAATGTGATCATAACCTTTTATTTTGCCAATAGAAGTAGAAAACATTGTGCTGACAGCAAGAGAATTTACAAGGGTACACATTTCCTTAAAAATCCCAAACATAAATAGCATGAACTGAAAGCTAATAAATTAATAAAATTAATTTAATAAAAAGACATCATGACTACTTTTCTTTAAATATTTATCCCCATGATAATTTCCTCTAAACTTCTACCACTTATACTCTTCTCTAGAGAGACGAAGAGTAGCTTTTGATACCCCAAAACCTCTAGTGTCAGCCCTGAATCTGAGCAAGTATATTCTAATTTCTGAGACTTACTTATCTGATATGCTACAGAAGAAAGATCAAGTTTTCTGAGGACACTTTTTATTTTTTAGGACATAGCCCAACTAAAAACAGATTAATGTTTACTTGTTCAAGCCTGGTAGTACACGCCTTTAATCCCAGCACTTAGGAACCTGAGGCATGGGGATTTCCATGAGTTCAAGACCAGCCTGGTCAATGTAACAAGTTCTAGGCCAACTATGGACACATACTGAGATGCTGTTTCAAAAATAAATAAGTAGATAAATAATAAATGATTCATTTAAAGTCTGAATTTCCCTGTAGGGTTTTTATGAAATTCAGTGAGATGATAAGTACAAATGTATTCATTATTCATTGTCTGAAAAAAAATTTCAACTGTTGAACTCGATGTAACTTGAGTTATTACTGGTAATAATTTTATGTATTCGGTATTGGTTTTGAATTTAAAGCAGTTTGATTTACCCTTGTCTTTCCAGGAGTCTTTATTTACTTGTTATATATCTTATAAAATTTTGTCTAAAAGTGAGTTTCTTGAAACAAATAATTAGTGGTGTGTAGCTTTCTGCTTGGAGGCAAGAGCTTGGCTTCATCACATGAGCAATCAGAGAACAACAAATGAAAACTCAGTTGTGATGAAGGTGACCCCTAGAAGCCAATCAAATTCACCCTGGCACCAAGAAAACAGAGGTACCTGAAAAATTCATGTTTTTCCAGGGTGCCCATGACCTGTGTGCATTTCCCTATGAGGGAGAGAAAATCACTGCTGTCTTTGTCAGATAGAAGTATCCAACGGCTTAAATAGCATCACTTTATTCATTGATAAAAGACCTAAAGGAGTCTTTTCAGCATGTCTTCCTCTGTG
This sequence comes from Rhizomys pruinosus, assembly GCA_009823505.1. Taxonomy (NCBI): domain Eukaryota; kingdom Metazoa; phylum Chordata; class Mammalia; order Rodentia; family Spalacidae; genus Rhizomys; species Rhizomys pruinosus. The sequence continues at coordinate 724,752 of VZQC01012138.1, forward strand.
AAGAACATGGCCAAAGGACCAGTGGAATAATACAAGGCATTTTTATGTCAGGAACTTAAAAAGCAGTGTTTGTAAATAATATTATTTTTTGGTCTTTTTGAGACAGGGTCTCCCTGTAGCCCCAGCTGTCCTGGAACTCACTCTGTAGACCAGGCTGGCCTTGAACTCACAAAGATCTGCCTGCCTCTGCCTCTGCCTCCCGAGTGCTAGGATTAAAGGCATGCACCACTGCCCGGTTGTAAATAATATTTTAGGTCTTTCTAAAGACCCTTCCTTGTCTTTCCATTTGGTTCACAAGCATTTGCTTCAAGGAAATGCAGTCAAAGTGTTACAAGTTGAGATATCAGCTCTGCCATATAAGTTGATCCTTGGGAAAAATCAGTGTCTCTTACCTCAGTTTTCTCTTCTGTAAAATGGGAAATATGCTACCCAGCTCCTAAGATCCCTGAGACTATTAGGTCCCTCATAATGTTCTCCTTCACCTATCATGTTTGCTGGTTTGCTAAGTAATGAAAGTAGAATTTCTGATGAACTCAAGACCACAGGATGAAGCTGCTAGGACCCGATGACAGAACATTTTATTGAATTTCTTTCTAAGGGTGATATTGATTGCTTGATAGTGACACAAAGCCATAAACTTCTGAGAACTTGTGTGTTGCTTTTTAAGGAATTAAGTTTTAAAAAAAGAACAAGATAGCTTAAAAGTGAACAATTGATTACAGCCTGCAAAGGTCAAACAAGATGAGAAAGAATTCTGGCAGGAAATGCAGAGCCCTGGGTTTAGGCCCAGGCCTTCTACACACTAGATAGCCTTGGATACATTGCTTTCCTTTCCTGCATTATATTTATTTAATCTCTCCTACCCAGTAATGAAGAACTCGGCCTTTCCCTGAATCATCATTATGTAGTTCTGATACCCAACACTTTTACTCTCCAAGGTGGTCATGACCTATATGCATTACCTTATGAGGGAGAGAAAAATCAAATATGCTACCTGGTGCATGGAAGCATCCAGCACCTTCTCGTGATGCTAGCACACCATGGACTTAGAGAACTCTACAGAGGGACATGGCCCTTAAGACCCCAAACCTCTGTGGGAAAATATCAGTTGTCTCCGTGTAAAGAAAAGCAATTCCAAAAGCAGTTTGCCCTTTACATTTCTATTTTAGATGAAGATCTTGATACTTGCTTGGTGAGAAAGCTTGTCACTAAATAGAAAGTCAAATGATCAACAACAACAACAACACACAAATAGAAAGGCAAAAGACCAAAATAAAGAACAGTAGGTTAAGGATAGTTTAAAAAAATAATAACAAGCAGGGAGTAGAAACCATAATAATTTTGAAATAAGGCTCATAATTGACTTTGCTAAATCAAATTCCAAAGATTGAAATCTGGATCATCTTGGGTTGCTGCAGTCTTTCTCGAATTTGCCAAATAGAAATATCATTCTTGGTAAGTTAATTTTGTTGGAGCTGGGAGGTATAGATATTTGTGAATCTCCCACTTAAGAGCTAAATTAGATCTCTTTATTTAGAATAAAAAATGTATTCGAAAAGCTTGTGGGTTTTTTTTCCCTCCAGGTTTCTGCACTTGAAAAAGGACTGAGTCTAATTATACACTCAGGCTAGAAACGTATTCTTGGCTATAGCAGATGATAAATCAGCTTAATTCTCTCAACCAAAGCAAAATAACCTATAGCTGTTAACTCAGTCATGGCTAGGAGCAACTATCCTATGGTTAGAGAGGGGAAAAAATATCAACTAGAGTCACACAGGATATTTGTGCTTCTTGAAAACGACACTTAGGGATGGTGCCACTCACAATTTAAAACTAAGCTTTAGTTCCTCGTAGTATCAGAACGAGCTGACCATTTCTCTCTTTTCCTGCTGCTGACAGGTCATGCAAATCCCAGAGTCCCTTACCTGGATTTCAGCTCTTTGGTGCAGGTATATTCACTTTGTCTCTAAAAAAGATCGTTCAATAAAGAAATAAACCAGGGACTAAAAGGAAAGCAAACAAGAAACACACAAATAAAAGAGAATCTTTAACAACCTGGGATCTGTCCTGAAAGTTAAAAATCCACTAGCATTTAATTTGATAAAGAAAAGGAAAACCCTATTATAGTTTTGCTAAATTCTACTGCTGTTTCACTGAAATAGAAAGGAACAGATTTCTGTTGGGGTGGAAAATTATTTGTGCTTGAACCGAATGAAGAAGCAACATAAGAAAATCAATAATTTAATAGCTTTTGTGTAGATCATATTTAAATCCTATTTTGGTCATATTTAAATCCCCTCCAGTATATCCACCCCCTCCTGCTAACCCACCAAATGTTTGTATACACACACACACACACACACACACACACACACACACACACACACACACACACACACACACACAGATTTTTGTTCCCAAATGTCCTTTTGTGTGGGTTCATCTACTGGAACCTGGTCAATGTACTGAGAGTCTTAAATGAGCCTGAGTCTCCCATTCCCAGCAGTCATTGGTGGCCAGTAATTCCTCAGGTAAAGTTGAAGTTTCTTCCCCACTCTTCTAAGTCTATGTTGGGATTTTGTCTACTTGAGTTTACATGGGACTTGTCCATTTTATGAGTGTTGCTGTGAGTTCTTAGGGGTAACCGATGAGCTTTCTGGAAAATTCTGCTTCCTGTGGTCATCCATCTCCTCTGACTCTGACAATCTTTCTGCCCTGTCTTCCACAATGATCCCCGAGCCTTTGGAGGCAGAAGTTTGATAAAGGTGTCCTATTCAGGAATAAGCATTTTTTGCAGCCACTTATCCTGTGCACATTGGCCAGCTGTGTTTCTCTGTGTTAAACACCATCTGCTCTCTAAGGGTGATTCTCTGCTGAGAGTTGAAAGATGCATTAATCTATGGATATAACAATGCCATTGGCAATCAGTTTAATACCATATCTCTTTAGCAGAACAGTTGTATTAAGCTTACTCCCTTGGCCTGTGGGCTGTCTAGCCTCAGGCTCCTAGTCCTGATATCAGTCCATCCTGTAAAGTAGACCCTAAATCCAATTAGAAAGTAATTGGTTACTCCCAATAACATTCGTGCCACTAATACATCGGTGGGCATATCTGACCAAGACAGTTGTTGTTGTAGCTCATAAGATTCCCAGGTGGGTAAGGTTCATGCTAAGTTTTCTCTTCGGGTAATTTGTTCAAGTGCTTTCTAGTACTATGAAAGTGAGTCAGTACAGATAAGGCTTTGCAGTCAGCATAAGCTTGATTTCTAGTACTTGTTTCTGTATCAAGCCCATGACTACTACAAAAAGGCTTACTTACAGAGAGACTGTGAGTGGAAATCAAGTAGATGGCATCTCTATATTAATGCGCTATTAATATTACTATGATTCATTTGAATTTAGAAATTTAAGACAAAACAAGTGGCTAATATTTTGCTGTGTACCCCTGCTTTCTTTCCTAAAAATTCCTGAGTATATCAGTGGTTTGTTTCTTTTTTAATTCTATTTCTTATGTGTATGAATGTACTGTCTGCATGTAGGTTTGTGCACCCGCGTCTTGCAATGCTGCGGAGGTCAGAAGAGGGTGTCAGATTCCCCTGGAACTGGAGTTAAAGATAGTTCTTAGCCACCATGTGGGTGCTGGGGATCTAACCCGGGTCCTCTGCAAGAGCAGTCAGCGCTCTTAACTGCTAGGCCATCTCTCCAGCCCCATTTGTTTCTTTTTATGTGCACGTATGTGTGCCTGATTATCTATATGCGCACCATGTGTGTGGAATGCCTCAGGAGAACAGAAGTGGATGTTAGCCCCCCTCCACCCCAGAACTGGAGTTATATAGGCTTGCAAGCCACCCAGTGTGGGTGCTGGGAGCTGAACTCCAGTCTTCTTTAAAAGCTCCATGTTCTTTTAATCTTTGAACCATCTCTCCAGCCCCCAAAGGTGGTTTCTCAAACCTATTTTTTAAAAACACCCTCTTGAGTGATTGAGTGTTTGGAGGACAGATAATCAAGGAAGACCTACATCTTATTTTTCATTTCCAATATGCATGATAACTTTTGGAATATTTTTTTCTGTTTGTAGAAGAAGTACATGGGTACCATGGAAAGCTTATTAAAAATAACAAAAAAGTAAGGAAAAAACCCCTTGTATTTGGCAAGGATAAAAAGCAGAAAACATAAATGAAAATGAAACATGGCATTACTGTGATCTTAGAGAATCTATTCAAGGAATGCAAGTATTTCCGAAGCCATGAGGATCAATAAGACTCGCTGGCGGCTCTTCTGCCCCCCTTATATTTTTTCAGAGTGTTCAGTAGCCTTTGTACTTGAGGATTTTTAGTCTGTACAACAGAAAATGTGGCTAAAAGCACTGTAGTATTGGAAGTTGTGGCCTGGCTGTGTAAAATGTGTTCTTGTTATAGTCTCTCTTTTTCTATATTTAGATTCTTTAGGAAAAGCTGCATGGACTCCTGATAAGCCAATAGACCCTCTTTCATGTGTAGTCCAGGCTGGGGTGAGAGGTTACGATGTCAGAGCATAGTTGTTTCATTGGACTCAAGAAGGCTAAGGGATTGTCAGAAAGGTTCCAGCAAATCTACCTTCCCCAATTATCTCTCACAAAATCCCTTTCTGTTTCTCCTTCCAATCCAATTTCCCACAGAGAGACTCAGAAAATTCCCAACAGGAATGATATATAATGATGAGGGAGATTCAAACCACCCACCAGAGGACTTCTTTCTCCATGACCCTGAAAATCAGCAACAGGCTGTTTGACATTATTGAACCCAACAACCAAAGACTGAAGGGATCCTGGTGGCCCTGCAAAGGGGTGAGGGTAGGGGAAGTAGCAAGAAGGCCGTGCCAGGTGTGTGCCAACTCCTCTGGAATCCTTCCCTGCTTAAGAAAACATCCTCTGGATGGGATAATAATGATAAGCCACAGTGTGAAATGTGGACCACCTATTACAGTGACGTTTATTCATTTTACAAGGAGCTGACCTTACCCAGAAATATGCTTTGTGAATAGTTAGTCAGAGGTTTAGACACCAGCAAGGTGCAGAGCTGGAATCCAGACCAGCAGCACCCTCAGGAAGAGGAAACTGGTATAGGCAGAGTACAGAGCTTTGTTAACCAGTGTGGAACTTCAGAGACTACAGTCCTACTGCTCAGGACCTCAGTACATGGATTTTAAGCAAATAAATGAACCCAAAGCTAGATTTTAAGGTCCATATAAAGTGTTCTATAGTACAGCATGGACTATCATGAACTGACCACCCTTATGCCTTTTGTGCTTTAGTGTGAGTCTTCTTTGTAGACAAAAGAAAACCTCAAGGCTGAGTACACTTTGTGGTAAAAAGGCTTGGACTCAAAGGCAGTGCTGTAATTATTTTTTCTCTAGTCATAAGCATTGTTGAAAATAGTAATGTCAGTGTTTAAGTACGCACAATAAAGTAAAAATTTGTGAGTTCTTGATTGTAACTTAAATGAAGGGTGAAAATAGGGTTTATTTTGTTTTAGTCATTCATATAGAATTACGTTGCTTCTTACTCATCTAAGATCATATTTTCAGACTTTCCAGGCCACCAATTCCTGCTCTTAACATGTAGATTTATAATGCGTTGTTATATTATTTGCTGACTGAAACGCATGCAAATTAAATGTCATAATGTGATTTAAAGTTTTATTCTCATGAATTTAAGAGCTGATCCCCTCTTATTTACACAGATGGCATTTTGCTGTTCTAAGTATTCATGGACCACAGGGCACTGAAAATGTAAATTAATTTCCCACCAAACAAGACAAGCACTTTCAGACAAATGAATAACATTTCACAACAGATTTTTTTTTTTTTTGAGACAGTGTCTCCCTTTAGTCCTAGCTGGCCTGGAGCTTGCAATATACTAGGCTGGCCTTGAACTCACAGAGATCCACCTGCCTCCGCCTCCCAAGTGCTGGGATTAAGGGCATACACCACCACACCCAACCTAAGATGGTTCTTAGCTGCCATGTGGGTGCTGGGAATCAAACCCAGGTCCTCTGTAAGAGCAGTCAGTGCTCTTAACTGCTGAGCCATCTCTCCATCCCCAACTTAAATTTCTTAATCCTCGCTTAACTCTATCTTGTCATTGGCAAGAATCTCAGAATCAAGTTTGGGGAATTTCCTAAAACATTTTTAAGTTACTAGGAGATAAAAATCTGCTTAATTTCTCTTATGATATACAAAGGAAAAATAAAAACAAAAAGAATCCACTATTTTAGGATGTGGTCCCAGTGGTAATGGTGAGTCACTGCTGGCAGCAGTCCTAATGAAAGAGGAATCTGTTTAATGCCACTCTAAGCTTCGCACATGAAGCCAAGCAGGAATTATATAATTATTCCTCCTGGATGGACCTTTTTATTGGTTGGGAATTCAAAATATGCTTTGAGTGTTTTCATATTCTGAAATTTAATCTTCAAAACCGTGTAAAGAATGGCAAGTTTTAAGCTCAGGATGTGTATATCCTCTTATATTTCATTTTATCAATTAATATTGTAGCTTCCAATGTGTTAAAACGTGATCCTTCTATTTTCTTATGACTCACTGAGACAAATTTTAAATAAATCCCAAGGGAAAACCCCTTATTTGCACAATGACGTGATGTATTTCCGTTACCTATAGCAGCTTCCTGTGGGAGCCAAACCTTTTTTTTTTTAATTCTTGTATGCGTATTAATGTACTGTCTGCATGTAGGTTTGTGCACCCACGGCCTACAATGCCGCAGAGGTCAGAAGAGGGTGTCGGATTCCCCTGGAACTGGAGTTCTCCTGGAATTGGAGTTTCAGACGGTTCTCAGCCACCATGTGGGTGCTGGGGATCAAACCCAGGTCCTCCGCGAGAGGAGTCAGCGCTCTTAACCGCAAGGCCATCTCTTCAGCCAGAGCTGAACATCTTTCTAGCTAACATTCCATGTGTCCTATGCATGCTGTCTTGAACAGCTCTTTCCATTTGGGCCATTTCTCATAAACAGTAACAAATTATCATAATTTTGTCTTATGGGACCTGGAGGACTCTCTCGGAGAGCTTCCGTTGTCAGCATAGCACATCTGGGTACAGGGAATCGCAGTTGAAGAATTTCTTCCTTCGGACGGGCCTCTGGCCCTGTCTGTGGGGCATTTTCTTGGTTATTGAATATTATGGGAGGGCCCTGCCCATTGTGGGCAGTGCCACCCCGGAGCAGGTGGTCCTGTGTTATATAAGAAAGTTGGCTGAGCACAGGCCAGATGAGCAAGCCAGTCAGCAGCCTTCCTCCCTGGTCTGTGCTCCAGGTTCCTTCCTGAGCCCCTGCTTTGGCTTCTCTTGACCGTGGACAAAACCTCCTCCCCAAATTGGTTTTGGTCAGTGTTTCCAACATAGCAACAGGAACAAGTATTAAGTACAGCTCCCTTACATGAGCTGTTATAGATACTGGCTGTTTTTACTCTCCCTTTCCACCAATGCCCCAGCTAATAATGACATTGTGTCAGAAAATGGAGACAGATAAGGGAGTCCTCAAAGAGTTCTTAAAATATCATCTACTTTTAGACAGGAGGTAAGGGTCCCCACACAGGGAACCCCTAATACATGCTTAATATATGCTTAATAATACATGCTTAAGCAGCTGAAGATCCTCCTTGGATGGCTAAGATATAATTGCCAAGGGAAGTCACAATGCCCACTCCGCTCCAGAATGTTCTCTTTCTTTGTAGCTATCAGTATAGAAAGCCTAAGCTCTACCTTATCATAGAAAGCTTATTATGATGATGAACCATACAATAAACCTACTAATTTCCTGAAACATCTTTTTTTGATCCTCCAAATATACTTAAATATTACAAAATGGGATTTTTGTTTTGTTTTTTGTTGTTGTTAGTTCTCTTTTGTCAGGGTTACCCTGTAGCCCCAGCTGGTCTGGAACTCACTATGTAGACCAGGCTGGCCTTGATTTCACAGAGATCTGTCTGCTCTTGCATCCTGGGTGCTGGGATTAAAGGCATATGCCACCATGTCTGGCCTCAAAATGGGATTTAATTGTATTTGTATCAGTAAAATAAATGAAGAAAAGATACTAATTTATTAACTATAAGATGACCCTGTTTTGCTTGTATCATATAATTTAATTTTCATAAACAACTTTTTGAGAAAAATATACTCCCATTTTTAGATGAAAAATGTAAATTTAGGGAAGGAACTTGCATGTCCCAGTTTTTCAGCTAGTAAGCACTACACAGGAGTGATGTGACTGACTCCAGAGACCATGGTCTAATCCTTCAGTTTTGGGCTCTCTCATCAGCACTTGGTGATGTCCAATAACGATATGAATCATTAGTCTCATGCCAGACTTCCTCATGAGATTCATCCATATCTTTCTTCACACATGTTGTATGTGTAGTAGCCTTTCAAGCTTATGATTTCTTCTTTCACAGCAGTCTATGTATAAGGAATCAACTGCTAATACCTGCTTCTCTAGAAAGGAAGCCTATATATAATATTTCTTAAGGCATCATGAATCCAAATTAACTTCTCACTGAAATGAGTGTTTATTGAGCTTCTACTCCATACTCTGCAATTTCAGATGTTATCTCCTCTAAACTCATTATAAAATGGATGAAGATCCCGTTTTTCAGTCACCCACCTGATTTGCCCAAGGCTACAGCCCTATCTCATGGAACAGAACATGAACTGCTTCTCGTATCTGAAACTCGTGTGATTAGTGAGCATTTTTCTCTCCTGGATGTGGTCATCCATTGCAGTAACTATCATTAGCAAGTACTGCAGTGTGTTCTTCAAGCTGCTCTGCTGTTAGTGTCCATGATTCCTTCCCTTCCCATGTAAGTCATACTCATGACTGTTTCAGTCAACGTCTTTATTTCCAAGCAACAAGAACCAATCCTGAATATCTTTGAAGGATGGTAGTTGATGGTATACAGTTGATATGATATAGGATAGTTTACATAATCAATGTGGTCTTATAGAAGGACTTTTGACAAACAAGCAGACAAGGAAAGCTAGGCCTCTGGAGGGACTACAGCCAAGGCCCTATCACACTCACAGTCTGCTGTTGACACTGCTGGCGCAGTTGCCCACGTGACTCTCTTCCTGCTCTTGGTGGTAAGACTAATTAGTTATGCACCACTCACTTTCCAGCACCTATTTGATTTCCTCTTTGCCTTCAGATGAATGTACCCAAGTTCAGTGAAACTCATGAGGCCACTGATCTAGGTTGGGCAGGAGTGCAGTACCAACAGGAGAAGGCACCCACAAAGTGTGGGCCCAAAGCCTTTGTCTTGAAATTGTGCCCTGAGACAGTATATGAGTGACTTTAAGGTTAAAATACATGGTGTACAACCTAGCCATAGGCTCACCTGAATTACAGGTATTATGAACATAGTATAGTATCATGTGGTCTTCTAGGACTAAGACAGTAGCCTTATGAAAGTTTTCAATAGTGTGAAATACATGGCTCCTGAAGGCCATCAAACTCTAAAGTTCTGGCTGAGTATTCCATGCCTTTAGCTTTTCTTAAACCCTCAATGCTTTTTTTCAAATCTGCACTCTCTTCTTTTTAACTCACTGAGTAAATGGGAAGAGGACTTTCACAGACTGTTAGTTGTTAAGTCTGTCTCCAATACTCCAGTTTTGCTATAGAGAACTATAGTAACAATGCTATGCATTACAGTAAATGATATTGGTTAATAATAACTAAAACAGCATCATCCTATTTTCTATGTATACATGGCTTACTTCAAGTTGCTCTGATTTTTTTAATAATAAAGTATAATTTAAGGGAGCCAAGGCAACTGCCCAATGTTCCACAAGAATGAGTGTGACAATATAGCTAGATCAAAGTAAGTGAATGTCTAATTTTATTCTCACTTTGTGATGTTTTTTATGTGTAGCAGAACACAGCATTGTGGTCGAGCCAGCCAGTCCTGGCTGCATCCCAGCTGGTGGACATCATTACATAGTGGGACATCCAAACCTTCATCCCTGCTGCACCCAATCCCTGAGATTCTGAATGAGTAGCAACAACACACACTTTCCCTGTACTATAGGAGAAAATGTTCCGTAACCATTTTCCCCGCCCTGTTCGTGTGATGGCAATAGCTACTCACAACTGGTCTTCCCTTTCAGAACGGATGACAGCAAAATACATCTTGGGAACTTCAGCTGCTGAAAAATCTTAAATTTCTTTTCATAACTGCCTCTAAGTTACTTTTCTTATTTCAGATCATAGGATCTGTGTACACTGGTACCAAACCTTTGAATCCTCCTTTTACCATAACCAAAGTAAAGGCTCTGCTGACTTGGACTGTGCAACTTCTCCCTCTTCTAATTTCCTTCTTGCTTCTCTCTCCTTAACTACATAGAATTCCATATGGTTCTGCAAATACACCCTATATATCCATCCTGCCCTGATCTTTATATCCGGTTGGAGAATTCCCCAACTTCTCTCAAGCCTAGGCTTCCTGTAGACATTCTTTTACTGTGCAAAATCAAATTCCTTTCTGAGGAGGTCATAGAAAGCCCACTTTCTCCTGTGTCACTCCAAATCTTGATCTTGCTCTAATACTGTTTTTCTATACTACACATTACCTTCTAGTATACTGTTCATCTTACTTGCTATTTTTGTTTTCATTGTCTTCTCCTACTATTAAGAGGTAAACTTCCTGAGGCTATTCTTCTCATGAGCTCCTCAAACAATCTTGACCCATATTGGACTCTCATTAAATAGTTATCAAATTAAGCCAGACATGGTATTGCATGCCTTTAACCCCAGCACTTGGAAGACAGAGGCAGACAGAGCTCTGTGAGATCCAGGCCAGCCTGGTATACATAATAAGTTCTGGGACTACAGGGAGACCTTGCCTCAAAAAAGACTTAAAAAAAAAAACTACTTGTCAAATTGATAACGAATCTGGAGCCCTTCATCTTGAAACTCTTCTGAGACCTGGTGTAGACTCCACATAGTAACTTAGTCTGTGCCGACACTTGAACATCAGTAAATAAGTAAAAACCAGAGATTGCTTTAACCGAAGGCCAAATAGGCAGTCCTCTACAAAGTATGTAGAGGGGAAACTAGACAGCACACAATAGGTCATGGGACTGTCTCCAAGTCTGTGATGTCTACCAGCTCTTTCTTGGTAAGGGCTCAATCAAGTCTTACTTGCCAGGCCTGAGTTTTCTTTTTTCTTCTCTTTCTTCCAGTCAGACTCTGCCCATTCACTGCAGCCCCTGGTTGCTTACCCTGCCTTGCTGTAGACATTCTTTTACTGTGCAAAATCAAATTCCTTTCTGAGGAGGTCATAGAAAGCTCCTTCTGACCAACATTATAGTTTTCCAATGACACAAAGTAAATTACTGAGACCAGTGAGGAACACAGTGCCTTGAATTTCTTTTCTCAGAGTGAGTTTGCTGCCCTCACAGAGAATTTTCCAGATATTTCCTTTCAGGCATAATATAAAGAATCTTGATCCTCTGATTCCTTCCAGCATTTCTCTAAGATGCGTTATAAGTCTTCATGTAGGATTTTGGGGGGCAGATGATATACCCATTTGGTCAATGTGTTATGTTGGCCATGTACTTGTAATATTTCTTTGTGTGTGTGTGTGTGTGTGTGTGTGTGTGTTGTGGGGGGAGGGTAGTGTGTCAGGATAGGTACAAATGTGGCTGTGGATGCATGTGCCTACTCATGCATGTCTGGAGGGCAGAGATCAGTGTCACAGCTCTTTCTTGATCACTCTCCACCTTAATTTTTGAAACAGGATCTCTCATTGGTTGACCTGGAATTCACTGATTGGCTGAACTGGCCTGGCCAGCAAGCCCCGGACTCACCCTGTTTCTGCCTCCAAGTGCTTCGCTTACAAGCACTTCACTGCAACACCCAACTTTTCACACGGTGCTAGGGATCTAGACTCAGCTCCTAATACCCACGTGGCAAGCACGTGAATCACTGAGCCATCTCTCTAGCCCCATGGCATTTCTCTTTTTATGGAAACTAAGCATCATAATCATGCTGCAGGAGTCTTTTGAACTGACTTAATGTAATTTGTACATTTTTCTTCTTAACAGCTCCTCTTTGAAACTTGGCTATGAAAGCAATCAACTGCGCATGTATTAAAGTAATCCTTTTTGTTTATTTCTGCTTGATGGAGGCCACAGGAAGGGCTGGACTCCCTGTATTCATCTGAGTTTGGACCATTGTGGCTTTTGGCTCAGATGTAGATCACCTTTATTTCCTTCATTCGTGTCTTCATTGCTTTGCCCCTGAAGGGTATTTTGGAAATGCAAACATACTTAACTGACTGTCTTCTTTTCTTTAAAGATTTTTTTTTAATTTGTATTTATGTTCATCTGTGTGTCCTGTGTGAGTGTGTGCCATGTATGTGCAGGTGCCAGTGGAAGCCAGAAGAGGGCGACATATCCCCCAGGTTCTTGTGAGTCTCTCAACATGGAAGCTGGAAACCAAACACAGATCCTCAATAAGAACTCTTACGTAATGAACCATTTGTCCAGGCCCTGATTGTCTCATCCTTAACACAATAAGTCTTCCTATGATTTCCCTGCACTCTAAGGAGAAAAGCTTTACATAATTAGCATGACCAAAATACTCTCCATAACTTTCTGCTGGTTGGTTTTCCAGACCTTTCCACCAGCCGTGTAGGTGCCTGCATTTTGCTCTATAGAAATAATATTTCTGTCAAAAAATTGAAATGGCATCCAAAACATACCTGTGGTAAGAGTCTTGCTAAGATCCTGGGAACAGGGCTGGAGAGATGGCTCAGCAGTTAAAAGCAATGGCTGCTGTTAGAGAGGACCCAAGTTCAAGTCCCAGAGCTCACACGATGGCTAACAACCATCTGTAACTCCAGTTCCAGGGGAATCCAACACCCTCTTCTGACCTCCACATGCATTGCATGACACTGGTGAACTTATATACATTCAGGCAATACATTCATACACATAGTTTTTTTTAAAGAACATAATAAATAAAATATTTTATGTATGTTTTACTTATTTTTTAATATTTTTATTGAAGTTTTGTGCAATTCATACAACATTTCTCAGTCCAATTTAGACTCATTCCC
>VZQC01012138.1:738234-749464 GCA_009823505.1 Rhizomys pruinosus
ATATATATATATATATATATGTTGCTCAGTTTGCTGTACTACTAGGTATTTGATCCTAGCATCCACAGATGAGGGATACCATTTGTTGCGTGTTTTTCTGGGACTGTGTTACTTTACTTAGCATAATGTCTTCTAGTTCCATCCATTTACCTGCAAAGTTCATGATGTCATCTTTCTTTACCACTGCATAGAACTCCATTGTGTAGATGTACCACATTTTCTCTATCCACTCATTGGTTGAGGGACCCTGGGGTTGCTTCTAGCTCTTCACTATTGTGACTAGAGTTGCAATAAACATAGATGTGCATGTATCGTTGCAGTAGAATGAGTCTTGTGGGTATATACCCAGGAGTGGTGTAACTGGGTCAGGTGATAGGCTCATTTTGAGTCTTTTAAGGGTTCTCCACACTGTTTTCCATAGGGGTTGTACGAGTTTACATTCCCACCAGCAGTGGATGAGTGTTCCCCTTTCCCCACAACCTCTCCAGCATTTGGTGTCTTTTGTTTTCTTGATCTTAGCCAGTCTTATTGGAGTGAGATGATATTTTTGTTTGTTTGATTGATTGTTTGTTTGTTTGTTTGTTTGTTTTTGAGACAGGGTCTCCCTATACCCCCAGCTGGCCTGGAACTCACTCTGTAGACCAGGCTGGCCTTGGAACTCACAGAGATCTGTCTGCTTCTGCCTCTGAGTGCTAGGATTAAAGGCATGCACTACCACACCTGGCTTAAAGACGGTTCTTAGCTGCCATGTGGGTGCTAGGACTCAAGCCCAGGTCCTCTGCAAGAGCAGTCGGCGCTCTTAACTGTTGAGCCATCTTCCCGTGAGATGATAGCTTAAAGTGGTTTTAATTTGCATTTCCTTGATTATTAACAATGTTGAACACTTTTTAAGATGTTTCCCAGGCATCTTTATTGCCTCCTTTGTGAAGTCCCTGCTCAGCTCTACTCCTTCTCTTGAGTTTGTTTTCTTACTTTTTTGTTTTTTAAGTAGTTTATATATACTGGATGTTAATGCTCTGTCAGATGTATCAGTGGTGAAGGTTTCCTCCCACTGTGTGGGTTTTCTCTTCACTTCATTGATTGTTTCTTTCGCTCTGCTGAAGCTTTTGAGTTTAATGAGGTCAAATTTGTCAATTGTTGACCTTATTTCCTATGCAACTGCTGTTTGATTTAGAAAGTCTTTTCCTATGCCTATGTCTTGTAGGTTGCTGCCAACTTTTTCTTCTATCACTTTCAGAGTTTCCGGTTTCCCATTGAGGTCTTCGATCCATTTGGAGTTGATTTTTGTACAGGGTGAGAGGTAGGGGTTTAATTTTACTCTTCTACAAATGGTGATCCAGTTTGCCAACACCATTTGCTGAAGATGCTATCTTTCCTCCATTGAGTCTTTTTGGCCCCTTTGTCAAATATGAAGTGGCTTAAATTGTATGAGCTCAAGTTTGGATCTTCAGTTTTGTTCCATTGGTCTACAGGTCTGCTTTTGTGCCAGTACCAGGCTGTTTTTATGACTGTAATATAGTTTGAAGTCTGGTATAGTGATCCTTCCTATATTGCACTTTTTGCTCAGGGTTGCTTTGGCTATTCAGGGTCTTTTGTTTTTCCATATGAATTTAAGGATTCTTTTCCCAAGTCTGTGAAGAAACTCTTGGGGATTTTAATTGGGAGTCCATTGAATCTGTATATTAATTTGGGTATAATGGACATTTTTACTATGTTAATCTTTCCAATCCATGAGCATGGGAGGTCTTTCCATCTTCTGATGTCTTTTTCAATCTCCTTCAGGGGTTTAAAATTCTTGTTGTAATGATCTTTGGTGTCTTTGATTAAGTTTTTGCTAGGCGCAGTGGTACACGCCTTTAATCCCTGCACTTGGGGAGGCAGAGGCAGGTAGATCTCTGAGTTCAAGGCCAGCCTGGTCTACAGAATAAATAAAATATTTTTAAAGATCCTGGGAATAAGACAACACTAGCTAAGCAGAATTCCATTTTTTATGAAACGGAAATACTTCTTTGATTCTTGGTCCCTGAAGTATCTCCCAGCTCCAAAGCTGTACATAATTTGGAACTAGTCCTATGTTCAGACTGTGAATGGAGAAAAGCTTTCAGTTGTCATAAAATCAAATGTATATCTAGATCTTTTATTCATCCCTGTATACTTTTCTGGTATTTTTTTCACAACTTTGAATAGCTTTTGCAAAGGCAGGAAGCAGTAAGATTTTACGGAAGCAGACACTAGGGAGTGAGATGTAAACTGCCACGTATGCTAGGCATTTCATTATTATAGCAATCCTAAAATACAAACTACTGTCAAATAGTAATGTCATAAATGTCTTAAAACCTGTAGTCTTGTGTTTGGTGAAATACGCCTCCCTTAATCTGAACATCAACTGTATTAAGTTTTGTAAATTAAGAATATGTAGATTAGGGGGATTATTTACCCCCAAGTCTAAGCGACAGGAGCAGGATTGAAGCTGAGATCTGAATAACTCCAAACATCACAAATTGTAGGCGCTGCTTCCGATTTTGAATTAATAGTTACTATTCATCATCAAAATTTCATAATCTAAAATTATCCCAAATGATCGAGGCATCCCAAGGGAAACTGGATGAAACTGAAGATGTCTCTCACAAGACCAGGTGTGAAGGTGGAAATTCCATCAGGAGAGTCAGTGGACAGGTCTTTGAGAATAGGACAAATGTGGGTTGTGAGGGATGTAGGCCCTGAAAATGAACATCAGTAGGTGAGGATAAAGGAAGAGTCTAGAGTCTAGTAACCAGCAGAAACTTGCTGTGACAGGTGAAGGAAGGTTTTCTGAGAGGCAATGGCTGTTTTGACACGCAGACAGAGCCTTGATGGAAAGCTTGGCACAGACAACACGAACACGCAGTCAGAAAGTCTCAGAGGTCTTAACAAGTAGCAGGTTACAGGCAGCAAGTCAGTGGAAAGGTTATACAATAAACTGATGCCAGAAAAACTTTGACTCTGAAGGCAAATCATTCTGATGGACATCGACAAACGTGGAACTAGAGGATAATACAGTGGACAAAATCCTGCAGCTAAAAAATGGCAGAAAAAGGTGAAAGAGCTGGGAATACCATAATCCAAAAACTTGTGGACCTGACGTTGGAACTCTAGCTGATAGCCGTGCTCCACTAGAAGGAGGAAGAACTGCACTCCTATAGCTCTGTTACTCCACATGGAAAGGTTCACATGGAGGTTTGCAGAGGGGTATGAGATGTAACCTGGACAGGTTACTGTTGGTCAAGTAACATAACAGTACCAGGGTATAGATCCCTATTATGGCCAAAGGTTCACATGGAGGTTTACAGAGGAGGTATGAGATATAAGCTGGATGGGTTACTGTTGGTCAAGTAACATGACAGTACCAGGGTATAGATCCCTGTTACGGCCAAAGATCAATATGATGAAGCCATTAGACGTAAGGAATTGCCTAAATCTGAGCTTACCACAGGAAAATCATGTACCCTATTGAATCTCAGAACAGATCATCTCACAGCTCCATGAGAGTTAGGCCTTGAAAGAAGTGAAGAGGTGACAAAGTAGCAGACTCTGCCTGCTACCTCTACCCCATCTCAAAGGTGCTGGGCTGGGATGAAGAGTGCAAGAGCAAAGGCCAATGTCTAGCAAGTGAGTGGAAGGGCAGAGCAGGGCATAAGACATGGAACTGGAAGTTTAGACGGGCATGGATTATGCCCCTAAAACTGGTAACACAAAGTTCTGAGATCTGCCTTAGATGTTATGACGAGCCATAGAAAAAGAAAACAAAAGAACAAGAAGAAAGTTCACATTGAATGTCCCTATTCTGAAAATTTGAAAACCTTGGTAATCTTCAAATTAAGGAAATTCTATGCAAAATTTTCAAAATTTACAAAGCTCCAAATCTCAAACCTTTCTGGCCCCAAGCATGTCAGATATGGTCACTCACTCTGTACATTGAATGAGTTCTACGTGTCTCTAGGTGTGGGTCTCTGAGCATGTCATTTGACTATTGGAGCAAATCTTTGAGGTTGCTTCTGGATGAGATTAGCATTTTCCTTGGTTGTTTGAGTAAAGCTCTTTATCTCACCTCCCCCATGCAGGCAATCTTCATTTCCTGTTCATTCGCTTTCTCTTGGGAATCAGACTGATAGTTTTTTTTTTAATTAGAAAAATTATTCTCAGTTTATTCTCAAGAGAGTTGGTATTTTTCAGTAAGCTGATTACAGCAGTGTTATAAAACAGTATTGCTAAACATAGTTATGAATATTCAACTACATTTGTGAATTATTTGTAAAACATTGGTGAGTTCAGTTCCAGTACATTGAGCTAATTACTCTTTTTAAAAATTTATTTTATTTTATTTATTTTTGTATGTGTATGAATGTACTGTCTGCATGTAGGCTTGTGCACCCGTGTTGTGCAATGCTGCGGAGGTCAGAAGAGGGCATCGGATTCCCCTGGAACTGGAGTTCTCCTGGAATTGGAGTTACAGACGGTTCTCAGCTGCCATGTGGGTGCTGGGGATCAAACCCGGATCCTCTGCAAGAGAAGTCAGTGCTCTTAACCGCTAGGCTATCTCTCCAGCCCTGAGCTAATTACTCTTTTAATGCATATATTTCTAGAGGGGCTGGAGAAATGGCTCAGCTGTTAAGAGCACTGACTGCTCTTGCAAAGGACCAGGGTTCAATCCCCAGCACTCACATGGTGGCTAACAACCATCCTTACCTCCAGTTCCAGGGGATCCAATGCCCTCTTCTGACCTCTGTGGGCATTGTACCACATGGGAGCACCTACCTACAGGTCAGCAATACACTCATACACATAAAATAAAATATAGATGGCTCAATGGTTCAGAGTACTGACTGCTCTTGCAGAGGACCCAGGTTCAGTTCCCAGCACCCACATGGTGGCTAGCGTGGCCTTTTCTGGGCAAAGCACTCATAAACATAAGAATAAATAAATTTTAAAAATTAAAAAAATATATATTAAAAATAAATACATATATTCCTTTTATCAAAAGTGCATCATATCTTTAAGACAAGGCACTGGGGGCATGATCTTATTATCCTCAAACATCTAAAAAATGTCTCATAGCATTAACTGTTAGCTAGGGACAGAATTTGATCCATTCACTTCCAAAGTAAACAGTCGGGTTTGTGGTAAGCAAGAGACTAAAGAAAAAGGGAAGCTGAAACATCTGTTCACAACAAGAAACATAAGACTGTTTGGAGAAGAAGCAGTGTCGGTGGTAATGAAGTCACTAGTTTGCGCATTTCTTTCTGGATTTGACTGAGTCTCTGGGAGTATATCCTCAGCTTCAACCTCACTCAGTATCCTGAGTTGCAGAACGGTCATGTCCTTCGACACCAACCCTTTTCTTTTGCAATGAATAAAACATAGGACTTAAGTTGGGCTTCCTGTGCAATCCTACCTGCTTCATTTGCTACAGGTTTATTCTCCCAATCTGAAAGCCACAGCTGATTATTAAACATGAGAGGGGATGCAGGGGTTGATGTTGTCTTCAGCTTTTCCTCTCTGGGTCTCTGCTTGAGGGGGTCATTGTGCCATTTTTGAAGGGTACAAAGGTTACTATATCTATTGTCTCCAAAACTGTTGTGGTAGTTGGCTAGGCAAGAGCAGGAGCCAGATCCATCTCGGGTGGTAAATAGCATTGATACATATTTATTCACAGAACAATTCTTAAAAATTAAAGGAATGGGAGGGATGTATTGAGACCGCACATGCAAGTGTACAGATGGCCTCTGGAATGCCAGAGAGTGTTACCAAAGGCCACTAAACCAATAAAACAAATACGGGTCTCCCTGAGTCAAGCAAGACTCTACCGTCAGCACCAGCTACACCTCACCTGCCTGGAAATACTGTGCAGCAGAGGCAGCCATGTGCCTGTATATCCCAAATCTAATTGGCTATTGGCTCTCTCCTTGGAGGAATAACCCATGGCTGATGCCACAAGCCTACATCCTCTACAGGTTAGGAGATGTCATAAGCCACAGTAAGACCCTGTTATATTTATCAGGGGGTAAAAATGTAATTCATGAATTAACATATCATCCAAACATATGTGTCTATGCCAAAGTAACCTACCATAACTATTAGTGCTGCTTAAATACCTATATATCTAATTGCTTGTGCTTCATTAGTAGGATCGAAAGGTTACTCCTGAACAAACTGTCAGCCCATGAAAGGAAACAGCCAGAATTGACCAGAATCCAAGTCAACAGCTCCAGAGAGAGAGGACAGTTTTACTTCTCATCCACCTGTGCCCCTTTTCTAAGCCTAGGGAACAATCTGCGGAAGAGGGGGCGTGGTAGAATGTAAAGGCTGCGATTGGGGTGAACGGTGAAACTACAGCGATGTAGTCTGGACACTCATTTGATCAACTTGATTGAACAAACAACCTGTCACCCCCCACTGAATGGTGGGACTGTGGGGGTTTGGGCACAACAGTCTGTAGATTGGTTTTGCACGAAGGATGCTTATACTCATGGATTATCACTTATAGCTAAAAAAAAAAAAAAAAAACCTGAAAGATGCAGGACAGTTATGGCAGAATACATGATCTGGGATGGGGTGGGGGTGGGGGGGAAGGGAAAGGGAAATATGCCTGATCTGAATTGGAAAATGATGTACGAAATGCACAAACCATCAATAAAAATTAAATTAAAAAAAAAAGAAAAAAAAAGTTAAAGGAATCAGTGAGTGATGTTGAGATATCCAAAAACCAGTGGGAAGTCATTACTATTGCTATGACTGAGGATCAGGAGGTGGAAGTGGGGTTAATATGGGCTGGATCACTGCAGTGCCATGCAGCAGGGTGCAGAGAAACTGTGCTGGCCTTCTCCTCTCGCCTCACTCCTTCCACTTGATGTCTCCCATTGGTTGAACTCAGCCAAAAAGCCCTCAAGCAAGGGACAGCCTGTTTGGTCCCCTAGATCGCAAAGATAGGTAGACGACATATTGAGGATGAGACTAGAGAGAGGTATTGGAAAAATAATCAGGACAGTCAGGTTTATTCAGTATTTCAATTGCTTAGTTCATTAGCTTTATCAGTTTCTCATTTATTATTGAAATGTTATTTAATCAAATATTTATTTCTTTATCAAGCCTTAAGTTTTTGTCTTGCAATTACTGTTTTTTATCAGCTAATATTCCTGATCCTGAAAGTATATTTAAGATGCTCCAAGCTATATATCATGTTGTCACTACTATTATGATATGAACATAATATCAACTCTATTTCTCAAAGGAAGAAAAGAACTGAAGCTGAAGAGGTTAAATTTTCTCCAGTTCTTTTGACTAGTCAATATGCCCAGTCCATTTGTGATTTAATGCACTACAGATGCACTTCAGCATGGTGGACTGGATTGAAGACCTTTGATTTACATCGTGTACACCTTCTCCAACCACCCATCTATCCTTTCTCTAAAACCTTTTGAAGAGTATTATTTGACAAGGGTAAGGGCACTGAGTTACTGAGTACTTCTCAGTTCTGTCCTTTATGTGGACTTGAACAAGATCCATTAAGTCTTTAAGCCTTGACAATAACTTAAAAATAATATTCTGGTCATATATTTAATTCCAAAATTAATGGAATCACAGTTTGGGCTTTTGGTGGAGTTCTCTTTCCTGCTTTGCTGGATCCTAACCCTGGCTCAGTTTACCTTCAAGGCTCTTTGTATAGGTGCTAACCCCTAGGTCACTCCTAAGATCCAGGCCAACTCTAAAAGTATGTGGCCTATGGTTGCTCTCCCTGCACGATATAGATGTAAGAGTGGGGTGAAGTCATCTGACTGTGTTTTCAGCAGAATGAACATCAACATTCTACAGATAATTTACAGAAGACCAGGTAAAAGAGGATGTTTGAAACTTCTTGAGTTAGTGGGTTTTGATCAATTTGTGAAAACACTGGAGTTTTCCACAGTTAAATTGATGCCCCGCTACTCTCTATAAATCCATTATCTTAAGCCCCTGCTTCTAAATTTTATCTCCACCCTCAAAGTGTAGCCATGCATTTTTTCCAAATGCAACTTAAACTACGGCTATAAAATCAAAGTGTGACCTAAGCAACAGGTTCTACTTCTGTGAGGCCATGGGGTTCCCCATATCCATGCACTGGTCACCGGGCTCATAAAGCTGTTCTGCACTTTCTGAGCTGCAGGCAGAGAGAAGGAGAGGGAAAGGGCTGATAGAAGCAGGTAAACCCGGCAGGTCAAAGAAAGACCTGGGACTTGGGCTTCAGGGGGCCAAATAACCCATTTATTGCAGGAGGTTAGGGTCTTATATAGTAGCTTTGGCAACTCCTGGCAAGGATGGGGGTGGGACAGCAGAGGAAGTTTACATCACTTTATTTTTTTGGTCTTTTCAAAACAGGGTCTCCCTGTAGCCCCAGCTGTCCTGGAACTCACTCTGTAGACCAGGCTGGCCTTGAACTCACAAAGATCTGCCTGCCTCTGCCTCCCGAGTGCTAGAAATAAAGGCGTGCACCACCACGCCCGGCTTACATGCACTTTTTTTTTTAATTTTTTTAATTTAATTTAATTTACTTTATTTTATTTATTTATGTATATGAATGTACTGTCTGCATGTAGGTTTGTGCACCCGTGTCATGCAATGCCACGGAGGTCAGAAGAGGGCGTCGGATTCCCCTGGAACTGGAGTTCTCCTGGAATTGGAGTTACAGACAGTTCTTAGCCGCCATGTGGGTGCAGATCGAACCTGGGTCCTCTGCTAGAGCAGTTGGTGCTCTTAACTGCTAGGCCATCTCTCCAGCCCTTACATGCAGTTTTTACAGTACCATTTGTTTATGCTATCTGGCAGAGGCGCCATTTGATTATGAGACCAAGGTGTGCTTTTAGAAGTGACAAGTTCAGGAATGTTACACCCTACATCAAAACTCCTTGGGGGAGGGGCTGCATGTGCCCAACCATCCACCAGGCTAGTAGGGGCAAGCTCTGAGTAGGGGCAGGCTCTGAATGGGGGCAGGCTCTGATCCCGGCCCTTACAGGTTGTTAGGGCAAAGCCGGCTATCTTACTGCTTAGCCAATATGGAATATCATGCCCCATACACTTCCTCTACCATACTTCAGATAAGAAAAACTAAGGAAAAAATATGACATTTCAACTTGTTATATGTCTGGCATCTAATATCTACAGAAATAATGTTTGCTGAATAAATGTATGGTGTTGAGTATTTGCAGTAGACCCTGATTGTAGAGCTCTTAGCATTAACTATTGTAGTCCTAACTATCCTGAAGAGTAGGATGCACACATTTATTGAATGTCTTTTGAGTTAATTCAGTATATTATATATACAATGCATAAGTTTTCTGAAGGCAGCATTTGAAATGAGCTTTGGAAGATGGGAGAAGGGTGAGAAAAAAAAGGCTGCTCTAAAAGCAATGGAATGATGGGAAATCCAGAGGCTGAAAACTGAATTGTACACACAGAACTGGAGAAATTGGATTTAACTGTTGGTTAACCTGTAAGAAAGAAAGACATACAAAACTAATTTGAGGTCAAGTCATTGAGACTATCCATTGATGGATGAGGATGTTGGTGGGGGATTGATGGGAAGATGTTGAACAATGTTGATTATTTTGGAACTTGTTATAGAAAGTGAAGTAGCCTCGTGTAGTGGCACACACCTTTAGTCCCAGCCCTCGGGAGGCAGAAGCAGGAAGATCTCTGTGAGTTCAAGGCCAACCTGGTCTACATAGTGAGCTCCAGGCCAGCTGGGACTAAAGGGAGATCCTATCGTAAAAAGACAAAAAAAAAAAAAAAGTAAGCAGACAATATTATATCAGATGGATAGACAGAAGAAAGTAAAACCAAAGAAAACACTGGAGGAAACAGCATTATTCACATGGTAATCTGAAAGCCTCTATCAGGTTAATGAGCGTACATTGGCGGTTCTCTCTCCAGGGCATGTGAAAAGACTGGAAGAGGCAGTGTCCATCGAAATCAGCAGCTCCAAATACCAGGTTGAGGACAAGGGAGAATCTTGGCTACTCACAATCCAGTTGTGCCCCTGTTCCGTCTCCCTCTATGCCTCTCTCTCTCTCTCATCTTGAAAGTAAAAAGGAGATATGTGGGGACTGGGCTCACTGGCCATGCTTTGAGATTGGGCCATACAGTGATTTCTGCTATTTCTTCTCTGCAATGGTCATCTGTTGTCTGTTGGCCAAAAGCCCATTCTCCTCCCAGATAACCGACGGTTTTCACTATTGGTGCCTACCTAGCCCAGCAATTTTCCATTATTCTCCTAGGACTTCTTCCTTAACTTCAGAATTTCTGTGATCTTGGGAGAAACCTGTTGTCAGAGTTCTGTGATTATCCTGTAGTCTTTTCAAGAATGTAGATTATATTTATATATCTTAACACTACCATGCTGCATGGGGCTAGCATGTGATATAATAAAATAAATCCTCACTGAACAGCTTCACAGCTTCAAGGATAACAGTACTTATCTATTCTTTTAACTTTGTTTAGGATATGGCAAAATTGTTTTTCTTCTCTAAGATGTCTGACCTCTCCAGCCACGTGTATTTGGCTACATTTACAGTGTCACACATGAGTTCCCTCCCATTGAGTGGGCCTTAATCTCAATTAGACAACTGTTGATTACCCCCAAGTAAAAGTGCCCCTACTGTACCAATAGTAATAGTCTGCTGGGCCAGTCATTGTTGTGTATTAGGCTTCACAGTTGGGTAGGACCTTTGATTGGTTTCTGCCCTTGACAGCTTGCATAATTTCTTCTGATACCATGAGAGCTGGTCTTCAGGGAGGAGGAAGCTTCCAGGCCAGTTCTAGCTCATTGCTCTGAATCCTATGTCGAAAATGTGGCCTGTATTTAGTAATAGGGTCTTACCTTCAAGTTCTCAGAAGCAATCAAGAGCTGTGGGAATAGCCTGTATTATTTGGGAATATTTCTTGAACTATTTATACTGACCAACAAGTCAAAGGGAAGTTTCTCCTACCTAGCACTTTTTGTTTTTTGTTAGTCTTCAGCTACACACATGCATTTGTATATTTATTGTATGTGTATTTTTCAGTAGGACTTTGAATTACTACATGTCCCTCTGGTTTTTTTTAATTATTATTATTTGTTTATTTGTTTATTTTTTTTTATTAATTTTATTTATTTCTGTATGTGTATGCATGTCTTGTCTGAATGCAAGTCTGTGGACCCGTGTGGTGCAATGCCGCGGAG
>VZQC01012138.1:751206-891828 GCA_009823505.1 Rhizomys pruinosus
GGTCAAAACCTAAAAACCAAAAAAAAAAAAAAAAAAAGAGGGAGGCGGGAGGTGGGGTAGTGTCCCTCTGTTTTTTATACCACCTTATCTCTCTTCTCACTGCCCCCCATAACACTCACTACTCCCTCCCCAGTTAAAGAACTCCCTTTCCCCTTTTCCCTCTTTATAATGCCTGTCTCCTATTAGCCCCTTCTCCGAAGCTCCTTCTTCCCTTTTGTCCCCATGGTTCACTTCCATTTCCCTGTCTCCTGTGGTTACATCAGTATATTTCTGACTTCATTCTAAATAGATATATGCATGTATACAAACAAGAGTAGCTTTCACCTCTCATCAAAGAAGCTTCTTGCAACAAATGGGAGACAATTACAGAGTTCCAGACTATCAACCACAGAGAATAAGAGTCTGTGAAATGCTTAAACTTAAGTGACATATCTTCACTGCAACCTCTATACATATGATGAATACATCTCTGAACACTCACCAGAGAAGTTTCCTTATGCAGAAGTTGGTGATTAACAAAGAAATCCACAACTGGCCAATGTGCAAGAACAAGAATCCGCAGAGTGCTTGTCCTTAAATAGGACAGGTATGTCAAGCCTCTGTGTCCCAAGGCTCACTGCAGAAGAGGAGGTCTACCAGAGAGGGCAGATGAGCACAAGGAAACAGGGCCTTCCAGACAGCTGGTCAGTTACTGATATGAACTCACAGAGATGGTGACAGCATGCACAAGTCCTATACAAACTCAAACCAGACAAAAGCCCAGCATAGACATGGGGAAGTAGGTAAAAAGTCCAAACCTGACTTAAGGAACTTTTGGTAGTTGCTGGCTGCTGGGAGGGAGAGAGACAGTATCTGGCAGAGATGGGACTCTGGGTAGCCCAGTGGGTGGATCTACACTGAAAGACATTCAAAGACATAAATCAGACCCTAAAGGCTTCTATAGTGAGATAGAGATAGATAGAGATAGAGATAGAGATAGAGATAGAGATAGAGATAGATAGATGAATGGATAGATGAGAGAGAGAGAGAGAGAGAGAGAGAGAGAGAGATACATTAAATTGGCAAAAGGCAGTGGGGGTAGTGAGGTGTGGATGGGGGAAGGGATCTAAATACCATCAAACTACATTGTATGAAAATCACAAAAAAAAAATCAAAGAAAAAGTTTGCTTATCAAGTTTTAATTGTGGGTGAGCCTTAATTATATTTTTCTTTTTTGAACCCAAAGTATCTATTGTTAAATGGACTTGTTCATTTTGCTGAAAGTGATTTCATTTTGCTTTCTGGTACTTGGACTGGATGATAAAATTGCAACTTTTAGAAGACACGCAGCTCAGTGTTGCTCTAAAAGCTGATTTTCAAAGCTCTAAGATGTACACGATAAACGCAGAGTTAGCTCTTCCAAGCAGCCTGTCTCAGAGGCAGAGAAATAAGTGCTCGTGCCTGGCAACACTACTGTGGTGTTGCTAAATGGACCTGCCATCCAACTGCCCTCTAAATGCCTGTGTGTGCCCATAGACTGGTGCCGCTCTCAGCCTGGGACTGAGAACCTTCTTTTAGCAGTGGGTGGCAGTTAATGCAGAAACACATAACTGGTTTAAGTGATGAGAATAAGTGCCCACTGAGTGCTCATCCCTAAAGGTAACATCTACGTCACCTCCTCCAAGGCCCAGGCGACATTTGAGAAGAAGGTTAGAACAAATATAAGAACTGGAGTGTGAGGAGAAGTGTTCGGATTCTTTCCTCTGGGCGTTACATGGCTATCTCAGTCATGGGCTCACAGAGGCTGTGGTTACATACAAAAGACCTCCGTAAGATTTGTCTGATCAATGTTCCCTCCTGATAAGGGAGGTGCACGAAGTCCCATCTCTCCTTGAAGGTCTATAGGCAATATTAATTGCCAGGAGAGGAGGGGCCATTTTCTTCAGTGATGTACCCACCTGTAAGATGCCCATTTGGCATTAAATTACCCCCACCAGTGCTTGTGTTTGCAAACCTAATTAAACTCACTGGGCCACACACTCCAAGAAAATGTTTTTAAAAGAGATGTGAGGAAGAAGGGGTTCAGCAACAGGAAGAGGCAGATGAAAAGGATAATGGGAAAAATAAATAAATAAATAAATAAATAAATAAATAAATAAAATAGCTGGGCGTACTGGCTCATGCCTTTAATCCCAGCACTCCAGAAGCAGAGGCAGGCAGATCTCTGTGAATTCAAGGCCAGCCTGGTTTACAGAGTGAGTTCCAGGCCAGCTGGGACTAACGGGAGACCCTGTTTCAAAAATACAAAAAAAAAAAAAGAATAATGGGGTTATTATGACCAAAATACATTACATATATGTATGAACTCTCAATAAGAATGATAATAATGCCCACAGAAGAGAGTAGCGTGTAAGATTCCAGTACAGGTCAGGAGTGTTTAACTGAATATTTTCCCCTGTAATTATTCAGTATACCACCTTAGAATCCTGAAGCCGTTCACACAGGCATGCTGGATTATTTTATTAATTTATTGAGCATTTGGCTGCCATTTCATTTTTCTTATTAAAGTTCATGCTGTCATTATATTTACTAATTTCCTTATTTCTTCCAATAGCCATTGATGGCGTCAGTGTTCCTGTCTTCTCGGGCTAAACAAATCCAGTTAAATTATTTCTCAGGGGCCGTAAATATGCAGAGAACCCATTCTCACACAATTCCAGGACAGTGCGACCTCTCAAAGGTGACTCACTGGGAAATCCTATTGTGGCTTTCTCTGGAGCTGGGCAAGAGCAGTGTGGTGGGAGAGGTGAGGATATGTCATAGATGAGGATATTAAGGGGACAGATTTCTCATCTGTCTCTGTTGAAGGCCACTTGGACTCCATTGTTTTTGCCTGGAGTCATAGAAGCATCACCAAGGTTAGGAAATCCAATTTAATAAGTCCTCATAGAGAATTTTATCGTTGACGCAAGTCATTGCATACATGATATTATTTTCCTATACTGTGACTTTGGTTGCAGTCACATGACACATTGTCTCTTGGGTTGGAGATCATGTCCCCTGCTTTTGGCTTATTCTGCCTTCATGTGTACTCCAGTTTAAGCTACTAATACACTTTAAAGGTGTCTTAACAGCACCTTGGTCAGACAGTGACATTTGATGAGGTGTTTCTTCAACAAGCCAGCACATCAATCAAATCATCTGAATGAAACTAGTTTGTAATCTTCTGGTCCAACACCTTCAAGAAGACTATTGTGGAAGAAGAATTGGAATTCAGAGACACAGGATCAGACCAACTATAGAAATAGAACTGAGTCTAATCCTTAACACTAAAATTAGAGAGGACTAGAGAGATGCCTTAGCAGTTAAGAGTACTGGCTGCTTGGCAGATCTTTGTGAGTTCAAGGACAGCCTGGTCTATGGAGCAAGCTCCAGGACAGCTGGGGCTATGGAGAGACCCTGTCTCGAAAAGAAAAAAAAAAAAAAAAAAAGAGTACTGGCTGCTTATTTCAGAAGATCAAGGTTTGGTTCTCAGCACCAACATGGTGGCTAACAGCCATCTATAACTACAATTCCAAGTGATCCAACTCTTCTGGCCTCCATAGGCATTACATGCATGTGGTACAATTACATACAAGAAAAATACTCATATGCATAAAATCAAAGTAATAAAAAATTAAATAATAAAATCAGAGTTCAAAAGCTAATAAGACCTCCAGTCACCCAGACTGAAATGAATTGGCAATGAAAGACCCAAGCATGTGCTATGTCCACTTCTGGAAGCCTTTTCCCCTTGCTAGTTTATTGTGTTTATTATTTCTTTAGTTTTCCTAGAGTGATTAGCATGGCAGTTCTCAAAACTAGAAAGCCACCCACTGACCTTCAGGACAACAGGGAATTGGAAGTTTGGGGTAAATTCCCAAGAGATGTAGAAGCAGCTTAATGAGAGGACAAACCACATGGAGGGGGAAAAGGGAAGTGTGGAGGACAAGGGGAAGGAGAAAGAAAAGAAGGAAGAGAAAAAGGAAGGGTGAAGGGAGGGAGGGAGACGGACGGAGGGAGAAGAAAGGAGGGAGGGAAAGCCTAGGGCTTGGAGACTGGCAGCTATGGTTGAGGGGAGAGGAAAGTAGCTGATTACAGGAATGCTCTTTGATCCACTCAGGCACAAAGCATTGTGGCTCTGGATTAAGTCAATACTTCTTTATCCAGATACTTCTATTTGGGCTTCACCTCCCTTCCATTAGCATGAGTAAACAATTCATACTTTCCAGGCTAAGTTCTAAGGGGTGAAGTGAGATATACTCAGGAGCCTGCTGCATTAGCATCTCCTTAAGGCAGTGTGATGATGAGGGACCTTTAATATGGATGTTAGTTATCCAAAATGATTACTGAAATCGCAGAGTAGCCTTGTATGCTGCCCATGTACCAAGATGGATGGTGGCAGTGGAGTCTTCTGCATTGTAAATTGGGTTGCATGCTCTTCCTGGCTGCTACTTTCTCTTTTCATCAACGATTTATCCTCACCCTCACATTTTTAAACCCCCTTTCTCTCTGCTCTCCTTTCTTACTGGCATGGCCCTGGATTGACTGTGACTGATATGGCAGCTGGAGAGCTTTAGAAAGGTGTCTTAAAACGGCTGCTGGAGCAGAGTAATAGCACTTATCGGAATTGATGGTCTCTTGAAGGAGAGTAAGTTGAAAGTGTTTCTGGGGTGCTAGGGGACGCCACAAAGTCGATATCTTCATTTAGGTTTCCAATTAAGCCTTGGCTATTTCTGTCAAAAGTGGTAACCAGTCACATTATTTTTTTTTACTGCTATTAATAGTAGCTATAACCATATATAATATCTATTCATCTATCTGTTGCAGTTGTTTAATTTCTTCCAGCAGATATTGACTTTGACTGGAATTCACAAAAGAAGGATTAATTGAAATGCTGTCGAGAACTCTTAAAACCATTGGAAGCCGGGAATTCCAGTCCTAAAATCGGCAGCAAGCAGGGTAGCCTGGAGACAAATGGCGGTTTTGTAGCCAGTCTCTAGCCAGAGCCCTCAGGAAAGTGAGGGGCTCACCAAGGTGGAGAGGGGTTCCTGCCATCTACAGCCTCTTCCTTTTAGCAGGTTTTTAACTCCAAGGATTGTGCATGCATCTCATTTGCCCCAGATGG
The DNA here is from genome assembly GCA_009823505.1 of Rhizomys pruinosus. Lineage (NCBI taxonomy): Eukaryota > Metazoa > Chordata > Mammalia > Rodentia > Spalacidae > Rhizomys > Rhizomys pruinosus. The sequence continues at coordinate 756,353 of VZQC01012138.1, forward strand.
AATAGCATAGACCCAACTCTGGTCACAAAGGACCACTGGTTAGCTGTTATGTCAGCTAACTTGAACTGGGAAAGCAGAATTGCTTAAGGGCAAATTCATGCATCATTAAAAGTGGAAAATGAATGTTTTGTGACCAAAAAAAAAAATAAATCCAGTGTGCTTTATTTTCCATTAAAATATGAAATACATTTTCTAACATTGTAGCAAAATTCTGACATATGCAGACAATAACCATTTTATGGATCATTTAGATTTCAATGCACTAGACAAATTTTCCTAAATTATGTAACAATTAAGTGAAAACAATATTGAAGATAAGTTTTCTTGTTCTTTGCCACACTGTTCTGTTCTATTCTGCTGTGCTTTCTAGTCAAATAGAGGTCCTCGAGGGACTTCCCTTCTTCAGTCCCCTTTCTTCTCTCTGCTCCACTGGCCTCTCCTGTCTTCACTTCCCTCTCTCCCCTGTAAGAATCAGCACAACAACAGCTAATGATGGAGAAGGCCCTTCTGGATTCATGGCAAACCTTAGGTGAACTGCCAGCTTCGCTCTGCAGTTATTCTGCATGCAGTTTCAATCTCTCATTTCCCAAACAACTTCTCTATACCAGCCCACATCCCTTTAAATCTCTGCAAATATGTTCGTTTCCCAAGTACTTACTGAAAGACTAGAAGAGAACACAAAAGACAATATTTTTATGTCACAAAATCTTCCATCATATCCACTGTACCTAGGACCCCAGCTCGTCCTGCCTCCCAGAGACACTGCGTGTGATTTTCTCTATTCTCTCACTTTGATCATCAGTATCTTCCTCTCTCAAGCACATGAATGTAGCATTAAAGAACCTTAACTAAACTTCACAGTCCCATCTAATTCACTGCTCCATGTCTAATCTAGCTTTTGCAACCAAATTCTATGAAAAGCTGTGTACTTCTGTGGAGATGTAGTGAGTAATAAGGCAGAGCAAAGTTCTTAACCTCGTGAGGCTGTAGTCTAAGGCAGACACCTAAAACTGAGTCCACAAAAAGTTCAATTAAAAAAAATCAACAAAGAATTACAAATGCTGGCCAGTTCAACAGCATCAATAAGATGATACTGTGTGGTGTCTTTTGAAAGCAGTGATGGTATTGGCTGGAAAAACTAGGAGGGCTTTTCTGCGGAATGAAGGTTTATCCTGGACTCTCAATATAAACAAACCACTGTGGGAAGGACTATGGAAAGATGTCAAATGGAACCAAGAGCATCCTGAGAGCCTGTGCAGGAGCGGTGTGAGTTGTTCAAGAAAAAGAAGTATAAACATGCATAAGACAGAGATAGCATAAAACAAGGCCAGAAAGCTAGAAGACACAAGCTCTGTGATCCATACAGCTGTGCTAAGGTTGCTGGATTTTATTCTAAATTTGGTTAGCTATAGACATTTTAAGTATGATCAAATTTATACTTTTTAATTTTTGGTCTTTTTGAGATGGCATCTCTTGTAGCCCCAGAAGGCCTGGAACTTACCATACATACCAGATTGGCCTCAATAGTCTGCTTCCCAAGTGTTGAGATTAAAGGAGTCTGCCACTACACCTGGCTGGAAGTTTATATTTTTAAAACTTTATTTCAGGTAATGTGGTGAAATAGTTTATAGGCTCTAAGAATGGGCACAAGAAAACCAGTGACTATGGAAAAGTTCCAGATAATAGACAATAGCAATTTCCTTTTAAACTATTTTATTATTTTATTTTATGTGTATGAGTGCATTGCCTGCATGTGTGTAAGTGCATCTGGGTCATGCAATGCCTACAGAAGTCAGAACAAGACATAGAATTCCCCCAGAACTGGAGTTATAGATAGTTGCCTGCCTTCATGTAGGTACTGGGAATTGAACCCAAGTCTTCTGCAAAGAGCAGTGAATGTTCTTAACCACTGAGCCATCTTTCCAGTCCAACAATAGCAAGTTTTTGAGTTTACCCTCTATTAAACAATAGAATGTACAATTGTGGGCAGATACTAGACACAGAATTATCAGGCCTGGTTGATGAATTGGATGTATTAGGGAAGAGAAAAACAAGATTCAAAGAAAATACTGGCCAGATAACAGTCCCATCTACTAAGATGGGAAGGGCTCAGAGAATAGATTCATTTAGGATAATGGAAACTTCTTTCTGCTTAGCCACTTATGGTCAAATATGTCTATAAGACATCCATCCCAACATGTTGAGTTGGCACTGGGTGTGGGAGTCACTGCACATATTCATGTCTCTGTTAAGGTCTTTAGAGTTTCTAAGTGTGGCATTATGTGTAGGTTGAGAATATTAATTCAAGGGTAAAAATGCCAAGGTTATGCTGTTTACGAGCTCTGTGACCCTGGGAAAGATTCTTAGGCTATCTAGTCTTCAGAATTCTCATATATATGATAAGGTTGAAGTATTATATATCTCAGTTACCTATGGTGATGCATGCATACCTGTCAACCCAACTCTTATACTCTGGGGCAAGGAGTTCAAGGCCAGCCTGGGTTATACAGTGAGTTCCAGGATAGCCTGAAATACATAATGAAACCCTGCCTCAATATAAAGAGAGATACATATATACAGACATAGTTGTGTATATCTATGCCTCATGGGTTGATTATGAAGATTAAATAAAATAGTTCATCCAGTTGCTTAACAGAGTATCTGGAAAATTATAAGTGCACGATATATACTAGACATCATTTGTTGCACATATACTCTGAAACATGCATTTTGTGTTATTCGACCAAGTTTCCCAGGATGTTCTCATCAATGCAACCAGCTAACACTTGGTCTATAGGAAGCTGAAATATATTGCTATAAACATAAGTTCATTTCTCACTGTGAAGACCTGCAGAGACTACTCCCAGCTTGTCCATATAGCAGGCATTGCAGTGAAACTAAAAGGTGTATCTCCTCTGAAATCCAGATTACTCTATCCAGCTATGTACTTGACATCTCTTCTTTGACATGTGTCATTTCAAATTTAACATGATCTGGTTTTACTCCCCCCCCCCCTCCACCGCCACTCAAACCTTTTTCTTCTGCTGTCATCCCCAACGACATTTTGGGGCTTCTAATTGCTCGGGTATAACACCTTGTAGTCGTCATCAGGCTTGTCTTTCTTCTCCATGTTTCCTGAAGGCTTCCTAGGAAATGGCTTCGTGATAATGCCTGCTCTTACCCCTTGGCAGCCTCCTCTTCAATCCCTCTGTTGCAGGCGCACTAGCTCACTTGCTGTTATTCCGATATACCAGACACATCCTGGCTTCTGCCTTTGTTTTCTTAGTCTAACACTCAAATATCCAGATATTCCCCAAGATACCTGCTTTGCTAGTCTGATCACCATGCTCCCTGGTGCTGTTTCCCTTTGATCCCCTCCCCCTTTCCTCCACCATGCCACAGTATCAGGGTTTTTCTACCAGAATGGTTTGCTTGTGACGTGAAGAGTGACAGTCACTGAAGCGAGCGAGTTTCTGTGGAATCAGCTCTTCCATCCAATAAAATCCACTGGTTATCCGCCCGTACTGTCAGCACATTGACTCTTCTAGGGTTGTTTCTCTTTTTTTATTTTTTTTTATTAATTTTATTTATTTCCGTATGTGTATGAATGTACTGTCTGCATGCATGTTTGTGCACCCGTGTCGTGCAATGCCGCGGAGGTCAGAAGAGGGTGTCTGATTCCCCTGGAACTGGAGTTCTCCTGGAATTGGAGTTTCAGACGGTTCTCGGCCGCCGTGTGGGTGCTGGGGATCGAACCCAGGTCCTCTGTAAGAGCGGTTGGCACTCTTAACCACTAGGCCATCTCTCCAGCTCCTCTAGGGTTGTTTCTAACTGCAACATATATTGCCTGCTACAGTGACAAAGCAATTAGAGCTCGTATGTCTTGGGCAACAGGAATTTCAGGGGCAGGTAGTCTATGGCTTTATCACTGAAGGTTCTTAAATCTTTTTATTTCCCTCTACTCTTCCTGTACTTCCTTGAAGTTGTACTGTTGTCTGCACATCAAGTCTCTATTCCAGGCAGAAAAGAGAAGAAAGGATAAAAAGTGAAAGGGAAGGAATTCTAGATATTAAGATTTGTTTTCTATAGGGTAAAGCATCTGCAATAGCTGAGGGTTTTTTTTAATTTTTTAATTTTTTTATGTGTATGAATGTACTGTCTGCATGTAGGTTTGTGCACCCATGTAATGCAGTGCCTCGGAGGTCAGAAGAGGGTGTTGGATTCCCCTGGAACTGGAGTTAAAGACGGTTCTCAGCCGCCATTGTGCTGGGGATCGAATCTGGGTCCTCTGCAAGAGCAGTCGGTGCTCTTAACCGCTAGGCCATCTCTCCAGCCCCAATAGCTGAGTTTTAACTGTACTTTAACCCATAACCCATGGCAGTTTCAATATGGTCTGACATATTTTAAAGAAGCACCTTCACCAAAAACTCCTGCCTACATCTCATGGGCCATACCCAGACCCATTAGGACTGTTCTAGCTTCTAGGCTGAGTATATGACAAAGACTGTATAACGTTTGGGGCAGCCATTCAATGCCTGCCATCCCCAGTTTGGCTGCTCAGAAGATTCACCATCTTCCACATCCCCTTTAGCCTACTGGCTTTGGGCCATCTTCTCGGGAGCCTTAGTCTCCAAGAGCCCACCACTCCTTCAAAGACCTAACCTTCTTGACCAACTTTGCTACATTTCTGCTTTACAATCTAGCAGCTTCCCTGTCTGCATGAGAACTTCTCGGTGTTCTCTACGTAACTGAATTTACATATCGTGGAGAATTACATGTCCGGAAGTGGGACAGTAGTAGCAAAATCTCAACTTCTCTGTAAAGCCATATGCCGTTTGTGTTCTCCCGTGCTGGTCCTGCGTTGGAAGGGCTAGAAAACCTTAAAGCGAGCATCAAAATTGCTGTGCGTGTCACTTAACTGAGTCCTCGCAGCAGTCTTTTAGCTTTCTCTTTTGTCACACTGCTTTATTCTTTATGCCTCAAAGAACTTTGATCTGAGGTCCTTTAGTGCAAATGGCAGAGCTTCTATCCAGTCCTAGGTTTTCCTCAATGCAAATCGTCCACCTGATCCAGAGCGATTTTTACCATTATCAATTGGATCCCTTGAGTCCCTCTGAATAGTTCTTGGTAATTCTGATACAAAGCAAAACTTGGAAGCTTCTGATCAGTTGCTCCCATTTAGAGTTGCCAAAGTGGGTTTTCCATCTGCCATCAGGGACACTGACCACACTTGTAATAGGATTTGTGGAAATGCCAAGAAAGATGTTCTAAATGAAGACAGACTAAGAGTAGAAGGGGCATAACCAAAAGTTTGGTGTTAGGAGAGTATGTGACTTGGCTCAGTTAAAATACAAACCCAAAATGATCCGAGCTTTGGTCAAGTTCAGATTATGCTGTTAGGGCCTGACTCATAGTGGTGGGGAATTAGAAATTTGGATGAGGAGGGTTAACTATCACTTTGTTTTGTTCTGAATTTTCTTTATTTTGAAATCCCCTTGAATACCCAGAAAACATGATGACCCTATTACAGGGGTTCCCAGGGTTACTTAAGAGTTGTAGATCCTTTTCTGATAGACCGTTATTATTCCATAATAGCAATGAGATTTGCAGTTTGTACTTCAGTACAACTTTTAGTCTTTATACAGACAAAATACAAAATCAACAATTTCCAGTCTCAATCTCCCTCCTGGGAATAAAATTTGCTGCTACTTATATTTAATAAGAAATTACCTTGAGCATATTTCAATTCTATGTCAAAAACAGAATAAATCTGTAAAACCAATCTATTCAATGGAATGAGTAATATGGCTTTCTGGTTCGGTATAGAATAGGCATGCTTCAGCATAGAAGTGTAAAAAATATGAAAGAATAGAGAGGAAGTTAAGTGACTTGCTTACATAATTGAGAAGTAGCACACAATGAATAGAGCTAGACCGCTTAGGATTTATTCTTTTTAGTCCAAGTAATGTCACATGTTTTAAGTCTACCCGTGAGTCAGAAATACGTGGAGCACAAATGTTGTGTGAAGAGCCCTCTATCCTTTTGATTACTGAAAGTGATGTTTTGGTTGCATTGGGTAATTTGCCAGTCAGTTAAGATAATTGAGTATTAAGAGGAAATCCATGTTGAGAGAATTGGTCGTGAAAGATAAAAACAAGAAAATGGAATTATTGATGACGCTTAGAAGTATTTGTGGATGAGTCTATGAAACAAATCAGCCGTTTCAAAACTCTGTGTTAAACTGTTTGTGAGTCAAAGCATGGACTTGTAGATGAAGCATTTGAAATCAATGCTTCACAAATATATTTCCTTGTAGAATTATATTTGAAAGCAGTTACCCCTTCTGCTATTGAAGGATGACTTTTTGAATAACAAACCCCTTTTTAGAGGGGAGTCTCAATAGGAATTGATAACTAAAGAAGAAACTGAATTTGTATCAGTTAAAAACTAAGAACTTCTACATTCACCTCCAAACACTGCTTCAGTATCTCATTTGCAAAGATTACTGTGGAAGGAAAAACTGAAGCCTGTCCTGGTGATTTCTGGTTTCTCTGTTCCATGGAAGGGCCAAACACAAGTAAAGGATCCCCACAGCTTCCAAAGGATGTGGAAGCTGGTGAAGGGGCAGCTATGACCAGCTTTGGTTCAAAATTAGAGGAAAATTTCATTTCTAAAACCTAAGGGCAATGATGCCAGGGTGGTAATACCCAGGGAGTTTGCTCCAGGCTAATGCAATCACAATGTTATTTATTTTTGGAATAATGACGTTTCTGAAAGTCTTCAAATGCAAAATCAATGCTAAATAGTTTTATAGAGAATACATGCCTTGTCATAGTGGTTTCACCTGACCTGAGGACAGTGGCAACTGGCAGCACCTTCTCTAGTCTTTGTCCTTTAAAGGGACTTTCCTGTTCTCCAGGTTCATGTCCTGCTGGATCGGCCAGTTGTCCTGTTCTTCCTGTAGTTCTCCCCATTTCAACCACATTGGAGAGACATGACGGTGACAGATGAAACATCCTCTAAGGAATGAGTATAGATTGGAAAGGGGAGCTACAAGCTAAGCCCATGGACTCGCCAGCTTTCAGATTTGGGGAAAGATAAAAGGGAACGCCAAGGAAATAAGAGGAAAACTCGGAAAAAGCATTTGGAAAGCTAAATAAAAACTAGGATTCATCAAATCTCCCTGGCACTGGAGGAGAGTGATGAGTGAGAATTGACCATTGCCTGGAACTGGAGGACCTGGACTCTGTCCAGCACTTCACACAGGGAATCCCCATGAAGTGTGAAAGAAACCATGACTGTGGTGTGTTAAGATGAAGATAGGCATTGACACAGAAACCAAAGAAGGCAACAGCCGACGAAGGCGGCAACCCAAGCAGCTTTCTAAGAGCAGCCCGCCGTGATCCAGGGCCTCTGTGTTAATCTTTATTTGTATTTTTCAGGCTTCATATAACTGCTTTATTTTTAATGAATCTTATTGCATATGTTTGGGATTTACATGTGATGTTATGAGGTTCATATGATAGTAAAATAGTTACTACAGTCGAGTAATGTCTGTGATTCTGCTTTTTTGGTTCTAGGAGAAGCTTAAATTTACCCCTTTAATTAAAATCTCTAAGATGGCAAACTTTCATTAACTTTAATTCCTGTGTTGTATCTTCTACAACTAGCTTATTCATTCTGCATAATTACCATACATGCTGTGACCCAAATCTCCCCATTTCTTCTTTCATTCTCAGCATCCTTCCTTTTTTACTTGAGATATCTGTCTCTGTCATGTGTCTGTCTGTTTTCTCTCTCTCTCTCTCTCTCTCTCTCTCTCTCTCTCTCACACACACACACACATACTTAGGCACTTGCTTTTGGTGATATCTTCCACTTTTCACCATGTTTGTTGTTCTTCAGAAAACTACTGATGTATTTCTGTCACTACAGAGCAGAGATTTGTTATTCTTTTTCCACCTGAGAAAATTTTATGTGACCTGGATCTATATAATGTAGGTATATAAGTGCTGATAATAAATCATAAAGAAATTAATTGTAAACAATAATCTGATAGACATAAAATCTGGATGCTAACGAGATGGATGCTCTTCTTTATTCTGACATAAAGTGTTCAATGTTGAGTGATACTTCAGGACAGAGCCTCTTCAATGTTTTTTTCATATTGGTCAATATTTTTATTTTAAATTGTCAGGGCTGAAAGCACTACTTCACATAATATATATAGTACAAAATGGTACTTACGGCCACTTTAGAAACTCATGGAAATTCTGTCCTATTCCAAAGCCAAAATCACTGAATAATTTTTTGTGAAGCTCAAGTCAGCAACTTAAACTATCATTTTTTAAAATCAAACATTCTAACACAATATAACTTGAAGATATACTAATTTGGTGTGTATTGAAGAATTACAGTGGGAAACTAGTATCTTTGTTTCCCATAATGAAACCATTGTTTCAATAAAAGCACGAAACTTTGTATGTTTGATATAAACACTGCCGTCCATAGCATACAATACTGTAGGATCTGAACCAAGGTGCTTCAACCAGCGCCCACTGGCCTTTCCTGGTAGGTTGGCGTGTGGAATGCATAGTGCATATTCACAATGAAGACTGAAGTGAAATCCCCAAGTGAAATAAAGGTGATCATTGTCAGGAACAGCTTGATTCAGACATACTTGATTTTGAATTAATTTGGAAGCACTATATCTTCAGAAATCCTTTACTGTTGTCAAATTTTTCTCAAACCCCACATTCAGTATGTGACCCCAATATTGGGCTATACATTAGTTTTATTTTCCAATGTTTTATGAAAATTGATCATACAATAGGTACACATTTTTGGTGTTTTTGAGACAGGGTCTCCCTGTAGCCCCAGCTGGAATAGGTACACTTTTATCTGTCTTTTTTCCCTTTGACACAATTAATTTAATATTCACCAGTGTTGATATAAATATCAATAGTCCATTCCTTCTTACTGCTACTGGTAAGAAGTTGGATGCATATATCACAGTTTATTCACTCATTCATTTGTTTCATTTGTTTATTTCCAGCATTTTACTACAGCAAGATCATAATAAATATTCCATACCTCATATTCACACATAGCTAATTCACAAATAGCTAATTCTTCCTTCCCTGTGGAATTGCTGTTACATATTTTTTCCTTCAGTAAAATAATGTCTAGGGATAGTAAGAATTTTCCCCTAATTTTAGGGGAAAATAATTCCATCTTCACCAAAAGGCATAATATTATTTAAAGGTGGGGCTGGAGAGAAGGCTCAGCAGTTAAGAGCACCGACTGCTCTTGCAGAGGACCTGGGTTTGATTCTCAGCACCCCCATTTGATCACCATGAGTAATCTTCAAATATTATTGAATTAAACTTGCTATCATTCTATTAAGAATTTTTCTGGGTGTCGTATGGGGACCCTGTGGTTTGCTCTGTCAAGGTTGTTTTTGTCTGACTTCCTTTTTTGGTCTTTTTCAAGACAGGGTCTCCCTGTCCTAGAACTCACTCTGTAGTCCAGGCTGGCCTTGAACTCACAAAGATCCGCCTGCCTCTGCTTCCCAAGTGCTAGGATTAAAGGCGTGTGCCACCACGCCCAGCCCTTGTCTGACTTTCTTATTAGAGGATCCTTGACCTTGTACAGTGAGTTAGAAAGCATCTTCTCATCTTCAATACATGTGGAATCAGTATAATTTCTTTAAAATTTTGCATGCGATTTGCCTTTGTGAGAATGTTCTAAACTTTCAAATTCAATTTCTGTAAACTATAAAGACCTGGACATGTTACATGTTCCTTCATGAATGAGCATCAATAGTCTGTGTCTTTTCAAGGACACTATCCATCCAATTTATTCATACTAAGTTGTTCATAGTGTTCCATGCTCTCCTCCTTCCTTGAGAGTCTACTGTGCTGTTTTCCCCTCACTGCCGATATTCAGAGTTTGGCCTTTTTCTCTCAGTACAGGTCTGTGAACTTTATCATCAAAGAACCTGTTTTGATTTCATTCTCTGACACTTATATTATATTATCATATTATCAAAGAACCTGTTTTGATTTCATTCTCTGACACTTATTTTTCCCTTTTTCTTTTAAATTTTTTAATTTTGTATATGTATGAGTGTACTGTCTGCATGTAGGTTTGTGCACTCGTGTCGTGCAATGCCACGGAGGTCAGAAGAGGGTGTCAGATTCCCCTGGAACTGGAGTTAAAGATCGTTCTCAGCTGCCATGTGGGTGCTAGGGATCGAACCTGGGTCCTCTGCAAGAGCAGTCGGGGCTCCTAACCGCTAGGCCATCTCTCCAGCCCTCTTTCTCTCTTTTAATAGATGTCTGTTTCCCCTTTTTGTCTTTCTGCTTAATTAGGCTCCATGTGTTCTCAATTCTTCAATTTCTTGCTTTAAGACTTTATTTGTTGTTTTTATTTTATGTGTATGGGTATACTGCCTGTATGCATGTAAGTGGACCCTTGCTCTGAAATGCCTGCAGAGGTCAGAAGAGGGCGTCAGATCCCCTGAATGGAACTGGAGTTACAGATGGTTTGTCAGCTGCCATATGGGCATTTGGAATCAATCCCGGTCTTCTATAAGAGCATCCTGTACTCTTAACTGCTGAGCCATCTCTCCAACCCCATCATTTCTTCAGCTTCTTTTTTGTTAGTTGTTTGTTTTTCAATCTTTTATTGAAGTTTTGTGCCTTTCATGCATCACTTACCAGTTCAATCCAGACTCATTTCCCCCTCCATGTCCCCCGCCCCTCCCAAGTCCAAGTCTGCCATACATGTCCTGTTTCCCCTTCTGAGTCTTTTCAAAGTTTTTCAAAGCAGATCATTGATATTATATTTGGGGGGGGGAGGGTAGGAAGACTCTACTGCTCATCGGTTCCCTGTCCCAGTTCCTTTGTTGTTGTTCCCTCCAATTCATGGTTGTTTATCAACTATAGCATGTTGATAGTATAGTCACACATATACTAAAATCAGATCACCTAAAATAAACTGATGTTAGTTCTAGAATCATATTTCTGGATTCACATTTTTACCTTTTAATATTTATATTGCTCTAAAATAATGAATACTACCTCCTACCCTTAGTACAAAGCTAAAGTCTGAAAATAGTGTAGAGTAATCTATGGCATTAGGAAAAAAAAAGGGACCATCTTAAAAAAAATTTTTTGTATAGTTTTTTTTTTTTGCTGAATGTGTATGAATGGTACTGTCTGCGTATTTGGCAGTTTGTGTTTGCTACTGTGTCGTGCAATGCCGACGGAGGTCAGAAGAAGGTGTCGGATTCCCTGGAACTGGAGTTACTCCTGGAATTTGGAGTGTCAGACGGTTTCTCAGGCCGCCATGGTGGGGGCTGGGATTCGAACCCGGGTCCTCTGTAAGAGCTGGTCGGGTCGCGTCTTAACCACTAGCCATCTCTCCAGCCCCGGGATTCACATTCTAAGAGATACAAGTGCTTTTAGATAAAGAGAAATATAACATTAATGTTATGCCGTACTTGTTGTGCTACATCCAACAAATGGGTAACATTTGTCATTTGTTTTTTCGAGGACTGTTTACCGATCACGGTAGCATAATATCTTCTAGTTTCCATCCATTGACCCTGCAAAGTTCAGTGAGTGTCATTTTTCTTAACCACTGCTAGATACGCTCTGTGTGGTGTACCACATTTCTTCCTGATCCACTATGGTTGAGGGGCCACTTGGGTTGATTCCAAACTCTTTGGTATTGTGGAAGAGAGCTGCAATAAACATGGCTATGTGTGTATCTCTGGGGTAGAATGAGCCTTGTGGGTATATACCCAGGAGTGGTTTGACTGCGGTCAAGTGGAGCCTACATTTTGAGTCTTGGTAAAGGGTTCTCCACGACTGATTTCCATAGTGGTTAAACAGTTTTACATCCCAAAAAGATTGGTGTTCCCTTTTCCCAACAACCTCTCCAGCATGTGAATTATTTCTGTTTCATTGATCCTAGCCGGTCCTTATTGGAGTGAGATGATATCTAAAGTGGTTTTACATTTGTCCATTCCTTAAGTATTAGTGACGAAACACTTTTTTAAAAATGTTTTTCTCCTTCCCTTTTTCACTCTTTTTATTTACTTGTGAAGGTCATCGTAGTTCAGAAACTTCTTTACCTCCATCGTCTGAAGTAGGTTCATTTGGTTTTTCTCTTCTTTGGTTTTTTGAGTAGTTTATTACTTTAAGTTAATGCTATCGTATGTATCAGCGCTGTGAAGGTTTCCTCCTCCCACTCGGGGAGTGTTTTTCTCTTCACTTCACCTAGTGTTTTTTCATCATGTAACAGAACGTTTGAGGTGTAATAAGTCCCCACTTGTAGTTGTCCACGTATTTCCTGTGCAGACGCTGTCTGCTGGATAGAAAGAGTCTTTTCCTCGCCTATGTCTTATAGGTTGGCAAAGTTGCTCTATTACCTTCGAGTTTTCGGTTTCAATGTAGTTGTCTTGGATCCACTTGGAAGTTGATGTTTGTTACGGGTAAGAGGGTAGGGAGTTTAAGTTTTTACTTGTACAAGTGGTGATTCCGTTTTTTTGCCAACACCATTTCTCTGAAGGCTGTTCTTTCTCCACTGGTGTCTGTTTTGCCCCTTTGTCATATATGTGGTGGCTGAAATTGTGCTCAAGATCTTCATTTTGGTTCCATTGTCATGGTTCTGTTTTCGTGCCAATACCCAAGCTGTTGTTATGACTGTAGCCTTATATAGTTTGTTGAAGTCTGGTATGGTGATCGCCACCACTTACTGCTCTTTTTTCCTCAGGGTTCGTTGTTACTGTTGGCTATTTGAGGGCTTTTGTTTTTCCAATGATATTGGATTTTTTTTCCAGGTCTGTGAAGAAACTCATGGGTATTTATTGGATTGCATTAATTTTCTTAAGCTAGAGTACTGAAAGACATTAACATGTCTACTTGCTTTGAACTCACTATGTGACCAGGGTTTGGCCTCAAACTCACAAAGATTGGCCTGTCTGGCCCTCCCAGTGCGGATTAAAGGTGTGTGCACACCATGCCCAGCTAAGATAAGCTTAAAGCATGAAATTACTACTTAACCTGTATCTCACAAAGGTTGACATGCAGGATTTTCATTTCTATTCAGTTCAAAACGTGAGTTATTTACAATAAGTTTAATTTCTGAATATTTGAGTTTATTGTTCACTTTTCATGAACAGAGAAAAACTTCGTACAACTCAGATTTAAAAAAGAAAAATCCAGACTTGTTTTTAATGCCTTAGGATGTCATCTGTCTTGATTAATGTTCATGCACACTTGTGAAGACTGTGTCATCCACACCATTGCTGGCTGCAGTGTATATCAGTGCCAATCAGGCCAAACTGGTAGTGTTCCTTGAAGTTTTCTGATTCTGGACTGGGTTTCCTTCTCTATGCTCTCTCAATCCTCAACTATAATTAAGGATAGATTCTCTTCTCTCCGTCTTCAGAATTATTTTTTATTTTTTAAAATATCTTTTTTTTTTTTTGGTCTTTTCGAGACAGGGTCTCCCCTGTGCCCCCAGCTGTCCCATGAACTCAACGTCTGTAGATCAGGTCCTGGCCATTGACTTACAAAGATCTTGCCATACCTCTGCCCTCCAGTGCAGGTGTTTTATTATGTTTAATGTTATTATATATTGTCCTGCATGTATATAAGTGCGTCCTGTTCATGGATGCCCTGGAGGTCAGACTGAGGGTGTTGTTCCCCTGTAACTGAGTATTAGACATTTACTGTGTGGTGCTGGGAATTGAACCTGGGTCCCCATTAGCAAGTCAGCCCAGTGCTCTTTAAAATACTGAGCCCATCTCTCCAACCCCACACCTCTCAGTTTTAAACATCTTGCTCATGTGTTTTGGAATTGTTGGGAGGTGCATAAGTATTTAGGATTGTTATTATCCTAACAGAAATTATTCCTTTGTCCATGTATGATGAGTATCCTGTTCACTCCTGATAATATTTTTGGCTCTGAAATCTGCTTGCTTGCATGAGTAAAGAAATTCAGAAGTTTCCTTATTATTTTTCTCTATCTCTGTGCATAGCACTTCCATTCTTGTCCACTTAACTATATTGTGTCTTTCATAACTAGAGTGGCCTAGTTTAAGCTGCATTGTAGTTGAGACATGTTTTTTTTAACCCATCTTGAAAATGCCTACCTTTTCATTGTAGAGCTAAGATTGTTTTCACATGAAAAAACATGGTCAAGTTTTTAATCTACCAAGCTATTTTTGTTTTCTATTGCATCTTATTGCTCTACTTAAATAAGAATGTTAACAAATTACCATAATTTAATTATTCAAAACAATTTGCATGTTGGACAGCCCTCCCACAAAACCAGAAGACCCTCACTCCACAGTGCAGGCAGGCAGCATTTGTCGGCCAAAGAATGGAAATGGGATCTGAACGGCTCTGATTGGTCACAGTTCATCATTTGCCTATGTGAACATTGGCTGGTCTCTTGATGGCAGCTGATTGGCCGAGGCTTGGCTGCTACTTAATTAGTTGGCAGGATGCTACCTAAGGAGTCAAAAGTTGAAGGCACACAAGGCCAAATTTAGTTTAGCAGCAGTTTATGATATTATTGCTTTCGGTTTTTCCTTTCTCTAGTTTCTGTTTTGAAATTTCTAGAATATTTTACTTCCATTGTCTCTCCTTTGTAGTTTATTAGCTATAGCTTCTTATTTTAAATTAATGAGAATCTGGTGTGCGACACATCACTTTATCCCAGTATTCGGGAGGCCAGAGGCAGGACCTCTGTGAGTTCAAGGCCAAGCCTGGTCTACATAGGGAGTTTCAGGCCAGCTGGGGCTACATACAGGGAGAACCTGCCTCTAAAATACAAACTAAACACAAAAATTGAATGGTGGAATGGTAAAATTATGTAGAGAAATCTTTAACTTCAAGCAGTACCATAAACCATTTCATAGAGAGTGTAAGGGTCCTTGGTAGATGGCTTCCGTCCCCCTGCTTTGACCTCAAGCTCTTGTCATATAATTCACTCCCACACATGTATGAGGCTCATAGCACATTTTAGTATTTTTACTTTTCACTCAATTATTTTTAAAGAGATTCTGATAATAAAAACCTTAATTCTTCTGGGTGAAACCAGATGTTCACCTAGTGTCACTTTCAGGCAGAAAGTGCTACTTTCAGCAGAGATTTGGAGGTGATTAAGTCTTAACTTTCACATCCTCAGTGGAAGGCATGGTTGTTACCTTTGGTTTATTAGTAGATTTGTTTCAGAGGAAAATCTTATATGTTCAGTTTTGTTGGTGGTGCTTCAATGGAAAATGATGATTCAGGAGGAGAGAGAGGCATCTTGTTGGTCAAGAGGGCACAGTTCAGAACAGAGGAGAGATAGAAATTCATCCTTAGGAGCAATAAGACAGAGAAGATGGTTTGAAATCATCATTTTGCTAATGGGTCCAGTCAACCTGGGTTTAAATCTAGGACCTACCATTAAATAGCTGAATAACTGTCAGCAGGTCGTGTATAAACCCCTTGAAGGTAAGTGTTCACGTCCCTAAAAGCAAGTTCCTTCCTTCTTCACAGTGACCAAGGCAGTAAAATGCTAAGCTAGGGCTCTGCTCCACTCTTAGGTGCTCAGTGTTTGGGGGAAAAAGAAATGTGATTTTCTTGCCTACTGCCTAAGAAAGAAGAAAACAATTCAGGATCCCATTTTTCCACTGTGCCTAATTTCTCTTCTTCCCCCTTCCTCTCCTCTTTGCTTTCCCCAAAAGCTATATTTAAAATGCCAAATGCCAGGCTGTCTGCAGGTGCAAGCTCAAGACTGATAACATTTGGGGGCCAGATGTTAACTGACGCAAGCACTGTTAAGTGCTGTGCAGACCGGAGGCTGAGGCATTGATTTCCAATTTTATGATTGTTATTTGAGTTACTGCCACACCTCCCAGCCCTTCTAAACAAAAATGGAGAATATGGCCTGTTCATCCGCAAGATAATAAAATTAATTTTAAATACCAAATTCCTTTAATGTTTTGATGGCATTTTGCAGCCCCAATTGGGAATGCATTCCTGACACAGACTTGTCTTTTCCTCCAGGCTGTCTCTGAAAGGCCAATGACTTATGAAACTTGATCTGAAAACTAACCTCATTTTCTGACATCAGTCCCAAATAACAACAACAAAATACTTTCAACCCTATGACAACTTTTTGCATCAGTTGGGGCACTTAAATTTTTAGTTGCTTTAGTGGTGCGTGTAGCAAGTCATGAGTCACTGAGGTCATTCATTACTGGTGTTCAATTAACTATTCATGAATCCACTGAACAAGCAGTTGTTCAGAATTAGCAGTGTATCCCAGACAAGTGCCAGGCACTGCTGGTTAACCCATTAATGGCTAAACAGCAGCCCTCTCCCCCTCTCTCTCTCTCTCCTCGTTTTTTTTTTTTTTGTTTGATTTGTTTTTCTTTTCTCTCCTCCTCTCTCTCTCTCCTCTCTCTCTCACAGCTTAGTGGTGGTGAGAAAGGAACATAATTTTGAACTAAGACAAATAAACATAGCACAAAGCTTTGACAGGTGCCATGAAAAAAAGGCATATTTAAATAGTAGTTTGGAAAAGAAACTTTCTAATGGATGACTTAGTACAAAGCTTAAGAAATAGAAGGCTGGGTGTGGTGGTGCACACCTTAAACCCAGCACTTGGGAGGTAGGGGGAGGGGGATCTTTGTGAGTTTCAAGGCCAGCCTGATCTAGCAGAGTGAGTCCAGGATAGCTGGGACTTACAGGGAGACACCCTCTCGAAAAAAAAAAAAAAAAGAAGAAAATTAAGAAAGATACCAAAAAAAGGAAGAAAGCTGCCAAAAGATAATTCAATCAATAAAAAAATATAATCTTTATTCCATACTTTAATTGTGCTAGGAGCTGTTAGAAAAAAAGAATACTACTCGTGAACATACACACACACACACACACACACACACAAACACACATGCAGTCACTAGAGTACACAGCGTTTGGCATGGTTTTGGATCAAAGAAGTCAGAGACTGACTCCCACAGAGCATAGGGCAGAGTGGCATAAGTGGACGTATCAGTGTCCAGGTACGAGGTTTGGATTTGATTTGAAGAGCAACGTCATGATTTTACTTTTGTGTTAGATTGATCTTGCTCTATGTGGAAGAAGTCTTAGAGAGCACAGGGAGGCACGGGGAGTAGTAACAGAGAAGTCGGTGGGGGGGGGGTAGCCTAGCTCAGATAAGACTTTGATGCTTACAATTGAGAGAAATGGAAGGGAAGGGGGAAAGGAAGAAAGGAGTTTTGCGAAACACAGCGAGTACCCTTGGTTAACTGAAAACTGGAAGCTGAGCTGAGAAGCAGAATCCCAGGTGATGTGTTTTGAGTCACAGAATAGGTGTGGCTGTGTTTATACAGGCGGGTAAATGTAGCTAAATGGAGGCGGATGGAGAAGAGAACTGGGAGGGGTGGCTGATGCCTAAAACCATTTAAAGGGCTAGAGAGATGGCTCAGTGGTTAAGAATACTGATCTTACAGAGACCCCACAAATTTATTTAGTTCCAAGAAACCATGTTTGGCTCCCAACTTCCTGCAACTCCAGCTCAGGGCTTACTCTGCCATCTTCTGGCTTCCATGGGCATCTCGCGCTCTCTCGCTCTAGCACTCATCTCTCTCTCTCCTTCTCATCCACCTCTCTCTCCCATCTCGCTCTCTCTCTCTCCTCTCGTCTCTCACGCCATCCCTCCCTCCTCCCCTCCTCCCGCTCTCTCCACATATACACATACAACACACGCAACATATGTTAAAACAACGGCTCTTGGGTTGCTTCCTAAAATTAAAGGAGGAGCCTATTGAGGAAGACAACAACATATGTCCAGATACAGACAGGCCTTAGAGGAATTGGAAAAGCTGGACTGACATGGAAGCCTCCCTGAGAGCCAGCTGTCACATTGTTGGAAGGTTCTATGCAAGCTGCCAAAGGGAGAAGGCAATCAATAGACCAACCTAACTATAAAGCCGTGACCATAAAAGCCAGCAAGGTGTTCCCACTAGTGAGCAGTGAGACCTATGTCTTGGAGGTAACCAACGGCTGTCTAATTGGACTTAGTCCCAGGAACACCATGACGCATCATGCCTGGGGCTGTAAATCTAGCCAACTCCCTATGGCTGGAGAAGTTGTCAGCCCTAAAGGGGAGCCTATTATCAGTTTCCTAAATCAATATAAGCCATCTAACTATGTTTATAACTCATCCTTTATATCCACAGACAACTGTAGCTCTCACCCCAGTCATCAAGAGGGTTTTCTAAACTTACTAGACAAAATACTTTCTATAATTATGAGGGAAGATCTTTAAAAACTGGCCTTGTTTTCCTTATGCATTAAATAGTATAATATGTCATAACAACAGACAGTTCTTTTATTCATCGGGATCATTTTAGCTGCCCTGGGTTTCTTTTGTGTGTGTTTTCCATATGAAAGTGAGGTTTTTTTTCAATTTCCGTGAAGAATGTGCCTGAAATTTTAATGGGTATTGCATCAAATTTGTAGACTGTGCCAGGAGAGCCATTTTTTTCACAACATTAATCCTACCAACTCATGAGCACGAGGTATTCATCGTCCTACATTTCTTCATGTTATTCTTCAGTGTCGTAAAGTTTTTATTGTACAAGTCTCACATTCCGTTGTTAGATTTATTCCAAGGTGTTTCAGACTACCATGAATAGAATCGTTTCCCAGATTTCTTTCTCAGTATTTTATTGTTGGTCTCCTAGGATAGGGCCCATATCTGACATTGTGGCTACACAGGTAACAGGACATAGGAGAGAACTTAATACTAGTTCTCTACTACATAGTTATCATATTAAACTGACTCATGAGGACTTATTGTTATCCCCATAGATGAATGCATCTTTCAACACTCACTCGATGGCAACGGATGGTGGTGAAAATCTTTGAATGGACCACCTGTAACAAACGTCTGCCTCCAAGGCTCAGGGCTCATTGTTGATGAGGGGGTAGAAAGATTGAAAAAAAGAGATGGTGGATGACCTCACGGAAACAGAATTTTCCAGAGAGGCTTGGACAGTCTTTTACTCATATGAACTCACACAATGGTGACAGATGCACAAGTCCCATATAAGGGCTCAAACCAGACAAATTCCAGCATAGGCAGAGGGGAAGTAGGTGACAACTCGAAACCCAACCTAAGGAACTTGTTGCATCTGATGACTGCGAGAGGGAGAGAGGGGGGTCTCTTTCAAGGGTGGGATTCCTTGGCAGGTTAACAGACTCCAGTGGATGAACACACAGTGAAGGGCATTTGTACATACAAATTACATTCTCTAGACCTTAATCATATACATAATATATATATATGGAGAAGAGAGAGAGAGAAGATTAAATTAGGATAGGGGCAAAAGAGGAGGAAGTGATAGGAAAGGGGTCTAAATATCCATCATCAAACGACATAGTATGAAAAATCAATAAAATATGTTTAATAGATATGTAAGTATCTATAACTTGTTTCCATCTTCACATCCCCAGCACCATGGATGGAAGTAGCTGCTGCTGTGTGTGGTTCTTGGCCTTCTCCTTTGTGCTTGCCACTCTGGGGAAGCATTCTAGCTCCTGCTTGTGGGATGAAGTGTGTTCAAATCCTTGCTTCCTTATGGAGGTACCTGTTGTGGATTGATTAGAGAAGAGAGCAAAAAGTGACTCAGTTTCCCCACATGGCAGTTGTTCTTGTTGGAGCAAAATATCTGCTGTCTATGATAGTTATCACAGGGAATTTGTGAAAGATCCTGGATCCCAAACCAGTATTCCTTTATTTATGGATCAAATATGTATCAAGTAACCACACCTGACAGGCATGTTCGTTAGTTCTGGGGGTAAAATAACCATATGTAAAAGAGCTCTGTGTTCTTGAGGAAAGCAATCCTTTGAGAACACATGAGAGGAAAACAGTCATGCTGGACAAGTGTCACAGTAGCAACAACAAATACCTGGATAGCAAAACAGATATAGCCTTATGGGATGGCAGAGCAACTAACTTTTGGCTCAGTAAAGGGGGAGGGGGGAGAGGAACCAGCTTGCCAGCTCAGCAATTGTCAGTTAATTCATACCCGAGCATCATCTGACTCAATTCTTTGGTTAAGCTGGGTGCAAAACCAGAAAGTTGACACAAGCCCAAACCCAGCTTTCTCACTACTCCTGTCAGACCTCAGCTCAAGTGCCATCCAAAAAAGGGGACGGTGTGTGCTGTTGAGAGCCACTAGACAACCCCTTGACTATTTAAGGTGAATCTGCTGATGCCCAATTAAAAGAAACATTCTTCGTGATTCTGCATAACATTTTAGCATTATTCTAAAATATCATATTTCACTATGATTATCGATTGTCAATCTTCCCCTTGGGGCCTTTCTGTATATTGCTATGATCGTGGGCCATGTTTTATGGTGGGTACTAAATAAATATTTGAATGGGTGAAGGATCACAACCATTAGCACAATCATACACTTGAAACCAATCTTTTTTCTATTTCGCAATCCCAAAATATACATGAAATGGTCCCAGTCTTAGGGGCACTTCAAAGAGCTCACCAGAGTGTCATTTCAGCTGAAAGCCAGGGTTAGGCAACAGGGAGTCCCTGTTGCAGCTTATGCCCTGCAGATGCAGGAAGGGAAAGTCAGAGTCCCAGGTCAAGAGCCTCTGTCAGCATTCCAGCACTCTAGTAAAGCCCTTCTGTGGAGAAAGCAGTTTGGGATTGTTGCCACGAATGTCATTTTCAGAACCTCTGGGATGAAAAATAAAAACAGTTATGGGACAATGCTTCTCGAATGCAGATGAGCTGAGAAGCAGAGCTCTCCTCCTCGCCTCTGGGAGGAAAGTCACAGGGTTTAGAAAGTGGCTTCTCAAGGCAGAGTTGCAAGATTCTGCTGTTAAAGTTACTAGAAGAATCATTGGGCTCTGGTATGAGCTTCCCATTACACCAGCTGTGATTTCCCACAGCTAAGTCTTTCATTGGGATTTAGGACTGGCTGCACCTGCAGCCATTAGTTCTGTAAAGATGTGTTGCTGTCATTGTGAGTAAAAGGGTGCGTCCCTGCCCATCATCACCTCTACAGAACCAGATGGCACACTGGGGTGCTGGCCACTGTAAATACCAAAGAAATTGGTAAATGGTTATTTATTCCTACCAAAGTGATAAACAAGGGTTTGAAAATGTCAGTTTCTAATAGAAATGAGGAGGATTTTTCTAGTAGTATAGTATTTTTCATGAACACCCTCCCTGCCCCCCCCCCTGACACACACCTATGCACAAACTGACTCTAAATACACAGAGACTCCTGGGGTAGAGTACCTAGGATACTGCAGGGAAGATGGAGAAAGAAGTGACAGATCAGAATATTAGCATGGCTCCATTTAAGAATTCCACTATGGCCTTCCACTGCCAGACATCCTTTTTGCTGGCTGTTTTCAGATGAGAGGTACCAAGTGTAAGATTCTTACATTCATTCAACAGGTATGTGTATGTTTTCCGGTATGAGACTCCACTCAATGGAGGAATACAGAAAGGAATAAAGCTTAGATCATTGTTTTCATCAAGGAAGACAGTAAAACATGACAGATTCTGAAGTCTGAAGTCAAGGATGGATCATGGGGTTGTGGAGGAAAAGAACCTAGACACAGATTTTATACAGTGTGTAATAGGAAGAGGTCATGCTTTAAGATTCCTCAATGGCGTTTCATATCGTAGAGGCAAAATTAGCCTAGAATGGTCGTAAGAGTTAAACGACACTAAAGATGCTTGGCAAGTCCTTAAAAAACAAACTCCTTCCCCAGGCTCCTTCCCCAGGCTGACCTTTTTTTGGTTGTTGTTTGTTGTTAAAATCAGCCAAAGAAACTCAGCTAGAGAATGGCTGGGTCGAAGAAAGTCTCCACTGCTTTAGAAATGAATTATTCCTAAGATGTTTCTTCATGAGCCTTTGTTACAGAAACTGGGGCTTGTGCAGGTAATGAGGAATGAGGAAAGTACCCTCCCGAGGACAACCACAAGGCCATTCTGTGCCCTCCCTGTTCAGCTTAAATTTCTGAAGACAGAGCTTCCAGTTTAACCAGAGTCGTCGTGTGCACCTTGTGGTTCTGTTGAGCCTCGGCAGTCTTCCCAGTCTCATGAAGTAGATTTCACTCGCATTCTCCTTTCAAGCCTGTGCACAGCGCCACCTGCTCACGCTGGAGATGCAGTGGTGATTGTCTGCCCCCTGCTGGTTCCCTCCTGTCACCAGCCCAAAGCTGGCTTCACAAGGACTCCAAGGAAAGGAAGGAGCCATTAGTAGAGAAGGTGTGGGGCGAAGGATGTTCCTCTTTCCATAGAAAAAAAAAAAAAAAAATCATGAGATGAGAAGGCAAGATGAAGCTGGTGGACAACAGCTCCTCCTGTTCTGGGGGTTTGTGTAAAGATGCCTCCATCTCTGACATTTAAGTTCATGTTCTGTGTTTCTGTGCAGGATTGTTTCAGAGAGAACACAGCGGGGGGGGGGTTGCCGTCTGTTAAATTTTTATTTTTAGAACATTACCTCATAAGGTGATCAAATAAAGTCGTATCTTTACAGACCCAGTTGAAGGAAACAACAGAAGTCCGTGCTGGTGGTAATTGAGGTGAGGGTAGAGAGTCAGAAAGAGGAAGAGGCCTGGGGAAAAGACTTCACGTACTGTGCAGTATTCTTGAATTGGGACAAGGAACACGTTTTGAGGACCTGTTGTTTAACAAGGCTCAGGATGTCCAGGCACAAAAGCAATATATAGTTCCTTCTGTTTTGAATATAAAGTCTAATTGGGAAGCAGCCAGCGAAATTAATGCGGAGAATCACAAAGCCTACAGTCTCTCTATTTCTCTCTCAGTTCCTCGGTACTGACATGTAGCAGATGTTGTTTTCGACGTACTCGACGCGAGTCTCTCTCTCTCCGCTTCCCTAATCCTGCTAACTCGAGGCGTTCTCCCCCTTTTCCAACTATGCTACTCTCAGTATCTTACGTCAGACTTATGGATCGATGCTGGATTGTCGTCCTCTCTATCTCCCGCCTCGCGAGCATACATATGCTTTGATAGACTCGAGGCATGTATGACTTCCACAAATTCTCTTTAGTCAGCTGCACAGCTCCCCCTTAAACTGCTACCCTACTATCAAGCCGTGTCGACGACGTGCGTCTACTTTACCACGTCTTCAAGAATACAGTATACCGACTGTATTGTATTTGATATCATTTAAGTAATCCAAATATTATTTAAATTACATGGGAGGAGGTGTGAAGATTAAGTGCCAATACTAAGCCATTTTTATGAGGGGGGCCAAGCTCCCCCTTTTTTGCGGCCNGGATTCCCAATGTAAGAGCACAGTTGCTTTTAGATAAAGAAAAATATATCATTAATGTTGCTCAGTTTGCATTACTTGATGTTAGCATCCACAAATGAGGTATACAATTTGTTGTTTGTTTTTCTAGGACTGTGTTACCTCACATAGCATAATATCTTCTAGTTCCATCCATTTACCTGCAAAGTTCATGATGTCATTTTTCTTTACCACTGCATAGAACTCCATTGTGTAGATGTACCACATTTTCTCTATCCACTCATTGGTTGAGGGGCACTTGGGTTGGTTCCAACTCTTTGGTATTGTGAAGAGAGCTGCAATAAACATGGCTATGTATGTATCTCTGGGGTAGAATGAGCCTTGTGGGTATATACCCAGGAGTGGTTTGACTGCGTCAAGTGGTAGCTCATTTTGAGTCTTTTAAAGGTTCTCCACACTGCTTTCCATAGTGGTTATACGAGTTTACAGCCCCACAAGCAGTGGATGAGTGTTCCCCTTTCCCCACAACCTCTCCAGCATTTGATATTATTTCTTTTCTTGATCCTAGCCAGTCTTATTGGAGTGAGATGATATCTTAAAGTGGTTTTAATTTTCATTTCCTTAATTATTAGTGACAAACACTTTTTAAAAATGTTTCTCAGCCATTTTTACTTTCTCACTTGTGAAGTCTCTGTTCAGCTCTTTACTCCATCTCTTAAGTAGTTCATTTGTTTTTCTTCTTTGGTTTTTGAGTAGTTTATTTATTCTGGAAATTAATGCTCGGTCAGATGTATCAGCTGTGAAGGTTTCCTCCCACTCTGTGGGTTTTCTCTTCACTTCACCTATTGTTTCTTTCACTGTACAGAAGCTTTTGAGTTTAATAAGGTCCCACTTGTCAGTTGTCCACCTTATTTCCTGTGCAGCTGCTGTCTGATTTAGGAAGTCTTTTCCTACGCCTATGTCTTGTAGGTTGCTGCCATCTTCAGAGTTTTCGGTTTCACATTGAGGTCTTTGATCCACTTGGAGTTGATGTTTGTACAGGGTAAGAGGTAGGGATTTAATTTTATTCTTGTACAAGTGGTGATCCAGTTTTGCCAACACCATTTTCTGAAGATGCTGTATTTTCTCCACTGTGTCTTCTTTGCCCCTTTGTCATATATGTGGTGGCTGAAATTGTATGTGCTCAAGATCTTCAGTTTTGTTCCATTGATCTACAGGTCTGTTTTCGTGCCAGTACCAGGCTGATTTTATGACTATAGCCCTGTAATATAGTTTGAAGTCTGGTATGGTGATCCCCCCTGTACTGCTCTTTTTTCTCAGGGTTTCTTTGGCTATTTGGGGTCTTTTGTTTTTCCATATGAATTTGAGTATTTTTTTTCCAGGTCTGTGAAGAAACTCTTCAGGATTTTAATTGGGATTGCATTGAATTTCTTAAGCTAGATACTGAAGCCATTACATTCTTACTTTCTTGAACTCACTATGTAGACCAGGTTGGCCTCAAACTCACAAAGATTGGCCTGCCCTCCCCAGTGCTGGGATTAAAGGTGTGCGCCACCATGCCCAGCTTCTAATAATCTTTAAAGCAGTGAATTACTACTTAACCTGTATCTCACAAAGTTTGACATGCAGGATTTTCATTTCTATTCAGTTCAAAACGTGAGTTATTTACAATAAGTTTAATTTCTGAATATTTGAGTTTATTGTTCACTTTTCATGAACAGAGAAAAACTTCGTACAACTCAGATTTAAAAAAAAAAATATCCAGACTTGTTTTATTCCTTAGGATGTCATCTGTCTTGATTAATGTTCATGCACACTTGTGAAGACTGTGTCATCCACACCATTGCTGGCTGCAGTGTATATCAGTGCCAATCAGGCCAAACTGGTAGTGTTCCTTGAAGTTTTCTGATTCTGGACTGGGTTTCCTTCTCTATGCTCTCTCAATCACTCAGACTATAATTAAGGATAATTCTCTTTCTCCTCTCAGATTATTTTTATTTTTAAAATATCTTTTTTTTTTCTTTTCGAGACAGGGTCTCCCTGTAGCCCCAGCTGTCCTGGAACTCACTCTGTAGATCAGGCTGGCCTTGAACTTACAAAGATCTGCCTGCCTCTGCCTCCCAAGTGCTAGGTGTTTTTATTTTATGTTTATTAGTATATTGTCTGCATGTATATAAGTGCGTCCATGTCATGTGATGCCCATGGAGGTCAGAACATAGAATCGGACCCCCTTGAACTGAAGGTAGCCATGATGTGGGTGCTGGGAATTGAACCTGGGTCCTTAGCAAGTGCAGCCCAGTGCTCTTTAAATACTGAGCCATCTCTCCAACCCCACACCTCTCAGTTTTAAACATCTTGCTCATGTGTTTTGGAATTGTTGGGAGGTGCATAAGTATTTAGGATTGTTATATATCCTAACAGATTTATTCCTTTGTCTTTATGATGAGATCCTGTTCACTCCTGATAATATTTTTGGCTCTGAAATCTGCTTGCTTGCATGAGTAAAGAAATTCGAAGTTCCTTATTATTATTCTCATCTTGGCATAGCACTTCCAATTCTTTTCCACTTAACCTATTTGTGTCTTCATAACTAGAGTGGCCTATTTTAAGCTGCATTGTAGTTGAGACATGTTTTTTTTAACCCATCTTGAAAATGCCTACCTTTTCATTGTAGAGCTAAGATTGTTTTCACATGAAAACATGGTCAGGTTTTAATCTACCAAGCTATTATTTGTTTTCTATTCATCTTATCTGCTCTACTTAAATAAGAAATGTTAACAAATTACCATAATTTAATTATTCAAAACAATTTGCATGTTGGACAGCCCTCCCACAAAACCAGAAGACCCTCACTCCACAGTGCAGGCAGGCAGCATTTGTGGCCAAAGAATGGAAATGGGATCTGAACGGCCTGATTGGTCACAGTTCATCATTTGCCTAAGTGAACATTGGCTGGTCTCTTGATGGCAGCTGATTGGCCGAGGCTTGGCTGCTACTTAATTAGTTGGCAGGATGCTACCTAAGGAGTCAAAAGTTGAAGGCACACAAGGCCAAATTTAGTTTAGCAGCTTATTATATTCTTTTTCCTTTTCTCAGTTCTGTTTTGAAATTTTGAATATTTTATTCTTCCATTGTCTCTCCTTTGTTAGTTTATTAGCTATAGCTTCTTATTTTAAAATTAATGATAATCTAGGTGTGCTAGCACATACCTTTAGTCCCAGTATTCGGGAGGCAGAGGCAGGAACTCTGTGAGTTCAAGGCCAGCCTGGTCTACATAGGGAGTTCTAGGCCAGCTGGGGCTACATACAGGGAGACCATGTCTCTAAAATACAAATAAACCAAAAATTAATGGTGAATGTAAAATTTATAGTAAATCTTTAACTTCAAGCAGTACCATACCATTTCATAGAGAGTGTAAGGGTCTTGGTATGATGGCTTCCTCCCCCTGCTTTGACCTCAAGCTCTTGTCATATAATTCACTCCCACACATGTATGAGGCTCATAGCACATTTTAGTATTTTTACTTTTCACTCAATTATTTTTAAAGAGATTCTGATAATAAAAACCTTAATTCTTCTGGGTGAAACCAGATGTTCACCTAGTGTCACTTTCAGGCAGAAAGTGCTACTTTCAGCAGAGATTTGGAGGTGATTAAGTCTTTCAACTTTCACATCCTCAGTGGAAGGCATGGTTGTTACCTTTGGTTTATTAGTAGATTTGTTTCAGAGGAAAATCTTATAGTTCAGTTTTTTTGGTGGTGCTTCAAATGGAAAATGATGATTCAGGAGAGAGAGAGCATCTTGTGGTCAAGAGGGCACAGTTCAGAACAGAGGAGAGATAGAAATTCATCCTTAGGAGCAATAAGACAGAGAAGATGGTTTGAAATCACCATTTTGCTAATGGGTCCAGTCAACCTGGGTTTAAATCTAGGACCTACCATTAAATAGCTGAATAACTGTCAGCAGGTCGTGTATAAACCCCTTGAAGGTAAGTGTTCACGTCCCTAAAAGCAAGTTCCTTCCTTCTTCACAGTGACCAAGGCAGTAAAATGCTAAGCTAGGGCTCTGCTCCACTCTTAGGTGCTCAGTGTTTGGGGGAAAAAGAAATGTGATTTTCTATGCCCTACTGCCTAAGAAAGAAGAAACAATTCCAGGATCCCATTTTTCCACTGTGCCTAATTTCTCTTCCCCCTTCCTCTCCTTCTTCCTCCCAAAGCTCATATTTAAAATCCAAATGCCAGGCTGTCTGCAGGTGCAGAGCTCAAGACTGATAACATTTGGGGGCCAGATGTTAACTGACGCAAGCACTGTTAAGTGCTGTGCAGACCGGAGGCTGAGGCATTGATTTCCAATTTTATGATTGTTATTTGAGTTACTGCCACACCTCCCAGCCCTTCTAAACAAAAATGGAGATATATGGCCTGTTCATCCTCAAGATAATATAAATTATATTTTAAATACCAAATTCCTTTAATGTTTTGATGGCATTTTGCAGCCCCAATTGGGAATGCATTCCTGACACAGACTTCGTCTTTTCCTCCAGGCTGTCTCTGAAAGGCCAATGACTTATGAAACTTGATCTGAAAACTAACCTCATTTTCTGACATCAGCCCCAAATAACAACAACAAAATACTTTCAACCCTATGACAACTTTTTGCATCAGTTGGCATCTTAAATTTTAGTTGCTTTAGGGTGCGTGTAGCAAGTCATGAGTCACTGAGGTCATTCATTACTGGTGTTCAATTAACTATTCATGAATCCACTGAACAAGCAGTTGTTCAGAATTAGCAGTGTATCCCAGACAAGTGCCAGGCACTGCTGGTTAACCCATTAATGGCTAAACAGCAGCCCTCTCCCCCTCTCTCTCTCTCTCTCTCTCTCTCTCTCTCTCTCTCTCTCAGCTTAGTGTTGGTGAGAAAGGAACATAATTTTGAACTAAGACAAATAAACATAGCACAAAGCTTTGACAGGTGCCATGAAAAAAAGGCATATTTAAATAGTAGTTTGGAAAAGAAACTTTCTAATGGATGACTTAGTACAAAGCTTAAAGAATAAGAAAGAGCCGGGTGTGGTGGTGCACACCTTTAATCCTAGCACTTGGGAGGCAAGTGGATCTTTGTGAGTTCAAGGCCAGCCTGATCTACAGAGTGAGTTCCAGGACACCTGGGACTACAGGGAGACCCTGTCTCGAAGAAAAAAAAGAAGAAGAATAAGAAAGATACCAAAAAAAGGAAGAAAGCTAGCCAAAAGATCATTCATCAATAAAAAAATAATAATCTTTATTCCATACTTTACTTGTGCTAGGAGCTGTTAGAAAAAAAGAATACTACTCGTGAACATACACACACACACACACACACACAAACACACATGCAGTCACTAGAGTACACAGCGTTTGGCATGGTTTTGGATCAAAGAAGTCAGAGACTGACTCCCACAGAGCATAGGGCAGAGTGGCATAAGCAGATGACGTATCAGTGTCCAGGTATGAGGTTTGGATTTGATTTGAAGAGCAACGTCATGATTTTACTTTTGTGTTAGATTGATCTTGCTCTATGTGGAAGAAGTCTTAGAGAGCATAGGGAGGCACGGGGAGTAGTAACAGAGAAGTCGGTGGGGGGGTAGCCTAGCTCAGATAAGACTTTGATGCTTACAATTGAGAGAAATGGAAGGGAAGGGGGAAAGGAAGAAAGGAGTTTTGCGAAACACAGCGAGTACCCTTGGTTAACTGAAAACTGGAAGCTGAGCCGAGAAGCAGAATCCCAGGTGATGTGTTTTGAGTCACAGAATAGGTGTGGCTGTGTTTATACAGGCGGGTAAATGGCTAAATGGAGGCGGATGGAGAAGAGAACTGGGAGGGGTGTCTGATGCCTAAAACCATTTAAAGGGCTAGAGAGATGGCTCAGTGGTTAAGAATACTGATCTTACAGAGACCCCCCAAATTTATTTAGTTCCAAGAAACCATGTTTGGCTCCCAACTTCCTGCAACTCCAGCTCAGGGCTTACTCTGCCATCTTCTGGCTTCCATGGGCATCTCGCGCTCTCTCGCTCTAGCACTCATCTCTCTCTCTCCTTCTCTCTCTCTCTCTCTCTCTCTCTCCCCCTCCCTCCCTCCCTCCCTCCCTCTCTCTCCACATATACACATACACACACGCAAACATATTTTAATGGATCTTGGTTGCTTCCTATAATTTAAAGGAAGGATCCTATTGATGAAGACAACACATATGTCAGATACAGGCCTTAGAGGAATTGAGCTGGAACTGACATGGAAGCCTCCCTGAGAGCCAGCTGTCACATTGTTGGAAGGTTCTATGCAAGCTGCCAAAGGGAGAAGGCAATCAATAGACCAACCTAACTATAAAGCCTGTGACCATAACAGCCCAGCAAGGTGTTCCCACTAGTGAGCAGTGAGACCTATGTCTTGGAGGTAACCAACGGCTGTCTAATTGGACTTAAGTCCCATGAACCAGCAGTGAGCTCATCATGCCTGGGGCTGTAAATCTAGCCAACTCCCTATGGCTGGAGAAGTTGTCAGCCCTAAAGGGGAGCCTATTATCATTTTCCTAAATCAATATAGCCTCTAACTATGTTATACTCATCCTTATATCCACAGACAACTGTAGCTCTCACCCCTCATCAAGAGGGTTTTCTAAACTTACTAGACAAAATACTTTCTATAATTATGAGGGAAGATCTTTAAAAACTGGCCTTGTTTTCCTTATGCATTAAATAGTATAATATGTCATAACAACAGACAGTTCTTTTATTCATCGGGATCATTTTAGCTGCCCTGGGTTTCTTTGTGTGTGTTTCCATATGAAATTGAGGTTATTTTTCAATTTCCGTGAAGAATTGTGCTGAAATTTTAATGGGTATTGCATCAAATTTGTAGACTGTGCCAGGAGAGCCATTTTTTTCACAACATTAATCCTACCAATCCGTGAGCACGGGAGGTCTTTCCATCTTCTAGCATTTTCTTCATGTTTATTCTTCAGTGTCTTAAAGTTTTTATTGTACAAGTACTTCACTTCCTTTGTTAGATTTATTCCAAGGTGTTTCAGACTACCATGAATAGAATCGTTTCCCAGATTTCTTTCTCTGTATGTTTATTGTTGGTCTCCTAGGATAGGGCCCATATCTGACATTGTGGCTACACAGGTAACAGGACATAGGAGAGAACTTAATACTAGTTCTCTACTACATAGTTATCATATTAAACTGACTCATGAGGACTTATTGTTATCCCCATAGATGAATGCATCTTTCAACTCTCACTCTATGGCAACGGATGGTGATTACATCTTTGAATAGGACACCTGTACCAAACTTCTGCCTCCCAAGGCTCAGGGCTCATTGTTGATGAGGGGGTAGAAAGATTGAAAGAGCCAGAGATGGTGGATGACCTCACGGAAACAGAATTTTCCAGAGAGCTGGACAGTTACTCATATGAACTCACAGCAATGGTGACAGAATGCACAAGTCCCATATAAGCTCAAACCAGACAAAATTCCAGCATAGACATGGGGAAGTAGGTGACAAACTCGAACCCAACCTAAGGAACTGTTGGCATCTGATGACTGCTGAGAGGGAGAGAGGGGGGTCTCTTTCAAGGGTGGGATTCTTGGTAGGTTAACCAGACTCCAGTGGATGAACCCACAGTGAAGGACATTTGGGGATACAAATTACATTCTATATACCTTATCATATACATATATATATATATGGAGAGAGAGAGAGAGAATATTAAATTAGGTAGGGGCAAAAGAGGAGGAAGTGATAGGAAAGGGGTCTAAATTCCATCAAACTATATTGTATGAAAATCATAAAAATTGTGTATATATATGTAATATCTATAATGTTTCCATCTTCACATCCCCAGCACCATGGATGGAAGTAGCTGCTGCTGTGTGTGGTTCTTGGCCTTCTCCTTTGTGCTTGCCACTCTGGGGAAGCATTCTAGCCCCTGCTTGTGGGATGAAGTGTGTTCAAATCCTTGCTTCCTTATGGAGGTACCTGTTGTGGATTGATTAGAGAAGAGAGCAAAAAGTGACTCAGTTTCCCCACATGGCAGTTGTTCTTGTTGGAGCAAAATATCTGCTGTCTACGATAGTTATCACAGGGAATTTGTGAAAGATCCTGGATCCCAAACCATTCATTCCTTTATTTATTTATCAAATATTTATCAAGTACCCACACACTGACAGGCATGTTCGTTAGTTCTGGGGGTAAAATAACCATATGTAAAAGAGCTCTGTGTTCTTGAGGAAAGCAATCCTTTGAGAACACATGAGAGGAAAACAGTCATGCTGGACAAGTGTCACAGTAGCAACAACAAATACCTGGATAGCAAAACAGATATAGCCTTATGGGATGGCAGAGCAACTAACTTTGCTCAGTAAAGGGGGGAGGGGGGAGAGGAACCAGCTTGCCAGCTCAGCAATTGTCAGTTAATTCATACCCGAGCATCATCTGACTCAATTCTTTGGTTAAGCTGGGTGCAAAACCAGAAAGTTGACACAAGCCCAAACCCAGCTTTCTCACTACTCCTGTCAGACCTCAGCTCAAGTGCCATCCAAAAAAGGGGACGGTGTGTGCTGTTGAGAGCCACTAGACAACCCCTTGACTATTTAAGGTGAATCTGCTGATGCCCAATTAAAGAAACATTCTTCTTGATTCTGCCATAACATTTATCATTATCTAAAATATCATATTTCACTATGATTATCGATTGTCAATCTTCCCCTTGGGGCCTTTCTGTATATTGCTATGATCGTGGGCCATGTTTTATGGTGGGTACTAAATAAATATTTGTTGAATGGGTGAATGATCACAACCATTAGCACAAATCTACACTTGAAAACCAATCTTTTTCTATTTCCAAAATATACATGAAATGTCCAGTCTTAGGGGCACTTCAGAGAGCTCCCAGAGTGTCATTTCAGACTGAAGCCAGGGTTAGGGCACAGGGAGTCCCTGTTTCAGCTTATTCCCTGCAGAGCAAGAATGGAAAGTCAGATCCCAGAGTCAGAGCTCTTCAGCATTCCAGCACTCTAGTAAAGCCCTTCTGTGGAGAAAGCAGTTTGGGATTGTTGCCACGAATGTCATTTTCAGAACCTCTGGGATGAAAAATAAAAACAGTTATGGGACAATGCTTCTCGAATGCAGATGAGCTGAGAAGCAGAGCTCTCCTCCTCGCCTCTGGGAGGAAAGTCACAGGGTTTAGAAAGTGGCTTCTCAAGGCAGAGTTGCAAGATTCTGCTGTTAAAGTTACTAGAAGAATCATTGGGCTCTGGTATGAGCTTCCCATTACACCAGCTGTGATTTCCCACAGCTAAGTCTTTCATTGGGATTTAGGACTGGCTGCACCTGCAGCCATTAGTTCTGTAAAGATGTGTTGCTGTCATTGTGAGTAAAAGGGTGCGTCCCTGCCCATCATCACCTCTACAGAACCAGATGGCACACTGGGGTGCTGGCCACTGTAAATACCAAAGAAATTGGTAAATGGTTATTTATTCCTACCAAAGTGATAAACAAGGGTTTGAAAATGTCAGTTTCTAATAGAAATGAGGAGGATTTTTCTAGTAGTATAGTATTTTTCATGAACACCCTCCTGCCCCCCCCCCTGACACACACCTATGCACAAACTGACTCTAAATACACAGAGACTCCTGGGGTAGAGTACCTAGGATACTGCAGGGAAGATGGAGAAAGAAGTGACAGATCAGAATATTAGCATGGCTCCATTTAAGAATTCCACTATGGCCTTCCACTGCCAGACATCCTTTTTGCTGGCTGTTTTCAGATGAGAGGTACCAAGTGTAAGATTCTTACATTCATTCAACAGGTATGTGTATGTTTTCCGGTATGAGACTCCACTCAACTGGAGGAATACAGAAATGAATTAAAGCTTAGATCTTGTTTCAAGGAAGACAGTAAAACATGACAGATTCTGAAGTCTGAAGTCAAGGATGGATCATGGGGTTGTGGAGGAAAAGAACCTAGACACAGATTTTATACAGTGTGTAATAGGAAGAGGTCATGCTTTAAGATTCCTCAATGGCGTTTCATATCGTAGAGGCAAAATTAGCCTAGAATGGTCGTAAGAGTTAAACGACACTAAAGATGCTTGGCAAGTCCTTAAAAAACAAACTCCTTCCCCAGGCTCCTTCCCCAGGCTGACCTTTTTTGTTGTTGTTGTTGTTAAAATCAGCCAAAGAAACTCAGCTAGAGAATGGCTGGGTCGAAGAAAGTCTCCACTGCTTTAGAAATGAATTATTCCTAAGATGTTTCTTCATGAGCCTTTGTTACAGAAACTGGGGCTTGTGCAGGTAATGAGGAATGAGGAAAGTACCCTCCCGAGGACAACCACAAGGCCATTCTGTGCCCTCCCTGTTCAGCTTAAATTTCTGAAGACAGAGCTTCCAGTTTAACCAGAGTCGTCGTGTGCACCTTGTGGTTCTGTTGAGCCTCGGCAGTCTTCCCAGTCTCATGAAGTAGATTTCACTCGCATTCTCCTTTCAAGCCTGTGCACAGCGCCACCTGCTCACGCTGGAGATGCAGTGGTGATTGTCTGCCCCCTGCTGGTTCCCTCCTGTCACCAGCCCAAAGCTGGCTTCACAAGGACTCCAAGGAAAGGAAGGAGCCATTAGTAGAGAAGGTGTGGGGCGAAGGATGTTCCTGCTTTCCTTAAAAAAAAAAAAAAAATCAATGAGATGAGAAGGCAAGATGAAGCTGGTGGACAACAGCTCCTCCTGTTCTGGGGGTTTGTGTAAAGATGCCTCCATCTCTGACATTTAAGTTCATGTTCTGTGTTTCTGTGCAGGATTGTTTCAGAGAGAACACAGCTGTGCGTCTTTAAATTTTTATTTTTAGAACATTACCTCATAAGGTGATCAAATAAAGTCGTATCTTTACAGACCCAGTTGAAGGAAACAACAGAAGTCCGTGCTGGTGGTAATTGAGGTGAGGGTAGAGAGTCAGAAAGAGGAAGAGGCTGGGAGAAAGACTTCACGGTACTTTGCAGTATTCTTTAATTGGGCCAATGAACACTTTTTGAGGACCTGTTGTTTACAAGGCTCAGATGTCCAGGGCACAAAAGCAAATAATATTTCTTTCTTGAATATAACGGTCTATTGGGAAGCAGCTAAATTAATGCTGAGAATGCAACAAAGCCTATTTGGGAAACATGGTACTGAACATGTACAGATGTTGTTTTCTTACCACGTCTTCAAGAATACAGTATACCGACTGTATTGTATTTGATATCATTTAAGTAATCCAAATATTATTTAAATTACATGGGAGGAGGTGTGAAGATTAAGTGCCAATACTAAGCCATTTCATGAGGGGGAGCCAAGCATCTGCATCCGTGAATTTGGGTACTTGGGATGGGGTGTCCTGGAACCAATCTTTTTAAGAGACTGAGGGTAACTGTTCCAAGAAAAGGAGTGGGAGGGAGCACAGAGGAGGACCCTGCATCTAAATCCACCTGGGGCTGCAGAATCTGCAGAATGTACTGGAAAAGGTGATTCAAGCTGATTTTAGAAGATAGCCTCATACTGGTGAGTGCGGTGGTAAAAAGACATAACAGGTACAGCAACATAACTAAGCACACACAATCTCACCTGCCACCACTGTCCCCAGAAGCTAAGGGCTCCTGTTACCAAGTAGAAGTGATGAAAGCATTGAATCTAGGAAATAAGCAGTTGATTAAATCAAGGAGGCCAGCTGAGGCTGGAGAGAGACCTGACAGAGTCCTGGAGATAGGAAAACGTGATTGGCAGGGCCCATCTCTTGTCCTGGAAGAAGGGCCGTGTTTCCATGCTGCTCCAGTCCACATGGTGGATGTGGCCAACCTTTTGAAGCCAGGATTATGTTCTAGTCAGGTATCCAAAACTTATGAGCAGCATCCTCTTTTAATCTACTTGACTTCTACATAACTTCATCAATGATAGATGGAGAAGTGGCAGTAACCTCAAAGATGCCAACTGCAATATTACTTATAATCAAGAATTCACTGACCAAGGTGAAGAAATCTTGCTGAAAATCATGTACAATAAGTAAAACTGTAATTCTAGAAACTGCCTTAAATGATAAAACCTTTTAAGAAATCACTATTCAAATCTGCATGAAAATATATTCAGACAGGGGCTGGGGAGATGGCTTAGTTCACAAAGTGCTTTCCATGCAAGGACAAGAACATGAATTTGTCCCCCAGTACCCAGGTAAAACACTCCGTGCAGCAGTGAGCATCTGTGCTCCCTGTGCTGGAGCGAGGAAGCAGACAGGCAGCTCCTTGGGGCTCACCATCCAGTTTAACTCAATGGATAAGATCCAGACTGAGTGAGGGACCCTGTCTCAAAACTTAACATAGAGAAAGACATCCAGCATCAACCTCTGGATGCCACATGCATGTGCACACACGTGCACATAGATAAACACACTACACATATATGCACTAAACAAACGTAATGCACACATGTACACAATATACATACTGGTGCACACCACACACATATACACTACACAAATATGCACAGTACTCACACATATATACACACGCTACACAGGTATGTACCCTACACATACATATACACACACTA
The DNA here is from genome assembly GCA_009823505.1 of Rhizomys pruinosus. Classification (NCBI taxonomy): domain Eukaryota; kingdom Metazoa; phylum Chordata; class Mammalia; order Rodentia; family Spalacidae; genus Rhizomys; species Rhizomys pruinosus. The sequence continues at coordinate 792,296 of VZQC01012138.1, forward strand.
CATGCACATATGCATACTACACATACATATATATACTACACACATATATCCACTATTCACATTTATAAACATTTCACACATATGTATACTATACATACATTTACACACTACAGACATGCATATTACATACATATCACATACAAATAGGCACACTATGCACATATACACACTACTACATATATACATATTACACACACTGCACATACATATCTATACATTACATACATATGCACACCACACATGTATGCACATGCATAAAATACACTACACACATATAACATACTACATACATTCACACCGCACATAGTACACACATGCATATATATACTACACATCCATATACACACACTAACACATCCACACATCATACAGAGAAATACATACATACACAATACACGCATACACAATACATACATATATGGATGCTATATACACATATATGTATACATTATACACATATGCACTCCACAAACATATGCACACAATACACATATAGTACACACTCACAACTCACAGTGCACATACTACATACACACATATGTACTATGCTACATCACACAGATATACACAGCATATACATATACATATACATATACATATACACACAGATATTTGGATGGATGGTACTGAGCTGCCAGCCATGGTGCTGTCTTGCTCTTGTCCATGTGTTATGGAAGCCTCTTGCACTACTTCTATGCCCTTTTAATCTAAAGAACCCTAGGAGGAAATGCGTGCTCTGATTAAGGTAGAGGCAGAATTACCTGAATAAATGAGTTTGTTTCTGCTTCGCAGATTCTGTTTTCTTCCTAATTGTTTTTCAGTTTGTGTGGTATGTTCATTTTACTTGTTAAGTCTGTCTTCAGTCTTCCACTTGCCCACATACCCTTCTTTACTCCTTTGATCTGTGGGACATATTGTGATGTCTGCCCACTAATTTTGCTGTAACTAGGGCTGGTGTCTGTTTGGTGATTCGTGTTTGTTCCAGACTTGTACATCTGTCGGTTGCTTTGAGACGGTGCCCTAGAACCGTGAACGGCCATTTGTGTCTCACAGAGAGGAGACTGCTTCTTTGCATCAGAGGGCTCTTTGCTGACTTCTGAATTCCAGCAAGCTCTGTTTTAGTTTAGACAGAGTATGGAAAAGAGAAATCAAAACCAGAGAGAAAGATGTGGAGAGAGTTTGTGTGGCAGAGATCAAGCCCCGGCTCATCTTCAGGGTGCATCCTAAGTGGACCGCATGCCCTCTGACCTGCACTCTCAGGTTACTGTTTCATGGACGTAGCCTCTGCCCAGTAGGAATGCTGCTGGTGGAAAAGAGGACAGAGTATGGCCTGGTAGAAACCTCATGGAACACGTTCTAAGAGTTGGTGGTCGTACCTACTTGGCACCTCTTCTAAGATGCTGGCACAGATACAGCAGGGACAGTCCTCACAGTCACTGGTACTGCATAAGCAGTGACCACAGTGCTGGAGCTAGAGACAGTCTGGCTGCCAAACGCTAACCCTTTAATCGCTATGAAGTCTGGCCCATCCTGGGGGTCCTGGAGCAGTGGCTGAATCCTCACTGTTACAAGTATTTAGTTGTGGGGCTGGAGAGATAGCCTAATGGTTAAGAGCACCGACTGCTCTTGCAGAGGACCCGGGTTCGATTCCCAGCACCCACATGGCGGCTGAGAATTGTTTGTAACTCCAATTCCAGGAGAACTCCATTTCCAGGGGAATCCGACACCCTCTTCTGACCTCAGCAGCATTGCACAACACGGGTGCACAAACCTACATGCAGACAGTGCATTCATACACATACAAAAATAAATAAAATTTAAAAAAAAAGAAACAAAAGTATTTAGTTGTTTGAGTACCTGAAGGGCTATGCAGATATAACTGAATAACAGTATTATTATGCATGAAATGTAAAAGTTCAGCTCCTGGCAGGCTTCGTATGACCCCACTTCATCCCTTAAGAACCTCCCTTCTTTGTCCTTAAGAAGGGTTTGAGGCAGCATCAAGACTTATAGGCTTTACAGGATTTGGGCAGCACCTTCTCCAAGGTAACTCTAGTTTCTCCATGAAGGTTCTCCTCTAAGCAAAGCTTACAATGTGTGTCAATATATTTTTCATTTGTTGCAATGCATGTGCTTGGCAGGCTGCCAAGAGCGTATATAGGGAATGGCTCCCAGGGAAGTACTGCATCCTTCATTCTGTCATTATGTTTTCTGTTTCAAGGAAAGTTCAGCTTCAGGGTGATCTGCTGCCTCCCCTGTGTTCACTCAGGAGTGTTCATAGACTGACTCTTCACATACCAACTACAACATTTGTTTGAACCTAGAGCCTGAAAAGAAATGGCATTCTGTTATCCAGAATCCCACCTGGAATTCTGGGATGAGAAGTCGGCGTTGGAAAAAACTTGGGTCTTCCATCGCTCCCTCTGAGAGCTAGAGTACTTCTCCTTCATCTGTGGTCTCACTGTGTGCAGGTTCAGTTCCCTGTCGTCAACCATGATTCAAAAATATAAAATGAGCCAGGTGTGGTGGCACATGCCTTTAATCTCAGCACTCAGGAGGCAGAGGCAAGAGGATCTCTGTGAGTTCAAGGCCAGCCTGGTCTACAGAGCAAGCTCCAGGCCACTTGGGTCTAAAGGGAGACCCTGTCTCAAAAAGACATATATATGAATGGAAGATTCTGGAAAAATAAAAATTTTTAATTTAATTTTTATTGATGCTTTGTGCATTTCGTACATCATTTTCCAATTCAGATCAGGCATATTTCCCTTTCCCTTCCCCCCCACCCCCACCCCATCCCAAATCATGCATTCTGCCATAACTGTCCTGCATCTTTCTCTCAGTTTTTTTTTTCCATTTTTTAGCTATAAGTGATAATCCATGAGTACAAGCATCCTTCGTGCAAAACCAATCTGCAGGCTGTTGTGCCCAAACACCTACAGCCCCACCATCCAGTGGGGGGTGACAGGTTGTTTGTTCAATCAAGTTGATCAAATGAGTGTCCAGACTACATTGCTGTAGTTTCACCATTCACCCCAATCGCAGCCCTTACATTCTACCACGCCCCCTTCCCGCAGATTGTTCCCTAGGCTTAGAAAAGGGGCGCAGGTGGATGAGAAGTAAAACCGTCCACTCTCTCTGGAGCTGTTGACTTGGACTCTGGTCAATTCTGGTCTGTTTCCTTTCTGCGCTGACAGTTTGTCAGGAGTAACCTTTCGATCCTACTAATGAAGCACAAGCAATTAGATATATAGTATTTAAGCAAGCACTAATAGTTCTAGGTAGGTTACTTTGGCATAGACACATATGTTTGGATGATATGTTAATCCATGAATTACATTTTTCCCCCCTCTGTTGAATATGACAGGGTCTTACTGTGGCTTATAACATCTCCTAACCTGTAGAGGATAGTAGCTTGTGGCATCAGCCATGGGTTATTCCTCCAAGAGAGAGCCAATAAGCCAATTAGTTTGGGATATTACAGCACATGGCTGCCTCTGCGCACAGTATTTCCAGGCAGGTTAGGTGTAGCTGGTGCTGACGGTGGAGTCTTGCTTGACTCAGGGAGCCCGTGATTTTTTTATTGAGTTAGCGGCCTTGGTGGTACACTCTCTGGCATTCCAGAGGCCATCTGTACCTTGCATGTGGCGGGTCTCCGAAACATCCCTCCCATGTTAACTACAGGTCTGTCGTCAGCAGGGTCTTATCGCCTTCTCCTCCTGCAGGTATCCCAACTTAGAGGCAAGAGCCCTTACCTTTTGTGGGGCCTTGGATCCCCTGGCCAACATCCCTGGTAGAACAACTCCAGACTGATGTCAGAGCTCCTGCATTAATATACTGTTGCCTAAGTGCATAGCCCAAGGACTTTAGTATTATATTGTTTCTGAACAGAAGATAATCCTTTTCACAGTTCTTATGTCTATTAGTCAATTAAAGAAGGCATTTTTACCTTTTATAAGAGAAATTCCTCTATATAGTTGTCTCCAATTTACAGTTGGAGAATGAACCTCATCTCGTCATATTTCTCCTTGTTCTATGGGGGGGAGCAAGAAAGCGCTCATATCAAAACCTTTGTGGCACCTAGAAAGTAAAGTTCATTAGGACTCATTTAAATAGTTTGTTACAATGTAGGATCCACAGAGGGTTCGATGTTTATGGCAATCTGAGGCTTTTTTTTTTCTTTACGTTTTCCATTTCTTAGCCTTTTTTGGTACATCCTACTCAATGCAAAGCTGTATCTTTTCTTTCTCACGCATTAAGTTGGTGACATTTTGTGCCTGTTGGAAACAAACAATCTGAAAAATAAAATTTTTAATTGTACATATATATGTTAATGTCCTTCATGTCGAAAGTGTCCCATGTCATGCAATGCCTATGGAGACCAGAAGAGAACATCAGTCTCCTGGGAACTGGAATTCTGATGTTCATTAGCACTATGTGGGTGCTGGATTTGAACCCAGGCCTTCTGCTATATATATGTCAATATATAATCTATAATATATATAAATATATATATTTCAATATATATATATGTCAGATATATATATTATCATATATATATGTCAAAATATAGTTTTAGTATTACAGTATATTATTATTAAATTTTATGTGTGTGGGATAGTGCATACGTATACATGTGTGTTGAACACCTGTGTGTGTGGAAACAGAGGTGACCTTGGGAGTCTTCTTTTCCTTCGTAAGCTCCACCTTATTTTATGTTTTAAATTTTTTTATCTATTTTTTTTTTTTTTTTTTTTTTTTTCTTCTTACTAAGTCATTCTATGTAGCGCAGGCTGGCCTATGAACTCACAGAGATCCGCCTGCCTCCTGCTCCCAAAGTGCTGGGATTAAAAGGCGTGCACCACCACGCCCGGCTTCCCTTTGCTTTCTAACAGTGGCTCTGTCACCGAACTCATTTGTTTACACAGCCTAACCAGAGACCCCCTAGGGGCTCCACCTGACTCCATCTCCCCAGTGCTGGGATTGTAGGCACTCTGCTGAACGTGGCCTTTTGCGTGGGTGCTGGGGGTCAAAATTCAGGTCCACATGCTTGCACATTAACATCTTTGCTGACAGAGCCTTCTCCCCAGTTCTACAGTCTAGTTGTATAATGGTTCCATTGCTAGGTGATGTTAATCTCTTACAGTGCCTGACATAAATTTTATCATCAGTATGTGTGTGTGTGTGTGTGTGTGTTGTTATACAAGGAAACACAGTGTGCAGAGAGAGTTTGCTACCATTTGCTCTTTGAAACATATACTGGGGGCCTTGTAATGTATCCCCTATATCTGGTTAAGGGGCGGGGGAAGGGAAACCAGTAATTTAGCCTATTCCATTACACAAGATATTGGCACTTTAGCCGGGTGTGGTGGCGCACGCCTTTAATCCTAGCACTCGAGGAGGCAGAGGCAGGAGTGGGTTCTTTTGTGAGTTCAAGGCCAACCTGGTCAGACGAGCAAAGTTCACAGCCAGCTATGGCTACAGGAGACCCCTTTAGAAAAAGACAAAAAAAAAAAAAAAGAATATTGACCACTTTCCTTTGATTACCTCCAATATAATGAAATCAGATTATACTGTTTACAGTGTTGCTAGGATTATATGAAACAATATATCAGAAAGCACACTGTGAATGTTAAGAAATATAAGCCAGCCGGGCGTGGTGTCGCACACCTTTAATCCTAGCACTTGGGAGGCAGAGGCAGGCAGATCTTTGTGGTTCAAGGCCAGCCCGGTCACACAGGAGATCCAGAGGTGCACGGAGACCCTGCTCAAAGGCCAAAAAAGAAAAAAAAAAAAAAAAAAACAACAAAAGAAAAAAAGAAAAAAAAAAGAAAAGAAATATAAGCAAAAACCACACACAGAGTGGATTAGGATTAGCAAAGGAATTATTGCATCTGGACCAACTTAAAGGAAACTGACTCTTGTGGCCTACCTGAAATAGAAGACTACCCCAATCCCTTAGCTCTTTTAGTCTTCCTCTGAAGCTTCAACAAAGGAGCAGTAAGTTTGACATAAATGACTATCGATGGCTACTGTCTATTTGAAGGTAGGATGTGTGCAGGAAAACACATTAAAGCAAAGATGTGAGAGGCACTCTCCTGTAGGGTGATAGAATGGGGAAAGAAAAGAAGACCCCAAGTCTGTAAGACTCCATCTGTATTCATGGGTGCTTTGTCAAATAACCCTGGGCCTGAGGGCACCTGCCCTGAGCGAGGGGCACTGGTCAGAAATCTCCTTGGCTCTCCTGTCCGGAAGCCAAGCAGACCATTCTTCTCCAGATACCCCACTCTGCAGCCTGGGACAACAATTTGTAGTTATCAGATTAATTAAGGCATGTCTGTGGTTAAATTTGCATATGAATATTATATCTCAGTCTGGACCTCTGTCTAATCAAATTGAACATTTTCAGGATAACACTTTGTTCCCAAAACATTCAGAAATATGCATATTGTATTTTTTTTTTTTTGGTCTTTTCGAGACAGGGTCTCCCTGTAGCCCCAGCTGGCCTGGAACTCATTCTGTAGACCAGGCTGGTCTTGAACTCACAAAGATCCACCTGCCTCTGCCTCCAAGTGCTAGGATTAAAAGTGTGCACCACCACGCCTGGCTGCATATTGTATCTTTAATGAAGCCGATATTCTTCCAGTCCAGAAGACTCAGGCCCATGGTATCTGTGTCCCACACCTAGAGCTGTGAGATGTCCCCTCTGCATTTGTCATCAGTCATCTGTTTCACTCTCTGAGCTTGTCACTGCTGCTTGTGCTCTTGGGAGCTCATGGGCTTTGCCCTTGGATCCAAATTCTGGGTCACCATTAACAATAGACTTAGTAATGACTGAACTTTGTGAGACCCAGCTTCCTAAGTGCAGAGCAAGGTGGTTGACAGCAACAGAAAGCTGTTTCGGAGGCTAAAACTTTCTGTAAAGCATAAAGATTTATGGAGTGTACCCAGCATGTAGTACCTACCCACCCCCATGAGTTCTCCATGTATGTAAACTGTCCCCATACAGTTCTCAAGTGACCAGACTTTCCTGCTTTCTTTTCAAGCTTTGATGTGGAGAATGGCCCTTCCCCAGGTCGGAGCCCCCTGGACCCCCAGGCCAGCTCTTCCTCTGGGCTGGTACTTCATGCCACATTTCCTGGGCACAGCCAACGCAGAGAGTCCTTTCTCTACAGATCCGACAGTGACTATGACTTGTCACCAAAAGCGATGTCAAGAAACTCATCACTTCCGAGTGAGCAGTAAGTAGAGCCCTTGTTTGGGATCAGCCTCGAGATGACTGAGTTCATCCTAAGGAGAACATGAACACAAACGCAGGGTGCAAAGACCATCTTAAGGATTTGCGGCTTATTGACTAGGTTCTCCAAGGTGTTAAAAAACTGAGGCACGATGTTCCATTCACATATGTTATGGGTGCTTTTGAAATTATTCATCGGGTTCATTTCCTGAACGGTTGAAATGTTTATGGGGTGAATGTTTTACAAGGACTTACAAATCACAGTTGAATTTTCAACTGAATATACAGATTGTATGAGGCCGCAGCCCAGAAAATACAAAGGTGGTTGGTTGGTTGATTAGTAGGTTGTTGGCCACCTTCTTTCTCTCACTGGCCTTCACTTGCTGACATGTAAGCAAGGTGTTATCCAGCGTCAAGCTTGTGTTCCTTCTGTAAATCTTCAGAGTCATACTTACTCCCTGACACAGCCTGGCTAAAACATAGCTGATGTTTTTGTTTTGCTATTATTTATTGTAGATTTCTTATTTTTTAATGAATGACAACTGGTTTATATTGCCTGTTTATTGAATTTCTAGACCCAAATAAAACTGAATGCTGAAATCCATGCCTTAAAAGTTTTCTGAGCACACATACAATGGTTCCTAAACATCATACATTATAAAAATATCTGCCTGGAAAATTCCACTGAATTCTCTTCTCTGTTATAAAGGAACCCCAAAAGATTCGCCTTGTGGAAGGGGCAAGGAATATTTTAAGTCTAGCCACAAGAAAACAATCTGCCACTAACCTTAAATAGAAATACTTCAGTTCTAAAATATTTCATTCATTGTGTGGGCCAAAATTCATGTTTTCCATTCGTTGGGAGAATATTTACTGAAATTCTCCTAGGTGCCATCCAGAGTGCCAGGACTGAGGGTAAAAGATGAAGAAAAATCTCAGCTGAGTTAAAACCAGATCTCATCCTCAAGTTAGCACAGTGGAAAGGAACACACGTGTACACACGAAACCACAGAGAGAAGGAAGCTAACACTGAGTGGGCACTTTTCATGGGCCATGTTCCATTACATGTGTGGTCACTGTCAGTCAAACATCTAAGCCTTGGAAACTGCCAACCTCACATGGTCTGGATTTTATCATGAAGAATGAAGGAAATCCAGTGAGGTCACAGTAAGTACAGCTTAGTTCCCATGGCATTTTACAGATAAAAGACTAGCTTTGAAATACAGTCATCCCCAGTTAATTCCTATTCTAGCAAACAATTCCCAAAACTCATAGCAAACCTTACAAGACTCTCCAGATCACTCGGTCTTTGCAGAAGATTTTAAATACCAGATTAAATTCTAGTATTTCCCTTGTTTGGAATAAAAAAAAAAAGACATAGAGCTTTTTTGTTTTGTTTGTGTGTATTGGTCTTTGCATGCGTGTGTCTGTGAACCATGTGTATATAGTGCCTGTGGAGGCCAGAAGAAGATGTCAGATCCCCTGGAACTGGAGTTACAGATGGTTGTGAGCCACCATGTCAGTGCTCTGAACCAAATCTAGGCCTCTGCCAGAGCAGCAAATGCTTCTAACCACTGAGTCATCTCTCCATCCCAAGACATAAAGATTTTAAACTTGAAGATAATTTAAATTTTTTTATTTTTATTTTTTTTATTGTTCATGGGTGTGACTATTTTGTCTGCTTGTAAGTAAGTGCACCTGTGCATGCAATACCCATGGAGGCTGGAAGAGGGCACCAGATCCCCTAGAACTGGAATTGTACAGGTGGTTGGTAGCTGACTGGTGCTGGGAACCGAACCTGGGTCCTCATCAAGAGCAGACAGTGCTCTTCACCACTGAGCCATCTCTCCAATCCACTGAAGATAATTTAGAACTCACAACCAAGCTCAGTTTACAGTTGATGAGACAGAGATATAGTTTTGAATGTTTCTGCATCCAGCAACATCGCCATTTGCTTTGCCTCTTGGTGAAATGTCCCACTAAGTTTAGCATCTATACAAACAATGTCATTAACTCCAACTTTAGACAAGCAAGAATTGTACATGAAAATGATCTGATATTATTCTTTTTAAATTTTTGTGGCTACTATGTGCATGATGTGTGTGCATGTGTGCACACGTGTGTGTGCTGCATGCACACGAGTGTGCAGTGGCCATGTGGACACTAGAGTGGCATGCCAGGTGTCTTCCTCTATTGCTCTCTGTTTCACTATCTGCAAACAATATCTCACCAAAGCTCACAGTCTTAGCTAGGCTAGCAAGTGAGCTTTTGGGATTTGCCTGCCTCCACCTTTCAATGCTGGGGTTACAGACATGCTTAGCCATGAATAGTTTTCTTGATGTGGGTCCAGGTAATTTGAACCCAGATCTTCACCCTTTCTGAGCAAACACTTAATGAGCCCCTCATTCTTTTTAAATATATTTTTTGAAGTAGGAAGAGCATGTTTTCATGATAAAGATGAGCCCTTCCCAAGAAAATGCAGTTGGTTGTATACTACCACTTTGTTCAAAATACTGATAGCAAGATGAATTAAAATCTTTGTGAACGATAAAAGCAGAAGGTTTTATTTTGAAAATATTTCCACGTAAAACTTTTATGTTTGTCAGTTAAGGAACTTATACTTCTCAATACAAGAAGCAGTAGAGTTTAAATAATATCCACTTTTAGGAGCTGGGGAGATGGTTCAGTGGTTAAAAGCACTGGCTGCTCTTGCAGAGGACCTGGGTTCAGTTCCCAGCACCCACACAGTGGCTAACAAACTTCCATAACTTCAGTTCAAAGAGATCTGAACTCTCTCATGTAGGTAGTGTGGGAATTGCATGCATGTGGTGAACATACATACAGGCAAGCAAAACACTCAAACACACAGTAAACACACACACACACACACACACACACACACACACGCACACGATTTCTTCTGGTGGTTCACTTTTCCATGCTGGAAAACTGATTTCACACAGGCATCTGCATATTGTAAGCTGAAGCGATGCTCTCAAGGTTCTTAACCCTGATTATCACCATGTAAGATGAACGGAAATCAGTGTAGGGACAGCAACTTCTTGCCTTCCCGCATCTCCAGTCTCCTGGAAGAAGAGGGGTTGGTAATAATCTGCGAGTCTTGATGCAAAAGCCACTGGGAGGGCTGAGGGGGGGTTCTATTCTCAGAAGCCCCCTACAAGCTAGCATAGAGCAGTCATGAGTTTAAATCTATACGAAAAGTGCCCAGCTTTGCCTCCTTCTGCTCCATTAAAGCTACTGAAGGAAGTGCTGGCTTTGAAATGTCTCTCGTCTGAAGAAGAAAAGGAAATTATGAGTGGTCACAATGAGGAAAAGACTGAATAAAAATGTGGATGAAAATGTAAAATGGCTTTCTAGTAACAGAATATGAGGTCTCCGCTGGTTCCCCCAGAGCAGGTCCAGCTGTGTCTCTGGATGTGGCAATAATCTGTCGGTTTCTGCTCAGTTCCTCTAACACAACACTTTCGCGTACTGAGGTACTAATTTCTCAGTGGGAACCTAAAGTTCTAGAAACTGGCCAGGGCAGTTTTATTGCTGAGGACTATGGCAGAAATTGCCCTTGCCATGGAGTTTTGACATCCTGGCTGCAAAGCTGCTAAGGAAGAGGTTCGGGAATTTTCTCATCTGGGAATCCCCTCTACTTTTCTAAAGCTACCATGTACAGAGCACATGGTTTCTAGAGGAAGTTTTCAAGGGAAAGCAGACAAGAAGGAAAAACACAAATAATAGCCCCCTTAATTTTAAGACCTGTTTATTTGAACTACCTAAAAGCACAATGTGGTATCTATGTCTCTGGTTAGATTTTTGAGCTATTTTACTTGCTTACCATGGTTGTTAAGACATCAAATGTCTTTTATTGTCTACATTATCTGGAAGTAAAAGCACACATTTTCCTGGTGTTGTGGGCTAATGTACTTTGCATAGATGTATTTGTTTAATCTCAGTATCCTCAGATATAGCAGGGACTATGGTTTTCTCAGTTAACAATAAGAACATGGAGCAAGCAATGAGAAGCCCACATTGAACCCAAGGAATCCAGATGGCAAAAGTATGCAATCATCCAGTACAAAAACCACATGACCCTCAAATAAAAATATCAGTACTAATCTCTGCGTTGCTTGCCTCTCTGGCTAATAATATAGGCATGTACATTCTCTTTTTAAATAACTATTTATTTTAAATATTTTCCTAACAAGAAAGACAGTTCCTCTGCCTTCAGAGACACAGAAGGATTGATAAGTCAATTGGTGGTTTATCTGAAGGTTCAGATAAAGCTAATAGTAGAGAAATTTATCCAGAAGCCTCAAATGGGTGAGCTTGGCTAGAGGTGTTCAAAGGGTGGAAGGGGTACACATAGGAGATGTCAATTGCTGATGAGCTCTCTAGCTACAGGAAGCCCTTCAGAGGACTGAGGAAGCTGCAAGACCCTGAGGAGTTTATTTTTATGCTACGAGAAAGCAAAGGGGAGCTACTGAAGAACTTCAGGGTTTTGGTTTTGGAGCATCATGTGTTTGGTTTTGAAAGATAACTCAGATACAGGATCAAAAATGATCTAGAGAATGAATATGGCTAAATAACCAGCCAGGGGCCACTTTGGCTACCCATGTATGTCATCTTGAGATGGGGACCTATTCCAGAGCAGGCTTCATGGGAAACCAAGAAATGTTTGCAATTTGGGATCTACAGGGCTGACGTGGCTAATCGTGCCATGAGAACACTTTGTAAATTGTAGTATGCACTAGAAACATGAGCTCTCTAGATTGCAGTAGGGGTAGGAAAGCCTTAAAAGGGATCTTGCCAGCTGGAAGACAGACATGTAGCAACCTAATTTCCACAATGAGGACACTTACTAGTATTAACTATGACTAAGTAAACAAATGCCTATTGTAACAACAACAACAAAAAAAATAACTCGGTTCTCATAGAAGCCCATTTTACAGATGAAGAAGTTGAGACACAGCTCGCCTACTCTCCCAGCCGACACCAAGGCATCTGAGAAGCAAACCAGTGCTGTTTAGTGGTACAATTGTTTCCCTTAGCCACTGCAGTTAAAATCTCTCTAGAGACAGTCGGAAGTCAATTAGAAGACAAACACCAACAGTACTTTGTGCAGTGAAGAAGCAGAGCAAAGATTCAAATAATAAAATTCAGATTCTAACAGTGAGAAACATCATTTTTGCTATCTAAAAAGCTATTTCATTTTAAGATCACACCTACACCCAATTCCAAAACCCACTTCTGAGAAACCATCCATCCTGAACTGAACCACTAGGGAGTTCTCAGCCTTAGTCTATGAAATTGTAATGCTCTGTTTCTGTCACTAGAGGGGGCTTGTGTAACAGTCCTGAATATCTGGCCTTGTTCTGGGAGGAACTCCATTTCTCTACTGGTTGGGAAATTAAGAAATGAAATATATTGCTATTTTCATTTCAGTCTATTCTTAATTTGTAAACTAGCATATTGTGACTTAAAATTTTGGACTAGTTCTGTAACTTGAAGGATTTTGTTTTATTTTATCTGGTTTCTTTTCTGATATTTATTATAAATTAGCAGATAATTTCTCCAGCAGCTATTATTACCTGACATAGAGTTTTCCACTCAGAAGCTCTTAGGGAGCCAGTACAGGAGAACATCCAATTCATACCCTGTTTCTGAATATTCTGCTATTCAAAAACTTCTCATGGGAGGCAGAGGCAGGTGGATCTTTGTGAGTTCAAGGCCAGCCTGGTCTACATAGCGAGTTCCAGGATGGCCGGAGCTACAGGGAGACCCTGTCTCAAAAAGACCAAAAAAAAAAAAAATTCTCGTGATTTCACCATTAGTTTGTGTATTTCATCCCCTGTTCGGCTCTCTCCCTGTCACCTCTGCTCTTGATGTGATGTGTCTATAAATCTCCTTATATGGTTTCACTTTCATCAATATTTAGACTCCAGAAATCCAGGAGCCAAAGAAGATCTGCTTGACTCCAACCCTGTTACTCTGCATTCAAACACCTTTGCAAGTTACACATGGTGTTGGCTTCGCCTCAGAAATCCAAGCCATCAACCATCAGGATCCTTCACCCAAACTTTCATCTTATGGAAGTAACGGGTGCAGTTCACACACTGCATTTAACAATCCTTTCTGGGCTTTTAATTTTTTATTCTCTCTTTCCTTATGGAGACTTTTCCCAAACCCCAGAGATTCTCCTTTGGGCTCCTTAACTCCATGCATTACCATGGAAAGAAGCCCTCCCTACCACCGCCCTAACTGTTCTCCTTGTGTGGTAAAGCCTAGCCTGCATGTTAATTCCCCTCCTGAAGACTTCCTGCTTCATGTCGCCACATAGATGACAGTAAGTGCCTTAAACTCAATGTATACCTTAAAACCTCAATGATTACCCTAAAAATCCTCACTTTCCTTGTTTCTACTTATGACTGCTTTTCGGATACTCATTTTTAAGTGAAAATAATATTTCCTTATGCAAGTAAATGCCAATTTCTGGCAAGCACCCCGGCATCTCTTCAGTGAGCCATTTCCTGTTCCTGTCTCCATGGATTCCCTGCCTTCTCATTGCCAGTGTCCCCCTATCCCTTGCTTCTGGGTCTTCCCCTTGCCAGCCTGGCATCCATACTATTTTAATTCCTAGTTTTTTGTTTTTATTTTCTATTTGCATATCTCACTCCCGTTTCGCTGAAAATCCTCACTGACTCATGCTTCCTATGGAATCTGTCACCAGTTTTTGTTCTAGCCATAATTCAGGTGCCAGGTGACTTCCAACCTTTCTCTCTACACACATCATGATGACTGTGCTCTAACAGCCACCAGTGAGCTTATTCACTATTTTCCTACGTCAGAGCCTTTCCTCTTACCCTTCTTGCCCTTGGTGTCATCTGCCATCTCTGCCTCCTCACAGCCTATCCCTAAAAGTCTCTCTCCAACACCGCTCATGCAGTCAAGCCTCTCCTGCTTCCCTAGCCTGCAGTCAGTCTCTCCTTTGAACCCCACCAAGTACCCATCGTTTGTATTTCTCATTCTGTGTTTATGTGTGTTATAGCTTTTAAAAATATTTTTGGCTTCCTATATTATGTTTTGATTTGTAGGACCATGGGTTCTGTATAATTAGATTTATCAACATGTGGTATCATCATAAAATGAGAAGCGTAGTATTTGAAAGCATAGATTTGGAGAAGAAAAGCATTCTTCCACTGACCAGCTGTGTGCTAGTGGGCAGCTATTAACTCGATGTCTCCTGTGATGTGGGGATCTTTTTTTTTTTTTTTTTTTTTGGTCTTTTTGAGACAGGGTCTCCCTGTAGCCCCAGCTGTCCTGGAACTCACTCTGTAGACCAGTATGGCCTTGAACTCACAAAGATCCGCCTGCCTCTGCCTCCCAAGTGCTAGGATTGAAGGCTTGTGCCACCACACCCAGCTGGTGTGGGGATCTTAAGAGTGCTAACCTCACTTACAACCTTCTTGTCCACATTAAGTGAAAGAATGAATGCACACGGTGGTCCTAACATACAGTAGTCACACAAAGGATGTTTACTGTTTATTGGGGCTTTGTTCCATGGTACAAACTGCACAAATCTACACAAAATTTCAGAGACCTTCTAAAGACAAGGGTAGAAACTCACATTAATGGGGCACTCTACTAAAGTCCACACCACAGAAGAGCAGATTGAGCATGTCCTATGCACCTCTGCTTCACATGGAGCTTGGTACATACCATCCAGGTGCTTACTATTTTCGGGGTACCCTCATGTGGTAATGAATGAGGTCCCCCATTGGTATGATGATGGGAGACCGAAGAGGTGGGCCTCACAAGGAGGAAAACTCACCGCCATAGGCATCAGTGCTGTGGATTAACAAGGTGCTGGCAAAATGACCCTCATTTTTGTGCCTGTGGCTTAGGCCAACATGATTTCTCAAGCCTTCAGTTGGGAACTTGCTAAAGGCAGGTTTTAAGGGGATTATGAAAGCATGTGCCAGAGTGAGGAAAGTGTGTTTATGCAAACGTTTTTGACTGGTCCCAAGCACAGGGTGATAAAGCACAAAGCAGAGCATAATTAGGTCTTTGGGACCAAAACGAGGGACACTGTTAAGGTTTTAGTAGGTTCTGTCTGCACATTCCTATTAAAACTTTTTCCTAGGGTACTTTAAGGGAAAAAGAGAATTTTAAAAACAAAAAGTAATGAGGTTCCCAGACAGAAATCTGTGTTTAAATGGCAATAAAGCTGTGGTTCAAATCAACAAAAGCCAGGAAATCCCAAGTTAACCTTTATTCAGCCTGTCATACCATTTTTTCCAGTGTGGAGTGTGCCTTTGAGCAACACACTCCCTTTGAGTTTCCTGGCTCGGGCAACCCCAATCCACAGGTAGCTCTGAATTACATTACTCTGGGTCTGCGGTTTAATGGAACTATGCCCTGAGGATACAAACTGACTTGCAAAAGCTTTTCCGTGGAATCGCTGGAAGTCTAGGATTCCGAAGTTGGCTTTTCCCTTTCAAATTCTTAGGCTCCCCATTTTTTGTCCGCCTTCTTGCCAGGTAGAAGGATCCGGAGTGCAGTTGGGTGGCTAACTCTGCTAAAGTTTAATATGACTTGTGTGTTATAGTTAAAATCCAACTGCTCTATTTCTTTTCTCTCTTTCTACCAGACATGGCGACGACTTGATTGTCACCCCTTTTGCTCAGGTATGTCGTATCGTGCTAGCCCTCACTCGGTCCCTAGCATGGTTCGTATGTGGTCCTTTGCTCCTAACCAAATTCGCAATATTTTCCCTCCAGGTTCTTGCCAGCTTACGAAGTGTAAGAAACAACTTCACTCTGCTGACCAACCTTCATGGAGCGCCCAACAAGTAAGCCCTGATGTTTTACAGAATTACAGCTCCTTCCAGTAAAAGCATAAACAACTGAGTAATATTAAAAAAAAAAAAAAAAAAAAACTATGGCATAGAAATCAGCATTTCAAGCTTAGTCATGGAATACAAAATGAAATCTGAAACTACAAAGGAACAGCATAGTATTTTAGAAGTGGTAAGACATTGGAGAGACTATCTGGGCTTAGATTTGTTCATTTTGTATGCCTAAAACAGTACATACTCATTTCGTTCCACTAAAACGGTACACACAGTAAAGGTTCATTAAGTAAAGTAGGATGAAGATATCTTGTTGCCTTTTATATTTGCCACTTTGGCCAAAATGGCCATAAATTCTATTAAAATTCTTTTTGAAAACGCTATTAATGAATTTAGAATTTCATTGTTAGAAGTTTCCTTTTTCTTTTGTCTGTCGGTTGGTTGGTTGGTTGGTTGATTGGTTGGTTGGTTGGTTGGTTGGTTGGTTGGTTAGTTGGTTTTTTGAGACAGGGTCTCCCTGTAGCCCCCGCTGGTCTGGAATTCACTATGTAGACCAGGTTGGCATTGATCTCATAGAGATCTGCCTGCCTCTGCCTCTGCCTCTTAAGTGCTGGCGTTAAAGGTATGTACCACATGACCCTGCCAAGTTGGCCTGGTTTTTGAGAAGCTATAAATAGGTTCATGCTATTTGATGAATGGAAGTAAAATTATATTTCCTTTTCTACCAAATAACTAATGACTTTGGTCATTTCAGTTGACATTACTGATCCTTGGATCCCCTTTATACAAAATGAAGAGACTGAACTTTTTATTTCCTGCAGGAACTTCCTCCTTCAAAATCATTTGACTCTATGGATCTAATCTAAGTATGGTAAAGTTCATTTCTACATGTTTTAAAGTTTATCACAGGCTCAAAGGGTCAGAGAATACATGATCCTGGAATGCAAGGACAACAAGCGCATTCAGTGAACCTCTTTGTTTTATAGAAAGATAAGCCTAAGCCCTCAGGATCCTGGAGACTAGCTTATAGGCATGCCGTGGGTTACAGGTTGGCTCCAAAGCTTGACTCTCTTAGGTTTTTCAGTCCGTGTTCACCACAGGGTTATCTGTATCCCCAGTCTTTGTGAAGGTATTCGTCAATCATCTGCTTTGTTTTATCCAGATTATGACAGTGGATCACGAGAAGTGAGAGCAAAGCCTAATTTGAACAATTACTTTCCTTTCCATGTCATGCGATTCGTTTCTAAGCCTCCTTGCCAGGGGATGTTGCCATCTCTAATGAAATCTCTCCCACTGGCGTTTTCATCAACTATTCTCTCAACTCCAACCAGAGGAGAGTGCTTTTTCTCATTATGCAGTTTGTGTAATCATGTCATTCTCCTGTCTGGGGTATTTCCATGGTGGTCTACTCTTTAAGATGAAGTTTATCTGCTCATGCTTGGCACCCCAAATAGCTCATAACCCAGACCAAGTTAATTTGGTGGCTAATGCATGTGTTATATTTAGAACAATATATTGAATACTCTAACCTGAAAATTCAAACTTCAAACTTTCTGAACTCCAAGAATGAAAACACCCACAATAGACCATGACAAGTTGTGGTCAAAACACAGATGCATTCAAAATATTATATAAAATTATCTTGGGATGATTTGTAGATGGTGTATATGAAACCTAAATGAATTTTCTTTTCAGCCTTATTCCCTATCTCTAAGATACATCACTATGTATATACAGATATTACAAAGCCTAGAAAAAATCTGAAACCCTAAACACTCAGAGACACTCAGCCAATGAACAAAATCTAGAGACTTGAATTTAGAGGTATGTTTTCTGCTTATTCATTTATCAATCCAACCAACAAGTACTTGGTTTATACTTAATATTCACTCATCCATGCAAATATATACTTTAACAAATATTTACTGGGCATTCACTTTGATCACAAGCACTGATGATCCAATAGTGGTCCAAACAGAAGAGGTTTCTGTTCTTTGTGGGCTCATACTATAACAGGAAGTGCCTAAGGATGAACTGCTGAACAGTCTGGTCTAGTCTCTGACCACGTGAGTTTGTTCAGCACCTGTGGTCCAGTGGTTCTTTGTCCTCTCTATCCTGATTGTGGACTCTCTGCCTGAAGTATCTCCCTCTACCTGCCAGTGTCTGCTGAACAGCCTTTTATGACATGAGGGTATGCCTTCATCTTGAGTGTCATTGTCCTCCACAGGCTGTCTCTGATGCTGCCAAGCCCGCCTGAATGGCCCCTATAAGACCCAAGGGTGTTCTGATGACCAACCGTATTCTCTTCACAGATCTCTGGGTATCCTAAACTGTAGGAGAACCTGGCACGTAGTTTATGCTCCATACATATCCATCACGTATTTGAATTTCTGAATGAAGAACTATTGAAAGAGAAATCACTAAGTGTTCCAAATTTTTTAGGAATGACTCTTTCCCTGTTCTTGGGTTTTGTTCTTTATAGAATGTACTCTCCAGGACTAATATATACTGGCTGCATAACCTAGTTCTCCCATTTGGAAATCATAAACTTGGACAGGTTAATTATTATCTCTATGACTCAGTTTCCTAAGCTATGAGATGGTTATGAATTGATAGGTGTAAAGGACTACAGGAGCTGAGAGCTACGGTAACTGATAACTTCTCTGGTTGTATCACTTTGAGGTTTGCATATTCATTATTAGTAATGATCATAGAACAGTCATATGGCAGATATTGTTGCTTCCTCTTTGTGGAAAAATAAGGAAACAAAGCTTATTAAGAATAAATGGCTTGGGCCTCACCATTCATCTAGGGAACAGCTGCAGTGCTCTGTAGAACCTGGCATCCTGACTGAGTTCTATGCTTTTCTTGTTCACCATACCTGTAAGTCCTTGGGATTATGGAAAGAAAACCCAGGATGCCTTTGGTCAGATTCTTAGAAGAAACTTGGGAAAGAGAAGAAGATCAGAGAGGCTAAGAGCAACCCTTAACTAAGCCAGTGTCATCAGCAATTACTGTAGAAGTATGAAGCCCTGGGCCTGAGTATTACAGATGGGGATTGGGAGGAACATTTCAAAAGCTTCTTTATCATAAGTGGGCCTAGGACCAGACCTCTACACTGCACAGATCAAAGGAGAAGTGGGATAAGATGGTGTTTCCAATCCTGTTTGTGAGCATGGGTTTGGGTGTTTGCCCCTCTATTAGCAGTAGCAGGGAATTCAGTCTAGCCCTTGCTGATTAAGACACTATATCAACTAAAGCTGATTTCTCAAGAATCAGGTCTTCAGACAGCCTTGGATATTCTGGCCCACAAAAGCCTTCAGGAACCAAGTATCCTAGAACCTTACATACCACATATACCATGGACCCAGAGCCATCTATACCCACTTATCTTCTGTGAACCCATATCTATACTTTACAGACTTGAATGTTGGGTTTCAGCCACAAATGAACAGGCCTAGTTGAAGCGAGTTGGAGAACACAGGGCCCATTTGGTGCATTCCACTCTATGCTAGGCAATCAGTACTCTCCACAAATAAGAAAACTCCCAGAGAAAGCGATGAAGATCAGATCATCTGCCGAGTGTTCACTCAGCCTACTCAGAGCATCTTCTACCCACCCACATGCATCAGTTCATGTTCACAGTTGAAGCTGTAAGATCCATGGAATTTAGAAGTTGCTTTCTGGGATAGTTAACACGGTTCCAGGGTGCCACTCCCTGTCTTGAATGTAACATTTAAGCAGTAATTATGTCCTTGGAGTGGTTTTCATGAGACATCTGGCTAGTGTGGTTTATTATGTAAAAAGGAACTCCCACATAGAACTATACTTCTCCTAAGTTAAGGTTTCTTTTATCTTTTGGCTCTTTGCTCTGTATAAAAGCAGTCTATTGTCTGCTTGAGCTTTGCCACCCAAAGGGTGAAAATCTTAATGTTTCTGCTGAGGTGATTTCCTTGCACCTCCATGAAATCAGGGATTGGCCCTGTGTTTCTTGTCTGCAAATTAAAACCTAGATTTCCTTTGTCCCAAGAGTTCATTTTGAGAACTGTGGCTTTCATCTTGGTTTATTAATTCAGAGAAGCTTCTCTGAAGCCTTTTGCCGACTTCCAAAAGACTGATGGTGCAGGTAAGATTGCTCAACCGTGTGGACTTACAGGGGCCTCTCTGTCATTGAACTCTGCCCCTAACATCACTGATAGGAGTGGTGACGAGAGAACCAAATAACTTCCTTCCACGAACATTCTTCCAAGGTACGATTTAATCAGAATATATGTAATCTTTTGGAAATTAATAAGCACTTTCTTTAGTGCATATCTGAAATGTCTTTCGTGGCTTTATATACCTTGGCATGGGATTTAAATTAGCTGAGAATCATAAAATCTTGAACATTCAGAGACGGAAAAATCCTAGCCAAATTTCCTCAGAATAAGTGAGGAAATATATGGGAACCCCTCACACAGGACCTCACACATTGTAAATCACCAGTAACGTTAGTTACTGCCTGCTCTTTTCAAGTGAGGAAGAACTGGGGTTCAGTGAGCTGCCAAGGTCAACACACTTAGAAGGTGCTAGAGCCAGGATTAAGATTAGGATTCCCTATTAAATTCTGCATTTCATTTTTGAACCATTTGTTCTGTAATACATTTTGTGTAAGATTAACTTGGTTGATGATATCCCCCCCTCCCCAGCTCTTACAATTCGCTTAGGTTAAAATTTGGTTAGGGTAAAGAAAGATAACATCATGAACTTTGCAGGTAAATGGATGAAGCTAGAAGACATCATGCTAAATGAAGTAACACAGTCCCAGAAAAACAAACAACAAATGGCATCACTCATCTGTGGATCCTAGCGCCAATTACCCAACTACATGGCAAACTGAGCAATGTCAATGTGATCTGAAAACAACTGTGCTCCCATACTGTGAATCCCCCCCAAAATAAATAAATAAGCAAACAAACAAATAAATACATAAATAAATAAGTAATAAAAATAAATTTGGTTATAGTAAAAAAAAAAAAAAAAAAGATTAGGATTCCTGGCTTCTATTAGTGTACAGCCCTCCCTCCACTGCACCATTCAGGCCGGGAAACGTTACCTGCTGCACACATATTACCTTCACTATTTGCATCCCTACCCTCAGCAGCTGGGCATAGAACTTCTTAAGATCCTTCCATAAGTTAAGACCACTGGAAACCAGGCAGCAGATACTGTTTTCTCCTGCGCTCACCGCAGTTTTCTCATTGGCAGTTTCATCCCTTATAAGCAATAACTTGATTTCCAGTAGGCATCCATTCATTTAAAGTATATTGAGCCTCTTTTTTGGATCATTTATCAAGAAGAGTAATAAACCAAATAAATAAACATGCCCCTCACTTTTTCTCCCACACAGAGATGCTCCTCTGACTTAACAACTGTAAATAAAAGCTGTATTTTCAAGAATAACTTGCAAGACAAAAGTGTAATGTATCATTTCCAGATAAAATCCATGGATGGAAGCTATGGGCAGCATGATACTAAAAAATATAAATATTCCCAACATTTAAGAAGTCCTGGTTCACAAAAGCCTTCTTGGGAACTCAGGCAGAAATGTAGAGTAAATTTAAAATGTAGTGTGAATCCAATGAACAGGTACTGAAAGCACATTGTATTGAACCCTGTCAGAGATTGTAGGGATGCAACTCAAAATGAAATGCAGTCTGCTTCATTGCTGTGTTGAAGAGAGCCTGGAAGATGTGACTTGCAATACAATATGTGTCGTGCAATGAGAGAGCAAGCGTAAGAAACTAGTTAGCCGGGCGTGGTGGCGCATGCCTTTAATCCTAGCACTCAGGAGGCAAAGGCAGGAGGATCTTTGTGAGTTCAAGGCCAGCCTGGTCTACAGAGTGAGTTCCAGGACAGCTGGGACTACAGGGAGACCCTGTCTTGAAAAAAACAAACAAAAAAAAAAACACAAAAAAAAGAAAGAAACTAGTTACATGGCACAGGTGAGTGTACTCTTGGGGGATATGAGTCAGCTACTTTAAAATTTTCTTGAGCTGAATGCCTACAAAGATACAGCAACAGGAGACCATGCAGGGTGGGTATCCTTAGCACCAAGACGGCATGTGACAAGATGCTAGCTGAAGCGTTCGTTGCGTGTATTTGACACCTCAGATTACTTTCCTGTCAGTTCAGTCACTAGTCCACCAAAGTTTTTGGAATTCCCATTCATCGAAGGTGGTGAATCCTACAGAATATGAGCGGAAAGAGGTCAGACTGGATCCTGCCGTGAGAGGGTCACAGAGTAGTAATGGACATCATACATACACATACGAATCGTCAC
Source organism: Rhizomys pruinosus (assembly GCA_009823505.1). NCBI lineage: Eukaryota > Metazoa > Chordata > Mammalia > Rodentia > Spalacidae > Rhizomys > Rhizomys pruinosus. The sequence goes on from VZQC01012138.1 coordinate 814,712, forward strand.
ATGAGGAAATGACCCTGAGGTAGAGCAGTCCATGGAAGACTAGGGGAGGGCCCGTTTTCAACTAGGAACATCATACTGTCCTTTTGGACAAGATGTGTAATGTTGAAGGGTAGATGTGGGGGCAAAAAGGGCATTGTGTGGGGGCAAAACTTTCCCTGATAGACGAATGGCCCGAGCATCAGCAGGCAATGGGAAGGACATGTTCAAAGCAAAGGACGAAGCTGAGTTTTGCCTGGGAAAATTACACATTACCTCTTCTATCTTTCCATCCACCATACATACATACATACATACATCTATCCATCCAGCCATTCTTCTACTCAATAGGTGTTGCTAAGTACTTAGCATAAAGGCCATCTTAGGTACCATTGTATTGCCCAGTAATTAAAAAAAATCCTTCCTTGCCTAAATAAAGTTTATCGTTAATCTAAGCAGTTAAATATCAAATGCTAATTAGACAGTGCCTAATTTAATTACAACTTTGGAATTCTACAAGGGAGAACCAGATAGCACACAGCCAGTCTGTGGTTTGAGATGAAATGTCACATAGAGAGGAGTTTAGAAATGAGCTAGCAAAGGATGTTGAGGCCAGAAAGCAATGAGTTTTACATGCCAGGCTGAGGGGTTTGGAGCTGAATCCCTCAATGTTTCTGAAAAATATCCCCTAGGATTAGACCCTAGTGCGCAGCACATAGCATGGTGAAAGAGCTTGCACTTTGGATTCAGAAAGACTTGGCTTAGGATCCTGCCTTGCCAGTTAGAAACCACATGTGCTACAGTATGCTTCTTCAGCTTCCTTACCTACCCTTCAAATGAAATGGTAACATTCCTAGGAGAAGCTAAAGAAAAAGCACCCAACACAGTGCCCCGCAGAGAACAGTAGTCGTGGGATTAGTGCTTTCCTGCCCTGTCACATATGAAAATGTGATGTTCAAGAGAAGCTTACCCAGGCGGTGAGGCAGTAGTGGCTATAGACCCTGCAAGCCTAGCAACATAGAAGCTTGCTTATCCCTAAGGTGATCTGAGACTTTTGCAAGGAAAGCCAGGACTGTGACAGACCAATAGGTAGAGCTTTCTGCAGCAACAGCTTTGTAGGCCTTCATCACTTAGACCTTGGCTTCTTCTGTAGACTTGCCAGTACATGGGAACTCAAAGAGGGGTCTAAAATGCAGATTCCTCCACCCTGTGCCGGACATACTAAAATGGACCCTTTAGGAATGGAGGAAGGTATTTATTTAATGGCTCCCCAAACCAGTCATTCATGTCTGTTCATGTTACCAGAGCTTGTTAGAATCAAAGGCTGGGCCCTGACAGCTCTGCAGCCCACCCACAATACACCAGTTAAAAAGACACCAGTAATAGATAAACGTAGATAAAGGATTATTCACTGTGGCCACATTGCAAAGAGGAACAAAGAGGTTCAGTAACACCCTATCCCCAAATACAAGTCTGTCTCCAGGCTCCTTACAGGAAAATTAGGTTGAAATAGAAGACAGGAACTATCCATAACTAAGCAGTCCTGGTCAAGGTATGTTCCTGTCAATCACTGACCCATCATCTGGATTCCCCGTCTATTCTGTTCTGTCAATCACTGACCCAGCACCATCATCTTAGTTCCCTATCTGTCTTGTAAGGTTTTCTCATAACTTGTCAGCATTGTTCAAAATCTCTTCAGAGAAACAAGCTTGGCCTCTGGTTGGCTCCAGGGCTTCAGCCATTTCCTTCTCCCAGCATAAGACTCCTGTAGAATTTCCAATTTCTTATGGCCCCTCATCTCAATAGTCTGATAGCCAAACAGAGGGGCACATGTCTCTCTTTAGAATATCCTTGCCAATGCTAGAACATTAACTCATGTTTGAGAACCACTTGTCTAGAAAGAGAACCATCTCTTTCTTTTTTTTTTTATTTTATGTTAACGAGTGTATTGCCTGCATGTGTATAAATACACCTGTGTGTGTCACTCAGTGCCCATGGAGGACAGAAGAGGGTGTCAGATCCCCTGGAATTGTCTCTTTCTTGATCACTGACAATCCCCTGTTGCCCCTTAGTGGAGCAGTCTTAGTACCAGTGGTTCTGAAAATGCACTTCTGAGTCCAGCAGTATCAGCAACAGCTTAGAAATGAAGACTCTCTAGTCTGCTGCAGACCACTTTCAGAAACCCCAGAGACAGGGTCACTGCAGGACTCACTGTAGCCCTACACTGCATTAGTGCCCCAGAGACAGGGCTGACTGCATGCCTACTAATAGAATCAGAAGACCAGAGGCAAAATGTTCTAATACACCCTGCAGATTATGCTGAGGCACCTTGAAGTCTGACTCCACCACACCATGCTATTACAGGGAGGGCCCCAGCAATGCACTGAGAACCTGGAAGAGCCTGGAAGAGAAATACAATGAGGCAAAAGGATGATGAGACCATCAAAGGCAGAGAGAAACAGAAACCAAGAGGAAAAGGCTGCGTGAAGGGATGTGTTGGGACACTGAGTCTGGAAGGCAGGGACAGGCAGATTCTGAGTTTGCTGGCCAGCCAGCCTAGCCAAAAGAAAGGCAGGTTCCAGGTCTGGTGGTGGACCCTGCCTGAAAAAGCAAGGTGGAGAAGCAATCAAGGACAATGATTTCAGTCTCTGGCCTCCACACACATGCAAGCACGGGCACACACACGTGCACACACGCACACACGTGTATATACCCCACACATAAAAAAGGGACAATAGAAGATAAGTTGCACTATTAATGGTTGTGCTTCCTTGTTTCATTTGGCCCTTGATACAAGCAGGCTGGATATGATGAAGAATGAGGCCCTCTTCCTCCATGAAGAACAGTGTCCCTGGTTAAGCTTCCTGGATCACTGTTGCTTGTGGCTGTGTGACATTTGGCAAATAGTTTGACCTCTTAAGGTCTCACTTTCCCAAGATGCAGATAATGCAGGTCCTGAACCGATTCATCTCTAAGGGTTCTCCCGGCTCGAACTTTCTACAGCATCACCCCCAAAGAGCTAGGATTTGCACTGACCTAAGTAAGCATTTCCTTTCTGAGAGACTCCTAGGACAGCAAACCTAAAACAGAGAGTCTGGCTCTCGGGATCTGGGGTAAACAACTTCCTGGCGAATTGTAGCATCCTGAGGCAGTACAGAGGGAAATTCCAGGCCATCTGGATGGGAGAGAATTGCAGTCATCGGCCCACGTTTCAGGAGCCTGCCTTCCGGAGGTAGTGTTACGTCACTGGATTGCTCATTATTCCCTGGAAACCTCCCCAGGGATCCTCAGAAGTGTGTGTGGGGGGAGGGGCTTTTCAATGCATACTCAGGCCTTTTCTGCTTCTCCACAGGAGGTCGCCAGCGGCTAGTCAGGCTCCAGTCTCCAGAGTCAGCCTGCAAGGTAGGCCACTTCAGGAGATCCATCTCCATCTTCCAAAATACTAAATGTGCTCCGTCTTCCAAACTGTTGTTAAATCAGCAGCATGTGTATACACACTCTGGCCCTCAGAAGTACATGTCTTGGTAACTTTTATCAAAGGTATCTTGGCCCTTCAATTGAGGCCACACCAAAAAGTGCTAAACAGCTTGCCCAATGTATGCATAAGGCCTTCAAAGCGACATATGTGTTCCTGCCATTTCCAGAAGAGACATGGGAGGCAGCCCTGTGTCAAGAGTGCAGCTTGACCTCGGCTGGCTCACCACAATGAACTCCAGGGAAGCTAGCCTCAAAGCTCCCTCATGGTACCTACACTGGCCCAAGGTCCCCAAGCCATATTAACGGGTTTCCTCTTACCATCTACTACGGATCAGCCTGATCTGCATCCTTCCCAGGTGTGAACCTAAAAGATCTTTCCAGATCACAAATCGTTTCCCTTGGCGGTCATCCAGCTTTGTTCCTCCACGGTGTGTTTCGGAGACGTTCGCCCTTCAGCTTTTGATACCATGCATCTGCTTTTCCGGTGTACTGAGAGCTGCCGAGAGGAAGGGCCACACGGAGGGACCCAGGGGAAATGTGGCCAACATACATTCATCATATCACATCCAGCCAGTCAGGTGACCTTTTTTCAAATCTAGGAGTTCCCCCCCCCCAACCCCCTTGCACCAGTTCAGCAGAACACCGGAAGGAATTCTGCAATGAGCTCACACTGAGGTCACCTGAAAACTCAGTGCTGCGCCCCCCCCCCACACACAGATTCTTCCCCCTTGGCTGTTGTGTTCCGCTACCGTGCTGACGCTAGGAATCTCAAAATAGTGTTTATAACAACTTCTAAAAGAAGGGAACAAAGGCAGTGGATTCCATTGGCTCATTGGCTTCTGAAGTACTTATGGTATTATGCTTTTGAAAATGTTTTTAGAGGGGCTGGAGAGATGGCCTAGCGGTTAAGAGCGCCAACTGCTCTTGCAGAGGACCCAGGTTCGATCCCCAGTACCCACATGGTGACTGAGAACCGTCTGTAACTCCAATTCCAGGAGAACTCCAGTTCCAGGGGAATCCGAGACCCTTTTCTGACCTCCGTGGCATTGCACGACACGGGTGCACAGACCGCATGCAGACAGTACATTCATACACATACAGAAATAAATAAAATTGAAAAAAAAAAAAGAAAAAAAAAGAATGTTTTAGGAAGAAAAGATTGAGAACAAGAGAAGTGAGAGAAAAATGTTCTTTTTTTTTTTTTTTTTGAATGGTGAGTCTATTCCAGAACCCTGTGATACGTAATAGAAGTAAATTGTCTTCTGTATACAGCCTTCAAAACCTCAGCCTGCTGGAAGCACTACTTCCTTTAGGTATTTTATAAAAAGACAAAAAATAGTGTCTTAGTGTCTATGTGCGTTGTGTACTTGGAGATCAAAGGAGCTCATTTTGAGACTTCTGCTGTTTCATCTTAGTGGCCTGTGCATGAGGAACCCTGGCTACCACTTGTCAGCCAATTTTACCAAGATGTTTCAGATACCAATTTGAATAGTTAGACCATGTTTCCCTTTTCTTATAGGAAATACTGACAAATACCAGGAATAAATGTGGTACCTAAGGTTCTATAAAATAACTCATTATCCCTAAACACTGTTGGAAAAATAATTCTAGGATTATGGGCACAATGGCCACAGCTTGGCCAGCAGTGCTTTCTTTAAACAATGGAGGGAAGAAATGATCATACCACTTGGGCAATTTGTTTTTGTCTGTCTTTGTGGCAAGCTACAGAAATCCTGGCTTTTCTCTGGGAAGAGACTGTAGTGGTACTAATTATTACATAATTACAAGTTTCAAAATCTTCTTACCGGTTAACCACTGGCAGAAGAGGAAGAAGGAGACACACATCCCGTGTTTTGTTCTTATTATCAGCACAAATAAGTCGGGCAGATTTTTCCTGTTATTTCAATATTTATCAGCATATGACAAAGAGAGGTGTGTTTAAACAGAAGCTTCACAGGGGGAATGAAACGTAAATGGCCCTGAGCAAACAGAATTGAACTGGAGTACTGCTTGAGAACAGAAAGGTTTTATGAAAATAGAATCAGGTTTTCATTTAGAAGCACTGAGATTGAACTCATATCATTTTATTGAAATGTAAGATTAGGAGAGCACAAGATATCCATAATAACTTAAACATATTTAGCAGCAAGGTGGTTTTTTAGTAAAGCCTGACAGACTTAGATCATATAGACACAAGTATGAGAAAGTAGATCATAGATCTTAGAAGATGGCTCCTCCTCCTCTTTCTCTGTCTCTTCTTCCTCCTTCCTCTTCTTATTCCTCCTCCCCCTCTTCCTCTTTCTTTCCTCTCCTTCTATTTTCCTTTGCTTCTTCCTCCCCACCTCCTTCTCCTCTTCTGTGTCCTCTTCCTTCTCTTCCTCCTACCCCCTTTTCTCTTCCTCCTCCTCCTCCTCCTCCTCCACCACTTCTTCTTCTTCTTCTTCTTCTTCTTCTTCTTCTTCTTCTTCTTCTTCTTCTCCCCTTCTTCTTTCTTCTCTTCCTCTCCCTTCCACCTTTTCCTCTTTTTCTTTGTTCTGTGGTCATAGAAATGAAGTACGTTTCATTATAGAAGCTAATCATGAGAAGCCAAGGTTAAATTCCTACAATTCATTTACAACTGAAACATTCAATGAGGAAATCTCTCAGTCTGAAATACCTTTTTTCTCACTGTTGATTCAAAGTAATTCAGAGCTCCCATGGCTCAAGAGAAATTTCTTCTCTTAGAAATGAGAACTTACTTTTTTATTCAGTATAATTTTTCCCTACTTCTCCTATGGCAACAATTTAATTCGAGGATGTGCTAATCACTCTCTCTCTCTCTCTCTCTCTCTCTCTCTCTCTCTCTCTCTCTTTCTCTTTCTCTCTCCCTGGAACCCAGGCTCCTGAAGGCAGGAGCTCTGCACCTTACTCATTTCTTTCATTTCTTTATCATTGTGATGTGGTGAATTATTTCCACACAGTAGGAACAGAGTATCAAATCGGCCAGGAGAACTACATAAAATTTGGATTTTATTTGAGGGAAAATGTTCATAAAGTTAACATTTAATAAAAAGCCAGTATCTCTGTGCCAGGGAACAATATTCAGTTGTGTTTTTCTTTTATAATCCAAATCAGTTATTGCACTGAAATTAGAGGATGTTAGAGACACATTCCCTAAGTGTTTATGAATGTCAATGTGTTTGTACAAGTTTTGACTAAAAACAGCTAAGCCCAAGAAGCTGACATTTTGCCACTAAGTAGGAAAGCCACCATAAAGTAATGGAGGGTTTTAAACTCAGAGCAGAGTGGAAGCCAGGGTTTAGGAGACTACAGTAAATCCTTTTATGTGTGCTGAAAGCTCTAATGCTGTGGTGAATTATTTGTATCACTTGCTCACTTTTTTTGTTTAATTTTTAAGAGATTCTACAATAATAAGAGCACAGATGTTTTCACATCACATTAACATTGCTCAGTTTGCCATACAATTAGGTAATTGGTGCTAGCATCCACAGATGAGGGATACCATTCACCCTTTGTTTTTCTGGCTCTGTGTTACTTCACTCAACATGATATCTTCTATCTCCATCCATTTACCTGCAAAGTTCATGATGTCATCTTTCTTTACCTCTGCATAGAACTCCATTGTGTAGATGTACCACATTTTTGTTCACTTTTTTGAAACATGAATTCTAGGCCTTTTCTGTACTGTACTCGAGGGATTAAAACAGAAATGGAAAAAATAATAATAAAAGAAAGAAAACTCTAAACTTGAATTATTTCACCTGCATATATTCAAAACCAAAAATTCTGGACTTCAGAGGCCAAAATTAATTGAAAAAGAATCAGTGTGCATTGTGGGTATACCTACACATTTACTTGATAGCTGTCTGGCTTTCTCCATATCCTCAGGCCTTTATGCTTGCACTCAAGTCATTAGTGTTTATATCTATGTCATTAAAGGAAAAAATCGACTAGAGGATAAATTATTAAGCAATCACTTTGCAAAAGGATTTTTTTTTGTACAAAAGGATGAGAAAAGGAAGAATTGTTTTTAATAGCCATCACCTCTGAGTCACACAAATGTGACTTGAGTTATAAGCAAATGTATCATGTATATAATATTGTAGCAGCCAGACTGACACATGGGGTGGAGTGTTCTATGATAATATTTTGCTTCTAAAATTTACTAATGACCACATGGATCATGGACCTCACTACTGTAACAGAGCTGATGTTCTTAGAAGAACCCAGAAGTTGACAGATCATCAGAAGTGGCAGCCAACCATGTCACCAAGATAACTAGAGAATTGCCATGATAACCTCGGGCCAGTCTGCCACAGGCAGAGCGTCTATCTCCACCTGGGTGTTCTGAAGCATTAGCTCTGGTGATTTTCAACATGAGTCAATTCAAATGTATTTCAAGAAAAGAACGCTTTGGAAGAAATAGGATGAGGGTGTACTGGGCTTTCCGGTAAAGTCTGAAACGTGTTGACCAATGTGAGCAACAGCCTTGATAAGGTTTTGCAGGAGCATCCATTTCTTCTAATGTGGATTCAGCTGCTCTGGAAGTGGATGAGACCACCTGCCCATAAAACGTTAGAGGCCTTTTGCTAGGAAGCCCATTTCTCCACATGGACTCCTTCTGTTGTCTTCACTAGATCTTGACTGTTCTTCCTGAGGTGAATATATCAGATGCAGAGTCTGTTCAAGAAATTAACCAGGCACTTGGTGTATACTGTCTTTGACTCTGAGCAACTCAGAAAGTCAAGCTGTGACCAGAACTCTCAGAGTCTGCTATGAGAGAGAAACAGTGTGTGCATGGGCAGAGGGCCTGCAAGGACCACAGTGATGGCCTGAAAGCTGATCTGTGTCAGATGGCTGGAGAAAAGGCCAGCAGAAGCAGAACCTTTGCTTGGTTTCTGCATGAAGCAAGAACTGCCAGGCAGGGTTGCAACACTTAAGACAGAAGAAGAATAGAATTAATCTGTTACCAAGGGCTGTGACCACTCAGTGAAGGAGATCCCAGAGAAAATTCTCAAAAGGAAAAGGGAAAATAGAAACATCGGACATTTTCTTCAATGCGTTGAATGCTATGTGACTTGAATTACTAGGATCTTCTGCTGACTTACCCCACCTTGAGTTTAAACATCCTGCATACAAACTGATAGAACAAATGTATCATAAAAGCCCCTACACATTTGTTTTATAAAAATTGCTTTTTGTCTAAAATAGCTGTCCTGGGGCAGGAGAGATGTCTCAGCGGTTAAGAACACTAACTGCTCTTACAGAGGACCTGGATTTGATTCCCAGCACCAACACGATGGCCAACAACCATCTGAAATTCCATTTCTAAGAGAATCCAACGACCTCTTCTGACCTTCCCTGGGATTGCATGACATGGGTGCCCTAACATACAAGCAGGCAATACACTTATACACATACAAAACAAAATAATGACTAAAATATTTAAGTAACTGTCCTATAATAGTTTATCCTGCAGTATCAACACAGCTGTTTGTATTGACTTGCACTTATTTTATATATGACTAAAATTAAGTAAAAATCATTCCCAAATCAGCTAAAGTGTGACTAGTTAAAATGTTACTACCTTTGAGCAAATGTAGGCAGAAATAATGCCTTAGTCAGTGGTGGCTACTTTGACTAGTTCAGAATCAATTTCTACATTTATCAGGAAAGCTTTTTCTTATTATATGGAGAGTAGGAGACCAGCAGCCACTCATCCCCCCCTAGTTGTGTGAAGACTGGAGTTCATTCCGCACAGACTCCATTTCGTGTTTTCCTGCTGCTGAGAGGCACCATCCACCCTCCTCCTCTGAAAGCTGGAATCATGCATGTTAGTAAGTATTTCAGTTATGCTATTGACGTCAATGGAGTCATTAAATAGATTGCTGGCCCTCCCAGAGGCAAATCACTGCCAGGGACCTAGATACAGACACTTTTTTTTTTCAAAGACAACCATCAGGTTTTGCTATGAGGAAAGGAAAAGTTTACACTGTAGCAGACCTGTCTCCACACAGCTTCTTTCAGTCTTTTGCATTTTAGTTTCTGCCTTTCTTTTTCTTTGGTTGCAGTAGACTCTGAAAGATATCCAGATATTGTCTCCTAAATATTCTGCACAAAAGTGTCTCCTGTAATGGAGACCATAAAAGGAAGACAGTTTACTTTAAAAAAAAATTAGTCTTTCCTTTTGGGCTATTCAGCACACATTGCTGCTTTTAATTGAGTGCATAAACTGTCTAGGCAAATCACTGTTGTCTGCTACTGAGGTTGGGTTTGATGTGCAATTCCTTGAATAAATAGTTTTCTTCCAACACACACACACACACACACACACACACACACACACACACACCCACCCCGTGTTGTTCCTTCCTGCCGCAGTGCTGGAGACAGCACCATGCTGTTTCTTCTGGCTGCCTCTTCTGCAGCACACACAGGAGGCTATCCACGTGCCTATGTCCTCCCAAACCCCAGCCGCTCCCTGCTTCAAGCCTGATCATGCAACTCCCAGGAGTGTCAGAGAAAAGTCCTTCAGGACACAGTTGCCTCTTCCTGGGTATGTGTGCAGCTCTGGTTACCCAGGCAGCCACAGGAATGACTGCCATTTGGCCCATACCTGGACTCTTTCACCTTTGACACTCAAAGCCAAGGAGTTACCTTCAGCATCTCTTCAGAAACAAAGAATGGATCTACCATGTCGACTGTGGAATTCATTTCTCACTTGAGTCTTTGTCCCTCAATTCTGTGGATGTCTCCCTTCCTCTACTCGTCATTATCACTAAGCCTGTTTTTAAAAGACCCAGGTTCCTTGCTCTTCCACCCGGGTCCCTTTTCCTGCAGTCCTAGCCTGGAGAAGCACCGTCACCATCCACCCTTTCATCTTTCTTATCACCCAGCACAGCCATCTCCTTGAGTCTTTTCTCTAGTCTCCTGTGCCCCTGTGCCCCCTGCAGTACAGTGCTTTGCCATCCTGTACTGTATTCAAACCATTAGGACAGCCTTGCAATATAGTTTATTGTTCTCAGTCTGTCCATTTCAACCCAGCCACCTTTCTGATTCCAGAATCCTTCCAAACCTGGCAATGGTTGTACTCTTCTCCTGTTTGTCTCTCTTTGGTCTTTAAGATAAGATCCAGTCTTCGTACTAGGCACACAGGCCCTCAGAACTTTGATCCCAACTCCTTCTCTGTCCTAGTCTCTCACAGCTCCGCTTCCACTTTCTATAGCTCATGGCTGTGCTTGCCAAAGGTGCCAACGGCCTGCCTCCCTCCTTTCCACACTGACTCTGCATATGTTTTCAAAGCCTTGGATTCTGGTGTGAGGATTAACATAAACATGTAGTTTCAATCTAAGGCCTGATAGTCCACATCCAGAAAACACTGCATAGTTAACCCATCTCCATGTTGGAAAGTGCATTTTCATCCTTCAAGACTCGACCTATCTGCTGTCTTCAGAATGGGCTCCTTCAAGGCCCACTCAATTATGATCTCAAAAACTCTCCATTGGTATCTCATAATCCCCAAATTATACTTGAAATATTGCATTTTAATTACCTAATTTTCTCCCTTTATGAACCAGGAGCACTCCAAGTTCCTAGGCTGATCCTCTTGTTTTCTGCCCCAACTGACAGTGTAAGATGTAACAGATGCCCAATAAGTGTTTAGGGAATGAACAAAGAAGTGATTGAGTGCCTGTGCCTGAATCCAAAACTATCTGAGCAGAGCTGAGGTACTCATTTGACTTTCTTCAAACTTGCTTAAATCTCCTCTGGCTTTCGGGGCCTCTGTATATTGCTGACATTTCCTGCTAACCTTGACCGCAGGTGACTTTCAAGGCACTTGAAGTGAACTCTATTCTGTCACTTTATTGAGAAGAGGCAAAGTTAAGAGACACATGAAGAGACCAAATGACTCAATGTGTCTAGTTTATTATACTAAATAGCACTTTTCTCTTAGTAATGACCACAGTGCCTGGCACGAAATAAGTAGTTAAGTAGCATATTAAATTGAATTGGGAGTCTAGATTAATTTCTCAGATAATTCACCTCTCTAAGACTCGATTTTCTTATCTGGAAAATGGGTACCTTAAAGATCTATCTCCCAAGATTGTTGTTAGATTAAATATGAAAAGTTATGTGGAGTGGTTATGAGTGAGGCAGAGTATCTCCAATTCCAGCTCTACTGCCATGTGCCCTTGGGACGGATTTCTTAATCTGTCTGTGACTCAGTTGCCTAATCTTCCACTTAGGATGGAAGCATACATTGTGTCTTATAGACTACTTGTAGGGATTAAAACTTGACACAGACAAAGCACTGAGAAAATGCCAGAATCAGGACCTAGCATGCCTCAAAGGGCACCTAGCTCATAACAAGTAATCAGAATCTAGGAGCGAAAATCCAGGCCTTCTGCTCTCAGCAGAGAACCTAAACAGAAAGCCCTCCAATTTTGCTTTTGAAGGCTCAGTGATCCTTAGTCAATCACAGTCCAAAAGTAATAACTAAAAATTCCAGGAAAAAAATCTGCAAATTTTCAGTCAAATGCCCTTCTGAGCAATGTGATGAAATCTTGCAGAATTCTGCTCCATCCTGCCCAGGATGAGTCACCGGTTCACTCAGCAGATCCATGCCGGATAATCCACCTGCCCGTTAGGTCCTCAGCTGCCATCTGGGTTGTAAGACTAGGTTCTGTGCTCCCTAGTGCCTGTCTTCAAGTCACCTGACCTCTTAATACAGCACCCTTCTGGTTTATTGTTAGTTGCTGCTGATCTCTTAATGTGCCCGGTGTATAAATGAAACTTCATTGCCAGACACATGTTCATAGCAACATCCCCTGGTACATGTGCGTAGGAACAAACACACAGAGTCCATTCAGCATTATCTGTACTGTTGGACATCACTGGGGTCTTGAAATATATCTCCTGAAGGTAACAGAGACTGCTGTATAATCTAAAGGCAATCTTTCTTAGAGGTTTAAAATGCTTTCCTCCTCCATAAAAAAAAAAAAAAGCCGGTGATAATAGAAATAGATTTAGAACTGAAGATGGTGACACTGAAGAAACAGCTCAGTGGTTTAGAGCTCGCACTGGTTGTTCCTGCAGAGGACCTGAGTTCAAATTTCAGCATCCATATGGCAGCTAACAACCATCCATAACAACAGTTCCAGGGGATCTGATGCTCTCTCTTGACCTCTGCAGGCATTGTATGACACGGGTGCACTTACATATGTGCAGGCAATACACTCATATACATAAAATAAAAATAAGGGCCCGGCATGGTGGCACATGCCTTTAATTCCAGCACTCAGGAGGCAGAGGCAGGCAGATCTCTGTGAGTTCAAGGCCAGCCTGGTTTACATAGTGACTTCCAGGCCAGCTGGGGCTACGGGAAAAACCCTGTCCCCAAAAAACGAATAAAATAAATAAATAAATTAATTAATTAATATTTTTTAAAAAGAACTGAACACAAGATTCTCTAAGACATATACTAGAACACTGAGAAGAGGACAGGAAGGAAAGTGACCCAATGTGAGGACACAGAAGGCTGCTCCCCTTAAAAGCACAGGGCAAGGCAGAATGGCTAAAGCTCCAGGGTTCTGATAAACCAGACTTTGTTTAACCAAAAGCTTTCTCTTGCATAAGCCTGTAAGGATGTCACAGGGCAAGCTAACCTATACAGCCCCACAGCTCATCCTGCTTGTGTTTAATCTAGCTTGCAGGGTTGACACACACCTGTTCAGGCACAGGTTTTTCAGCCCAGGCAGCTCAGCATGAGTAGAAACCGAGCTGGCTCAAAGCTGCCCTTTGTGGATAAGAAAAACAATCTACTGACAGAGCCCAGCATGCAGGAAGGCTTTGGACTCATGGAAAGACAGCTAGCCCCTTCACTTACCTTACTATCAGAGGGAGAAGGCACACTCATGCATACCTTCCCCCTTCTCCTCTCATAGGGAGAGGCCTAGCTGGGCCTGGAGAAGAATGGAACTGGAAAATTGCTAGGAGAAAACAGAGGGAGGGAGGGAGGGAGGGAGGGAGGGAGGGAGGGAGGAAGGAAGGAAGGAAGGAAGGAAGGAAGGAAGGAAGGAAGGAAGGAAGGAAGGAAGGAAGGAAGGAAGGAAGGAAGGAAGGAAGGCCACTTAAGTGCCCTTTCTATCCCTGCATCCCAGAGACAGTATGATTCTGGGGACAGGACTGATTCTCCTCGCTGCTGAGCATTGTAGAGTTGCCTCTGGAGCTGTTCTCGGAAGCCAAGAGCATTTCAGAGAAGTCTTTGCACATAGAGAAGAGAAACAAAGCAGAGACAGTCCGTTTGAAATAGAGAACAGGCAACAGACCTCACTGGATCTTAGTTTATTGTACTGACTTCCTCCCAGGCAGAGCTGGTGACCAGGACCGAAAGTGACACTTTTGTTGTTCTCCTTCATGATGGTGTCGTGCCCCTTATTTGGCCAGTTGAGGCAGCAGGCTCTGGAGGCCTCCTTGGCACTCCCCAGTTGGACTCTGGTCTACACATTTCCAAGGATTAGAACCTGGCTAGCCCTAGGAACTGCCAAAGTCCCGCATGCCTGCCTCCAAATGCAGGAGAGGAAAGCAGCTTGCAGTGATTCCATTCCCATCTGGGCCCTTTATATCTATTATGGATTGTTTGGCAGGTATTATTATCCCCATTTGAGCCTCAGGGAGAATATGGGCTTACTCAAGACTGTAGGTGAACAAGTGATGAAATCGGAACTGAAACATAGATCTTTGTTTCGTGAAAGTGACCTCTGCACTCACACGCACACGTGCATGTGCACACACATATAATTTAAAATAATTTAAAAATTAAAAATAAAATCTTTTTAAAAGAAAGAAAGGACGCTAGAGAGATGGCTCAGTCATTAAAAACTCATAATCCTCTTGCAGAAAATCTGCAAGTTCAGGTCCCAGCACCCATGCTGTGCAGGTCACAACTGCCTGTAACTCCAGCTCCAAGGGATCTGATGTATTCTTCTGCACTCCATGGGTAGGTACCTGCACTCATACACATACTATACATACATGGGGGGGGTTAAAATAATAAAAATATACATTTTTTAAGTATTTTATTTTATTTATCTTTTTTAATGTGTATGAATGTACTGTCTGCATGTAGGTTTGTGCAGCCGTGCCATGCAATGTCGTGGAGGTCAGAAGAGGGTGTCAGATTCCCCTGGAACTGGAGTTCTCCTGGAATTGGAGTTACAGACAGTTCTCAGCCGCCATGTGGGTGCTGGGGATCGAACCCAGGTCCTCTGCAAGAGCAGTTGGTGCTCTTAACTGGTAGGCCATCTCTCCAGCCCCTAATTTGAATTTTTTTTTAATTTTATTTATTTCTGTATGTGTATGAATGTACTGTCTGCATGCAGGTCTGTGCACCCGTGTCGTGCAATGCCGCGGAGGTCAGAAGAGGGTCTCGGATTCCCCTGGAACTGGAGTTCTCCTGGAATTGGAGTTTCAGACGGTTTTCGGCCGCCATGTGGGTGCTGGGGATCGAACCCGGGTCCTCTGTAAGAGCAGTCGGCGCTCTTAACCGCTAGGCCATCTCTCCAGCCCCCTAATTTGATTTTTTAAATGCAGAGCTTCTACCTGAGCTCTAAGGATTACTGATAAGCATAGCCCGTGTCCTCCCAGGACCTGAACTGTCAGCTCCTGGCCCTGTCATTCACCTTGGGAGTAAGAAGAACCTAGACTTCCTGCATTTAAATCCATTCTATTCGTTTCTTTCTCTGTGATTATAGATGAATGATTCAACATCCCTGGGTTTTTCTTTTTTTTTTTTTTTTTTTTTTTCTAGATTTTTTTTATATGTACAATGAAGGTAACAGAACTCACTCCATAGCATTGTATAGAATTGTCATGAGACCAACATTAGCTCCGTGTATGTAATGAATACAGATAGGTCAGTGGCTGGTGCAGCAAGGGCAGTAAATAGATGCTAATTTATTTCCAGTTTATTACATTTATTTGTGATTTTTGTTTCTTTGTTTCTTTTGGGGTGGTGCACATGTGTGGTCAGAGGGCAATGGGAAGAACACAGTTCTCTCCTTCTACCATGTGGGACCCAAAGATGGAACTCAGGTCATCAGGTTTAGCAGCAAGCACCTTTTCCAGCTGAGCCATCTTGGCAGCCCATAGAAGGCTTTCCTGAATCAGGAGTACATTCTCATAAAGGAACAGTTTGCTCCTGATAACAGGGAACCTGAAGGACTTAGCAACTATCCAGCTCTTATAGCTTTGGGGAATCTAAAACAATGCCCATAGGATGAAATTTGTTTCACAAACCTGTGATGATAATGTGGACCTGCCATCTGCACAGCTAGGGACCTTCTGAAAGACACTTTTCATTGTTTGGTGATGTGAGGGTTTATCTGGATGACAAACACAAGCCTAAACCTCTGAGTTCTCCATACCCTGGCTTTGGAAATAAGGTCTCTAAAAGATCTGGAGTGCTTTTAGAACATAACATGGAGATGCTATTAGAACATAACATGGAGTGCTTTTAGAACATAACATGGAGATGCTATTAGAACATAACATGGAGTGCTATTAGAACATAACATGGAGATGCTATTAGAACATAACATGGAGTACTATTAGAACATAACATGGAGATGCTATTAGAATATAACATGGAGTGCTATTAGAACATAACAAGGAGATGCTATTAGAACATAACATGGAGTGATATTAGAATATAATATGGAGTGCTATTAGAACATAACATGGAGATTCTATTAGAACATAACATGGAGTGCTATTAGAACATAACATGGAGATGCTATTAGAACATAACATGGAGATGCTATTAGAACATAACATGGAGATGCTATTAGAACATAACATGGAGATGCTATTAGAACATAACATGGAGATGCTATTAGAACATAACATGGAGATGCTATTAGAACATAACATGGAGATGCTATTAGAACATAACATGGAGATGCTATTAGAACATAACATGGAGATGTTAGTAGAACATAACATGGAGATGCTATTAGAACATATCATGGAGTGCTATTAGAACATAACATGGAGATGCTATTAGAACATAACATGGAGATGCTATTAGAACATAACATGGAGATGCTTGCTCACCCATGCACAGCCGGCAAGGCCTTAGATGAGCGGGGGTTCCACTACTGGAAAGTAAACCCATGACAGCCAGAAGCATGAAGTATCTGAGCCCAGAGAGATTTTTCAGGCATTTGTAAGTTCCAATTCCTTCAGACCCTGGTGATTCAGTGTCAAAAGTGCCCTTAGTGCACACAGCTACCTGGGTTCCCACCTTGACAGTGGCTCATCCAGCTCACTGCTGGCTGCCGTCTGGACATGTATATGTGCACACATACATGCCTCAACAACGTTTTGCTCCAAGAGCACTCTTTGCATGTTTTGTCCACATGGTAGGTCCTTGCATTCAATGACCTGCTGGTCCATATTTCTTCCCTTGCTCATGGTGTCTTTAGCTGTCTTTCTTTTTTTTTTTTAATTTTTTTTATTTACTTCTGTATGTGTATGAATGTACTGTTTGCATGCAAGTCTGTGCACCCGTGTCGTGCAACGCCGCGGAGGTCAGAAGAGGGTCTCGGACTCCCCTGGAACTGGAGTTCTCCTGGAATTGGAGTTTCAGACGGCTCTCGGCCGCCATGTGGGTGCTGGGGATCGAACCCGGGTCCTCTGTAAGAGCTGTCGGCGCTCTTAACCGCTAGGCCATCTCTCCAGCCCTTTAGCTGTCTTTCTATCCCAAGGCCATCCACTCACTCCACCCTCCTCGTACCCCTGCCTCTTCTCAACCCTCTGTATAGACCTCCTAAAACAATTTCAAGTGGCTGGTGTGGTAGCACACATCTCTAATCCCAGCATTTGAGAGGCAGAGGCAAGTGGACAGCTGTGAATTGGAGGTCATCCTGGTCTACATAGCAAGTTCCAGGCCAGTGGAGGCTTTATAATGAGACCCTGTCTCAAATACTAATATTAATTCAAGTGCTACATCTGGATAGCCTCCTACTAGACTTGCCTGCTGTCAGTACACGCCTACTTCATGCATGTTGTATTGGACTACCCATGCCCTCTTTTCTCCCCATCAGTTCCCTGTTTGTTCAGGTTGATATGTATTTCTTAAATGATATCATTTAATTATAGCCTGAAACTGGGAAGGGAAGAGGTACTTTTCTTGTAAATAAGACCCAGACTCTGACCTTCAGTTTACACAAGGCCCATGTTGACAGAATCTTCTTTAATTTAGGTTTCCCAGTTTAGATGTCATCCATGTGTGTAGAATACCTGGATAGCCACATCTAGCTGCATGTTAAGTAACAGGTATTATGCAACCCAGCCAAGTTGACCCCTCAATCTGGTCCTCACAGACACCAAAGGAAGCACCAAAGAAAGTGACCTGCCTCAAGAACTATTCTGTGCTACAGATATTTTAAAGTCCAGGAAAATTAACATCCCCATGTCCGTGTGCCTGACATTTGTGACATCTCAGGACACAGTGTTGTTTTGGAAACTGAAAGGGGCTGTCAAAAGCTGGAAGCACAATGCTACTTTGAATACCTTGACACAGTAGTATGGCAGCAGGAGACGTTTCCCTTCTCGTCCTCCTTTCTACTGGACAGCCAGTCACGAAAAAGAAAATCTCCGGGGCTTCAGCTTTACCAAAGCCTACTGCCTGCGCCCCACAACTAACTATTGAAAGCTCAGTTGACATTGGTTGTCTTAAATGGTTAATTTGGGCCAGAAATACCTCAGGGGAGGTATACATTTTTATATGCATTACATATCCATTTATATATACCTCTTTATATGCATTGCTGATTTCAGCAGGGAACCATTTGAAAGGGCCACATCTCTTACAAAATTAGGAAATTTGAAGGCAAAACTGACTTAAAAAATGATCTCGAATATTCCTTCCTTCTCAAACCTGAACTTTCCTGTTAGCATTTGTCCTCTGAATCTTCTGTTCCTGTCACTCAGTAAGCCTCCAGCCCGACGCAGAGTACACCAGCCCAGGCAGTTGGCTCAGCCTGGCCTTGTGTTCACCATAGTTCCTTGCTGGAGATCTCACAGGTACAGACCTCATCACAAGGAGGTGTGTGCCTTTCTGACGAGTGCCGAGGGGTGGGGGGGGTGTGGAACCACCTGTGGCACTCTAACCTGGCAGCACAGAATGGACTGTCTACAGGCCTGGGTACCACTTTCTTTCCAAATGTTTATATGTTCTCTCTCTCCTCCTCATTCCTATTTTTTAATATTTTATTATTTATTTTTATTTTTTATGTGTATGAGTATATTGTGTGCATGTATGTAGATGTACCCATGTGATGCAATGGACACGGAGGTCAGAAGAGGGCATCAGATCCTCTGGAAATGGATTTATGTGATTTATGGACAGTTGCTAGCCACCATGTGGGTGCTGTGAATCAATCCTAGGTCCTCTAGAAGGACAACAATTGTTCTTAAGTGCCGAGACATCTTTCTAGTCATCCTACATTTTTAGAGCAGGGTCTTTTAGTTTGGAAGTAATACACACACTCACAAATGCCCAACCCCCGTTTATCTTTTGACAAAGAGCTGCTCTCAGTGAATTACTCTCCTGAGCGTTCAGCAGCTCTTTGTGCACAGGCCTTGCCTTTTCTTCAGGTCTTGAGTGACTAGCTTTGCTCCAGTTATGAAAAAACATGTGCATCCACCTCCACTTTCTCTATAGCAGAGTGTGTGTTCCTTCTAGCCCACTTTCTAAATGTATTGGTAGATTACTTACTTCTCTGCTCTTCAGGTTGCTGGGAGGGGATTCTTTCACTCAGAAATCAGCTCTGACCTTCTTCCTATATTGTGGCTATGTATGACAGAGTTTGATACATCCATCTAAATGTTTTTCCCAAAGAGCTCTCCATAAAGACCTGGCTTGAAACCCAAGGCACGTGTAAAGATGTGTCACTATGGTATCACCCTTGTACTAAGTACTAGACAGCTATTAGGAATTCCATATAGGAAACCTCTTGTCAACAATCCCTTGAGAAGTCAGGATTATGATCATAATTCTAAATAATGGAACTCTGCCTCTGCAAAGATGAGTAGTAAGCAGATATTCAGACAGTAGGTGACATGGCTAAGACTTGAAGCTGAGCTGTTTTAGCTCCAACATCTGCACACTAGCCTCTATGCTGGTAGAAGTGCTGGGCCTAAAGGCATCTAACATGTATCCTCCCTTGCGATGTACTTTACATTTCATGAGCCAATGTCAATTTTCTCTGAACAGTATTGAATATAGTTGAACTACATTTAATGTGTTTGCTTTTGCTTTGTTAAAGACTCTGAAGCTAAAGAGAATTTAGGAGGAAATAGCTTTTGTGTTGTTCTCTTCTCTTAGAGGAAGGATGAACCCGATAGGAAGTTGACTGTGTTCGTGCCTCTCCAAGTGGGGAATCTCCTTTGCTGAAGACTGTGGATTTGGGGTAGGCTGTGCTAGCAGGAAAAGCAGTCAGTAGGTTTTAGGATACAGTAGAGCTTACATGGTACTCTGACCTGTGACATCAGAGAGAGAGATTTCAAATCTGCAGTAAAACCATGCTGCACCTTCAGTGAATGAGCAGCAGGCATCCAATTATAGACTGGCTCTGGAAAGCCCCGTTTTGAATAATTTTCTTTGTTAACTTCCTTACCTCACATGAAACTGTGACTTAAACGAAAAAGCACTGGGCTGGAACTCAGGAAACTGACGGTTGTAGTGCTTGTGGCAACCAGGTGTGTAACTGAGGTAAATCATTTAACCCTCCCAAACTTAGTCTTTTCTGCTTTGAGCTGTTTTAAGGCTCTGACTCCAGAATCCTGTTTTACAAAGTCTGCCAACTGCTCAAACGGCCCCTGGAGCAGAAACAGTGGTGCGTAAATGCCAGAATGGGTCATTCTTTGTCAGAAAAGAACAGCTTATGAGCTAGTAACTGGGGCTTTCAGAGTCCATACCCAAGTGGTTCTGGTCCCAAGCCTTGGTTCTCCTCCACATCCTCTCTCCCCGACATTAGTTCACACCATTTTTCCATCACACATTGGGTGTTTATTATTTCTCCAATCCCTCTTAGCTTTGCAGCCAGCACAATGAAGCAGTAGACATGTGTCGTGTGGTAGAGAAACAAAAGTGAAAGGCCCCGGTGCTTCACTACACTTGAAATATGTTTCTGGGCTGGAGAGATAGCCTAGCGGTTAAGAGCACTGACTGCTCTTGCAGAGGACCCAGGTTCAATCCCCAGCACCCACATGGCGGCTGAGAACCATCTGTAACTCCAATTCTAGGAGAACTCCAGTTCCAGGGGAATCCGAGACCCTCTTCTGACCTCCGCAGCATTGCACGACACGGGTGCACAAACCTACATGCAGACAGTACATTCATACACATACAAAAAAATAAATAAATAAAATTAAAAAAATAAAAGAAATATGTTTCTAAGGAAATTCTGGTACCAGACTGCCTCAGCCTTGATCTCAGTTCTACTTTTCCCACCTTCTCCAAGCCCCAGTCTTCATTCTCATTCCTTCTCCTTTAAATCCTTCTTCTATAGTTATGAACTCAATAAGTGATTTCCTAGAGTACAGTTAAAATAGTGCCGGTCATAGTAGCAACAACTAGATCTTTATTTTTACTGCTGTGACCACATGGATGTTCATCGACTCCCTTGTGCCTTGAAGTCTTGGAAGGTTGAAACTGAGTCTTGATCATTAACACTTAATAAGTAATTGTTTATATGATTATCCAACAAATATTTCCTCTTCCTCCTTCCCCTCCTCCTTCTTCCTCTGGTTCCTTGTCACCTTTCTTTGAGTCCCTTGTTTAGAACAGGTTGACTATTGGCAAGGGAAGCAGTCTATATGCATATTTACTAATAAGTTGAGCTGTCCCGAAGCAAGTGGAATCTGCAGCCCATGCGTAGAAAGAGGGGAGAACTTTTCTTATTTTTTACAAATTGTTTTGATTTGCATTGGATATATTCCTTGTACATGGCATTGTGTTAGATAAGGACATTTTCATACAAGTGTATTTTGCAAGTTGAGTATCTTCCCTCCCTTCTTCCTTCCTGCCTGTCCCTTCCATTCCCTTCGTTCCCCTAGAAGGGTTTAGTTCTACTTTCATGTAATACAGACATACATAATTTTATGTATATATTTAAAATCTAGGAGTCACAACTGAAGAAAAAAATACAATATTTATCTTTGTGAGACTGACTTAATTCACTTACTATCCATCTTACTGCAAATGACATAACTTCATTGTTCTTTATATTTGAAAATTTCATTTTTTATATATATACTGTATTTTATCCATTCCACAGTTATTAGACACCTAGATTAATCCATAACTTATTGTAAATACTGCTGCAGTAAATGTTGATGCGCAGGTAACTCTGTGATATGGCCACTTGGAGGTCTCTGGATAAATGCCCACAAGTTATAGAGCTGTGTCATTTGTAGTTCTATTGTTATTACTTTGAAGCCCCTCCATACAAACTCCATAGTGGGTGGACTAGTTTATATTCTGACCAGCAGTGTATAAAGGTTCCCATCTGTCCATATCCTTAGCAGTTTTATTTTATTTGTTTTCTTAATGACTATGCTCTAACTGGTGTAAGATGGAATCTCAGGGCTGGAGAGATGGCCTAGCAGTTAAGAGCGCCGACCGCTCTTACAGAGGACCCGGGTTCGATCCACAGCACCCACATGGCGGCCGAGAACCATCTGAAACTCCAATTCCAGGAGAATTCCAGTTCCAGGGGAATCTGACACCCTCTTCTGACCTCCGCGGCATTGCACGACACGGGTGCACAAACCTGCATGCAGACAGTACATTCCTACACATATAGAAATAAATAAAATTTAAAAAAAAATTAAAAAAGATGGAATCTCAGTGTTGTTGTGACTTGTCTATATTTACACCTACTGAGGTTCAACTTTCTTCATGTTTTTAATGGTCACTTGTGTTTCATTTTTTGAGAATTATTTCAGTAGTCTGTTCATTGACTCGGTTATTTGATTTCTTGTTAGATTTTTTATTCCTTGTCTTTGCTAGATAGTAGTCTTCTACAGTTATCAAAGCATTTCTCCCCCTCTTTTTTTTTTTCCTCCACTCTTATGCTGTCCGTTATCCAATTCACTGGTTCTTTTGCTGTACAGAAAGCTTTCCAATTTCATTTCCTGAATGACAGGAATCCTATTTGGAAAGTCTTTTACCATGTCTATACAATGAAGTGTTTTCTCTACTTTGCCCCCTAACAATTGCAGACTTTCAGATATTACATTAAGGTCTTTGATCCATTTAGATTTGGCCTTTATACAGGGTGAGAGATAAGGATCTCCTTTCATTCTTCTCTGTCTGGATAGTCAGTTTAACAGCAGTATTTGTTAAATAGGCTGTCATTTCTCCAGTGTGGCCTCTTTGTCTACAAGCATGCAGATGCAGATGTATGTGTTTATATCTGGGTCTTCTGTTAACTCCTTTGATCTAATGTCCATTTTTGCATCAACACCAGGCTGATTTTGTTATGGCTCTATAGTCTAACTTGAATTCAGGTGGTGAATCCAACCTTATTATTTTGCTTGGGATTGCTCTGAATATTCTGGGTCTTCTGTGCTTCCATATAAGTTTTAGGACTGTTGTTTCTATTTCTGTGAGAGGATTACTGTTGGAATTTAATGAGCATTGACTCAAACCTGTACTTTGCTTTTGGTAGAATAATCATTTCTACAATATTAATTCTTCCAATCCAGGAGCACGAAAGGTCTTTCCATCATCTATTGTCTTCTTCAATTTTTCTCTTCCTTGTTTTAAAATTTTCATTATTAGAGATAAGTAACTTTCTTGGTTACATTTATTCCCAGGTATTTTTTGAGGCAATTATGAATAAGACTGTTTCTTGGATTTTTTTTCTCTCAACATGTTTATGATTGATATACAAAAATGTTAATGATTTGTGTTTTAATTTCATATCCTATTTTTTTGGTCTTTTTGAGACAGGGTCTCCCTGTAGCCCCAGCTGTCCTGGAACTCACTCTGTAGACCAGGCTGGCCTTGAACTCACAAAGATCTGCCTGCCTCTGCCTCTGCCTCCCGAGTGCTAGAATTAAAGGCACATGCACCACCACACCCGGCTCGTTGTGTCCTATTTTTTTATGAAAGTTTTTCTAAAACCAAAAAGTTTTCTGGTAGAATATTTAGAATCTTTTTATATAGAAGCAGATCATCATCTTCAAGTAAAATTATTTTGACTCATTAATTTCCCATTTATACCCCTTCTATGTAAGAATAGTAGAGTCTTTCTTACAGGTTCTTAAACCTCTTTCAGACAAGAGGGTATGACCTAGTTTTGTTGTGTTCTGTGTCAGAGGAAAGGCTTCATTTCCACCTTCACTAGCCCTCTTGTCCACTACTTCATTTACTCTAAATGTCCCTAGTGGGTACTCACAGCGGCCTGAATCAAGCATTGTTCAGCAAGGGCAAGACAGGGAGGAGGTAGACATCATTTCTTTCCTGAAGAAGCTCACAGTCTTGTGGAGCAAATGTAAGTTGATATGTAATGCAACCTGATAAGAACTTGCCATAAGTGGGAGTAAAGTTCTGTAGAAGCACAAAGGTGGTTAGAAGCAAGGTCCTTGTTTAGATGCAAATAATACTAAGTAGTAGACTGTACCTAGGGAATTTGTAAATAGGGATTTATTGAATTTTAAAAATTAATATCACCACTGCTTGGGATGTTCATTTGATAGCTGAATTTCCAGTCATTTCTTTTTTTTTTTTTTTTTTGTTCTTTTTGAGACAGGGTCTCCCTGTAGCTCCGGCTATCCTGGAACTCACTATTGTAGACCAGACTGGCTTTGAACTCACCAAGATCCGCCTGCCTCTGCCTCCCAAGTACTAGGATTAAAGGCATGAGCCACCACGCCCAGCCCACAATCACTGATCATCTATTATGAGTAACGGGATTAGGGGAACACAGGCAGATTTTTTTTTCTCTAGGGTCACCAGGACAAGGAGTATGTAGGAGATCAACTCTGAGTCTACCTTGAGGAATAGGTAAGATTTCACAAATAAGAATACACTGAAACACAACTACAGAGGCCAGAAGAGTGTGGCCTGTTACTGACATGGAAGTCATCCCGAGGCATCTGTGAAAGGAGAAATGAGATGGGCTGGATAGAATGCTAAGATATGGGGCAGGACAGATGGATGGGAAAATACTAGAGAGTTTTATATACTGAGCATATACTCTGACAATTTCCCTTATGCATACACGAAGAGCCACTGATTCAGCAGGGAATTGGGGTAGTTAATATAGCATAGTGTCAATACCATGAGTAGAAACAATACCAGATGCAGTCAGAAGACCTGGGAAACATGGATGGATCCCACTCACTCATCAGTTAACTGTGTGATCTTGAGCAAGTTAGTTGCCGTGTCTGAGCTGTAGCTATATCATAAGCAAGGTGCAATGTCCTAAAAGCAGTAGCAGCAGGAAGCATGCAATTTGTATTGATTGTTCTTCTTTGAGTTACTACTGTGGAAAGCTACTTTTGTGTGATGTTTTAAAAACTCTAAGAATATTTAAAGTTATGCATGTGGAGCTTGAGGTATAGCTCAGTTGTAGAGTGCTTGATCAACATACATGAAGCCTTGAGGCCTGGCACCACAGGGTGACACATGTATATAATCCCAGCATTGAGGATAGAGCCAGAAGAATCAGAAGTTCAGTGTCATCCTTAACTACATAACAGGTTTGAGACCATATAGCCTAACAATTCTACTCTTAAATATCTACTTGAGAAACCTCCAGGTATATGTCTACACAATGTTTAGAACAAAAAAATAATCAGCAGAATTATTTTTATTCAATTTTGCCCAGGCAATTCTTTTTTATTGAATTTTTGTGATTAAAATTTTTGTTAAATTTTTGTATATTTCATAAAACATCTTTACCATTTTTATACTTCCTCCCCAGTCCACACCTTCCCATATCTCCCAGGCCAGATTTAATGCATTCTATCATTTATGTTAGGACCTGTTGAGTCAAGTTAGTGTCCCCAGTGATCCCTCAGTGCAAGTTCATCCACTGGGGTCTAGTCATCCTATCTAAAGTCAATCCCTTAAAGAAGATCTGCTCTCTGTCACCCAGAAGTAATCATTTTCCAATGGTTCTTTGGCTAAGATTTGGCCCTGGTGCCCATTTTTCCAGATCTATGCTGGATTTTTGACTAGTTGGGTTTGCATGGGTCTTGTGCATACTGACATCATTGCTGTAGATTCATATGAGCAAGGTCCAAGGAACCTATAAATCTCCATTTTCATAGAGTCGTGAACCTCTTCCTCTGGCTTTTATAATCTTTCCACCTCCTATTCTGCCATGGTCTATGAGCCCTGGGTGGGTGGAATTTTGTATAGGAGTCCTATCCAAGGACCCACACTCTGAAGACTTATTTTCTACCCTTTGGTCATTTGTGGCCTTTGTGTTGCATGAGGGAGCATCATTGATGAGAGTTGAGAGATGCATTAGTATTAACACTACTCCTTGTTCCACTATGTTCCATGAGCCTTAGGTATAGAAGTTCCATTGTAGATGGGTCACTTGGGGTTGGCCATTTCACAGACACTTATTCACTGTGTGCAACCAGCTGTGGAACCTTGTAGTAGTCTCCATCTGTTCTAAAAGTAGTTTCTTTAATGAGTTGTTGCTTCATACTTGTCTGTAAATATAATGATCCATATCTTGCATATAGTAAGAAATTACATTTGTCTGGGGATACAATGACCTTAGGGTTTTCTCTAAGATCTATGACCTCTCCAAACATGTGTATTTGGCTATGCTTACAGTACTACACATGAGTTCCCTCCCAGTAAGTGACCTTTAAGTCCAATTAGGTAGCTATTGATTACTCCAAAATAAAAGTGCCACTACTGCCCCAAGGTAGTTTGCTGCACCAATCATTGTGTCCATTAGGAGTTAAAGCTGGGATTGAACCCTGATCAATGTTCTCCCTTAGTAGTTTGTATAGTGTTATCCAAAACTATGAGAGCTAGCCTTCAGGGAGGTGGCTTCCAGGTCAGTTCTTGCTCTATTGCTGTAACTCCCTTGTCTAAACTAGGTCCATGCTTCAGCAATAGGTTCTTACCTTCAAATTCTGGGAGGCCATAAAGGGGTGTGGCAATAGCCTTCTTCTCCTTTACCCCCATGGTTTCTTATGTGACCCTCCCTCTTCCTCTCCCATTTAAATACCCCAATTTTACTCATTTTACCTGCTTTTATATAATATAGTTTGTTAGTATTTAGATCCCCCTCCCATATTGCTCCCCCGATTTAATTTTTCTCTCCCTGTCTCTCCATATATATATACATATATAGTATATACATTATATATGTATGTATATATACATTTTGTATATATATATATATACAAAAAAATGTCATAGCCAAACAATGACATATTCTTCAATATTCTTCAATAATAAGAAATGAACTAGAGATGCGTGCTATGCACCATTTACAATGCAATGCCACACAATAGCAATGCTTGAATAAAGACAGCCTAGCTCTTATAGCTCCTAGCATCCATTTCAGCCAAGAAGGACCCAAACTGTCCTGAGAATTTGTTCCTTCAGAGTTCTCTCAGAACTGTGCTCCCAAACAAAGGCTCACTCTTTCATTTATTGAAACAATATCTCCAGCATGAGAAGGGGAAGCTAAAGAGGAACTGTCATATTAGAAGATTGTATCTCTTCTGACCTCTACTCACCTAGGACAGTATAACCACAAACAGAAGCTATCAGTTTAATCTCATCTTTTGTTTGTAACACAAATAAGATCATCTTTATACCTTTACTGTTTACAAATACCTTTACAAATATCCTGGCTGTTTCCAGTGTTCTCTTGAATATGTAAAACATTCATCTGTACACATTCATACATTATTTTAGGTCAAGGGAAAAAAGGAGTCATGCTAGGTTAAGGCCATATTCCCAGGTCACAAGCTCAGTGAACTTGTCTATATTACAAAGGCTTTGTGTTGCAAGGTTAAGTAAAAGTCCTTTGTCCAGAGTATGTCATATTATAAAAGTCATTCCCACAGTGCTACATACAACATGGAGGTTTCTCAAAAGTATGATGGACCATGAAGGAGGTCAGATGTGAGATGTTAATGTTATATGTTTTTATTTATATGAAATAGTCTGGAAATGGAAAGATAAGGAGACAAAGCCTTAATTGCCTGGGGCTAAAGCAGGGGGTGAGGATTACCAATAGAACTGCATGACAGAAAATATTAGGGTGACAGAAATGTTTAAACTAATTTATGGTAAGAGTTGAGCAAGATAGTAAGCCTTCCTTAAAAACAAAACCATTTGAGTTGGCCAGGTGTGATGTGCATGCCTTTAATCCCAGCACTCAGGAGGCTGAGACTGCTGGATCTCTGTGAGCTTGAGGCAAGCCTGGTCTACATAGTGAGTTTCAAACCATCCAGTGCTGTAGAGTGAGACCCTGTCTCAAAGTAAATAATAAATAAATTGGTAAATAAATAAATACACAAACTATAAAATCACAGAATTTGTGTAGACATGAAAAGACTAAGTAATAAATATGCAAATTTGCCTCAAAACAGCCATTTAAAACACCAGGCCCAATTCAGTGAAGCAGATACTATCCTCCTTCCTACTTTATAGATGAGGATAGAAACCCACCCATAGTTAATATCCCCATCTATATTCACCTTCCCAAAGTTTTCACTGAAAAGTAATAGAGCTAGAATCTCAAATTCCTTCTGCCTAGCTCTGAACCCAGGCTATAGTGTGTTTACAAAAATTAATTTAAGCAGCTGGGCATGGTGGTACACACCTTTAACCCCAGCACTGGGGAAGCAGAGGCAGGCAGATCTCTGTGAGTTCAAAGCCCGCCTGGTCTACAGAGTGAGTGCCAGGCCAGCCAAGGCTACAGGGAGACCCTGTCTCAAAAAAATATAAAAAACAAATAATTTAAGCAGAGGATGCATATTTATTTTACACTATATATAAGGAAAATGTGTGGTTGGCTATCATGTAGCCCATTTTAAGTCGGGCATCCGTTGGTTGGATGGAATAGAGAGACAAGAAAGGATGTGAAGGAGACGACTGTGCAGTGGTCCAGGCCAGAAGTGCAGGGAGGCTCCCCAGGGCAGGAGGGGGAGCAGAAGAGGAAGAAAGTGAAGCCAGGAAGGGTCATGCTCTTCCCCTACTGTACTTTCCCTTCTCTAAGGAAGCCTTTGGTTCTGTTAACAGAGAAGACAAAGAACAGAGGTCTTCTTTTCCTTCAGCAAACAGCTGACACACTTTCCCATCATAAACTTTGTAACTCAGGATGTAAAACCAAATCCAACAAACTAGCTCTGCCAGAAGGTTAAATAAATAAGTGCTAAATAAATAAGGGTGGTTTTTCTTCCCTTGACCCACGAGTCCCTGCAGAAGATGCCACGTGCTTCTGGTGACTGAAAACTATTAGTCCATGTTTCTTCCTGTGTAAATATGGGGGAAAGACTTACTCTGGGTTATGAGTTGAAATTTCAAGAAATTAGAGCTTTCTGTATGTTTTCCTTTATATTTTCCCATCAGTGTGCCCATAGTAAATAATAGTTATGAATCACAGCTAGGGAGCACACCTAGCATTTCAACCTTAATTATGAAATGCAGTAAAAACTCTGAAGGTAGAAGTATAGCCTGCAGCCTTGGCAGATGCAGGCCCAAGTGACTTATGGGTTTTTTTTTTTTTTTTCCTGAATTACTTTCTATGACGGATATATTGTGGTTGATGTGTGCCCATTACGTTGTGAAACTTCATTATTACTAAATCCACATTTCCCAAAACAAAGAAAACAGCCCACCACGCAGTGACATTAGCACTGTGCACATCTGAATTGGTTTCTCATCATTCCCTGTACCAAAACACTGGTGCTTCCCTGATGCACTGGTCAAAGAAATATGAGAATTCAGTTTGCCCATTTTAGCAGCATAAACACAGGATAATCTATGGTCACAGTCAGGACTCCTTGTTCTGGAGGGCTTTGGGTCAAGCGAATGAGGCTATGATTCCTTAGGAAGGACAATATTGAATCTAGAAATGCATAGGACGTAGCCCACACGGTAAAGTGACTTCCAAATATCCCTGGTTTTTGTGACATTTAGTCTTTGAGTCACTGTCTCCAAAGAGCCAGGAAAAGCTATTGTATGATTGCCATGGTAACTAAGTGCTCAAGCTTGAAGGAACTCAAAGAAATCTTCAGTGTATCAAAACTAACACTGCCAGCTGTGCTAGCTGCCGTAAGGACTCAGTCACAAGTCATTCAAAGGACACTCTGTAGACGCTGATGGGGTTCTAAGCACTCTGAGCAATACTAAATTAGTCTCAGTCTTCAAAGAGATTATAGTTCGTGCAATGGAGATGACACTGAAATGCGACACGTTTATCTTTAAATGGCAATAAAAGTGGTTGCTAGTGATATTCCTCCTCACCGAAGACTTTCGGAGATCTCTTACTCTGTCCATTGGCAGGTTGGCTTCATGCCTGCAACTCAACAGTTTGATTGAACTCTCAGAGCAATGATGCAAAGGCCATGAGCTTTCAAGTCCAACTCACTCATTACCAATGCATTATCAGGATCATCCATTCCCTAGGGATGATGTCTGGTTAAACTCTGTGTCTTAGACATTAAACATGGCCTAATGTTTTAATAAGCGTGTGATAAATATTTATGAATCTTTATATGAAAAACAGCCTCCAACAGTGTCAAGGATGAGGACTATGCCTGAGCCCATCATTTATTAGCTCTGTGACTTTTCAGCAAATGCTTTATCTGTGACTCAGTTTCCCAAACTATGAAATAATGATAAAAATACTTCCTATCTCTTAAGTTTACTATGAAGATTAAGTGAATCTCAGAGTTATTAGACTTATTATATAGCATGTTCCACAAACATGTTTGTTAAATAAAAAAGAGAAAGTTGCTTTGCCACAACAATGAATGCATGTTAATATTAGAACAGGCCCAATGCAGCCAGGCATGAAACAAGTGTAATTTAATTATGAATTGGTTACTGTGGGCTCTCTGAGAAATGAGAGCACCCTGTGGCTGGAACTGAAGAAAAGGCTTCAGGGGGATGAATTGCATCTGGGCTATGGATTAATTGACAGGGGAAGGCGTTCCTGGAGGAGATACCTACAAAAATTGTTGGGAATAAGGATCTCATCTCAGTCACGAAACACTGCCATCCACAGGACCCAGATGAACAATTTCTGGGAGAATAATTTGCCATAGTACATCTTTTGAAGTGAGTTTGGCCAAAGCTTGGAGAGATGAACACTTTGATGGCTGTTGATTTAGTCACCCATTTACAGAGATCCCAGGCATTTTGTTAGGCAGGGGTAAGTAAAACAGAGGTGGACCTGATTTGAACCAAAAGGGAAAACAGACCATAACCAAGAAAATCATCTTGGTGAGCACTTTGAAGGACATTCAGAGAGAGAGAAGCAGTAAAGAGTAGCACAAGTTGAAAGAGTCCAGATGCAAACATGGAGAACGGTCTTCAGAGAGATAAATTTTCACAGAAGTCAGATGGCTAAGAAGAAAAAAGGGGAGCACCAAATGCCTGAGGATGGCCCAGCTGAGACAGAAGAACAGTGTGTTTGAGCAGAGTGAACAGAAAGGAAGTAGATGGTGTATGGTCTGGTATGCCATGGTAAGGAGTTTGCAGTATATTAAAGCTAGTGGAAAGAAAAAGAAGAAAGAAAGAAAGAAAGAAAGAAAGAAAGAAAGAAAGAAAGAAAGAAAGAAAGAAAGAAAGAAAGAAAGAAAGAAAGAAAGAGAAGGGAAGGGAAGGGAAGGGAAGGGAAGGGAAGGGAAGGGAAGGGAAAGGAAAGGAAAGGAAAGAAGGAAGGAAGGAAGGAAGGAAGGAAGGAAGGAAGGAAGGAAGGAAAGAAGGAAGGAAGGAAGGAAGGAAAGAAAGAAGGAGAAAAAGAGAGAGAGAGAAAGAAAGAAAGAGAGGGAGAGGGAGGGAGGGAGGGAAAGAAAAAAAGGAAGGAGGGACAGAAGGAAAGAGAGAAAGAGAGAAAGTGAAAGATAGGAAAGAAAAAAAGGGGGAAGGGAGGAACAGAGAAGAAACAAGCTACAAATGTTGTTAAATTTCTCTCAAACTTCAATGTGTTTCCTAAATTGCATCGGGGAGAATAAGAAAGTGAGAGAAACATTATAGCAAATCAACTTCTAGACAGTATGGAGAGTCCATTTGAGATTCGAAATCAGGAATACAAGGCGAATCCACAAAAGGTACGTGATTTGCCCAGCATTCAGCAGTGACACCTCGGTGAGCTAGCTTACCTGATGCTGGGGAAGGACCATTCTGGGGCCAGGAGTGATGACAGGAGTAGGTTCCATCCCTGACCATCATTGCAGCCCTTAGCGTCTGTTCACGGAGCTGCTCCACAGACTTGGCCACAGAGAGCCTTTCTCCCACACCACCCTTCAGCTCCAAGCAGAGCATCCTTTCCAGCTCAAGCTTCTGTGCATTTATATACATTGTCATATATTGGCCACCATTCTATGAACTTTATTCAGAAAAAAATATAGTTTGTATTTCTAGCTATAATGAAACTGAGTTCTGCTTTCTCCTGTTCTCAAAATGAGGGGCTAATTCATTGGGGGTAGTTAGGGAATTAATGGATCTTATTCATTTCCTTCTTTTGAGAGCCTCTTCAAGTAAAAAGTTTGTGGTTTGTTGTTTTTGTGCAAGCCTGGTGAACTGCTCTGGGAAAGTTACCCCATCAAATCAAATGAGCTGACACATGTGACATAGCAGATGCTAAACAACATGGGGACAAGCCCCAACATGATCTTTTCCTACCATGTAATTTCAAATTGAGATTTTATCTTTCCAACAAATTCCTGATAATTGAGGTCAATCAGAACGTGCTAGTTTCTAGGCCTCTTCTGCAGCTAGGGTTATCTGTGGCTATATTGATGATAAGCTATTGGCCACAACCCACAGTCAGGTGGTTGTGGCCTGTGAGTTGGGATTTCTGTAAGTGAAGGCTTGTATGGATTTGTGTGAGCCAAACCACACATATCCCTTTTCCACACATAATCAGACCCTTGTTAGGAATGAACATGAAGTTTGAGTTTCTGTCTTAGGTCTGGGGAATCTGCATGTTAAAATCCTACTCTGTTTGACTGTTATATAAACTAGCATTTAAGAACCACCAACTAAATGTCTTTTGATCATGGAATTCTTTCCCTCTCCCATCCATGCTGAGATGAGAATAATTAAATCTTCCAACAGGCTTAGCTATCCCTGCAATGCTAATGAAAGTCAGTTGTCAACTGAATTCCCAGCCGTGTCCCTGAATGCTGTTCGCTCCTAGTTCATGTATAAAAAAACAAAAATCCTTGGGCAGAGAAGTCCCACTAGCTCCATTTTAAAGATAAATGTGATGAAAGGCATAAGGCATTTAAGTTACTTAATCCAACATCATACATACACATACCAAGAGGCAAAATGAAGGTTTACAATGATTCTAGTATTGAGGACAAGCCGTTATTTGGCGACATATTTCTAGAGATATGAATCATAGCTTTGCTATTTACCATTTGAAAGTTTGGTTATTGTAATATGACAGAATAATATACATAAAACAAGAGGACGGAGCTGCTTATAGAAGCTGATCATCCAGACCACCCGGGATTAATAGGAGAGAGCTGAGAAGTTAGACATATTCCATCAATTTTTATCTCAGTGATCAGAAAAATACATAATTTTAAAACATGCATAAAACGCACTCTTCTCTTAGCTTCAAGGGTCCCAGTTGCTCAGAAAATAAGCTTACCTCCTCCTCTCTGTTTTATAAATATATATATAAATGTGCCATTGCTACATAAAACATTCCAATTCTCCATAACTGCAAAAGGGACATAAGTGTTTTGTTGTCTTTCTGTCCCATTGTATGTTTGAGTGAAGTCAGGATGCCCCCAATGTCTTTAGGTACTGATGTTTGCAGATAGCCAGAACGCCCTGGGGGGTGAGCTAAAAACAAACTCAGGTAGAGGATTCAGCTGGCCCAGCTGCCCACGCCTGCCATAACAACCTATTTGAGGCTGATGTGGTAATTTGGTCTGTGGCATTTGGCTTAGTGGTGCCACTGTGACATACAATGATTCAGGTTTCTCATGTATACACCAGAGCATCACAAAATGACCTCTCTGAGGTCCCAGAGGTCAGGTGAGGAAGGAGGTCTGAGCACAAGTGCTCTCAACAAAGCCACTGTGTCTTCACACCGCCTACTGGGACGCGCATCCTTCTGTACAGCAAACACCTGCCATGGAGTTATTGGTAGAGAGGCTACACTGACAGAAATAGAGTCTCCTGGTAAGCCTCTTCTCTACAAAAGTTAGCTCAGCAGGATCGTTCTCCTCCTTGTGCTCGTCCTTGCTCACTTTCCTTTCATGGTCATTTTAAAGGTGGTTGAGCTGAATATTTACCCAACACTATTAAGTACATCCGATGCTATGATGTGACAATCCATTTGTCTTTTTCTTTCCCACTAGATTTCTTGAAGGCAAACCATGTCTTATTTTATTTTAATGCTAGCTAGTTTAATGCTTAAAACTAATGTCTGACTAATAAATGTTGGATAAAAGAGGCACTTCAATTGGTAAGTACTTGGTATGCAGTAGGCTGGCTTCTTGGTAATCTGTAGTCTGTTTAGCAGGAATCAGAGAGCATAGTTTCATGCAGAATCCTCATTTGCATTAGTTGGTTTTCTGGCCCTAATTAGAATCCCTCTGCAGTTGCTGTTGCTAACAGGAGTTACTGCAGCCAAGTAGTTAAGTAGTCAGACTTTGGAGAGACACAGAAAATTGGCATTTTATTTTACCAGTTGCTAGCTCTGTGACCTTAGGCAAGTTCCTGTTTCAAATCACAGGTTTTCATCTAGAATACAGGAAGAATAACATTCTTCAACTCTTGTCAGGAATATGTGAACACTATTAAATGGAGTCCTTGTCGTTTGGATTTATTTCCATGAAAGAAAAATGGCTGACAAGGTTGTTGAGTCAACGAATAGATATTTTGCTGCTATCCACACGAACTTCTGACCAACTCTTACATGGGATTCTTTGGAATACGCACAATGTGCATGAGTTCCTTGTAACGTATGGGGACAGACTTGGGCCTCCCACCTTGTGTGGCTACTCCTCTTCAGTGGCCCAGATGCAGCTAGAAGCCTTTGTTTTCCTTGAGAGTGTTTTTCAGGCTGTCTGGCTTTGGGGATTAAAGTCAGTCATTTCAAGGCTATTGGAGTCTGTGGAATTCTGTTGTCCTGTTGTAGAATTACCACAGAGGACATTTGACTTCCCTCTTCTCTCATCTCTCTGCCATACATCCATTATCTTATCTTCACCTCTGCTCATTAAGAAGACATAGAGTCAGCTTCTATATCTTGGAGAAAGTTACTGAATTTTATGGTGTTCCTCGATCTTGTGTGAGAGCCTCAAGGACGGTCTGCCCATTGTTAGCCAGTGTCCTTGACTCCTGTCCCATGTTATTATTGGATGTTTATATTCCGTGGTTTCATTGGGGGCCGTTCCCATTTCCACTACTTGTTTTGTTTCAAATAACTTTGTACCCATAGCAAAGATATTGTTTTAAGCTTTTCAATTTCGTCATCTGGACATCTTGACACATCACATTTATTTCTACTTGAAATAAATGATTTTTTTTTCACTAGATTTGCACTTCCTGTACTTCCCTGGGAAACTAAGGGAAGATGTTCCACAGGATGGAATTTGAGACCCCATTCCTATCATCTGCTCTGAATGGACTGCCTGAGGGCTTCGTGACAGCTTTCCACAATCCCAATGAAGTAGAGACCATTCAATCTCTAGTGGCCATTTCTGAAGAACTTTTTAAAAGCAATAAATAAGTGCTCACAAGTGAAAATATCATCGCAAAACACTCAACCAAGTCTACGCTGAGAAGGCTTGCTAGATGGTGTGAACTAGTGTGCTTGCTTTTTATGCTTGCTTTCTTTATATATATATTTTTTTAATTTTTTTATTTATTTTTCTCTATGTTTATGAATGTACTGTCTGCATGCAGGTCTGTACACCCGTGTCGTGCAATGCCACGGAGGTCAGAAGAGGGCATTGGATTCCCCTGGAACTGGAGTTCTCCTGGAATTGGAGTTTCAGATGGTTCTCAGCCGCCATGTGGGTGCTGGGGACCAAACCTGGGTCCTCTGCAAGAGCGGTCAGTGCTCTTAACTGCTAGGCCATCTCTCCAGCCCCTTTTTTGCTTTCTTTAGCCATGGGAAATTTTCAAGGGCTCTAGTTCATGCTCAAGACTCGCAAGCTAATCTTACAAGTAGAACAGACAGCAGTAGCTGACAGCTTCCTTGAATAAATTCATTTTCTGTAGATTTCAGTTCCCTTTGTCCCAAGTCTTCCTGAAAAAATTACTGATCCTGAAAGTGGGCGATACCAATGTAGTGCTGATATTCTACTTAGGATGCTGAGTGCATTGTGGACACAGCCTAGAATACCATGCTGGTGCTGACTGACTCCCTTCTGCTTGCCCACCAAGGAACTAAGAGTATGACACCATTTCCCTGTACCGAATTGGCCAAGGTCATATGTGGTACTACCTATGGGCTTCTGATTTTTCCACTGTCCAACTTTTTTTTTTTTTAATTTATTTTTCTCTATGTGTATGAATGTACTGTCTGCATGCAGGTCTGTGCACCCGTGTTGTGCAATGCCGCAGAGGTCAGAAGAGGGCGTCGGATTCCCCTGGAGCTGGCGTTCTCCTGGAATGGTTCTCAGGTGCCATGTGGTACTGGGGATCGAACCCGGGTCCTCTGCAAGAGCAGTCAGCACTCCTAACTTCTAGGCCATCTCTCCAGCCCCTCCACTGTCCAACTTTACCTGTGAGAGAGACCGGTTGGGAATGGCCTCCCAGAGCTCACTCAGCTGAAGCCAGATTATGGGCTGAACCCCCTGACGTCTGGTCCAGATGCTTCCTAGTCCCAGCCACTCGCTTGCACATTCATCTAACATTACTAGATCCAACAGCCTGAGGATCTGTAGCTTCCAAGAGCTATGAGATGCACTGAGGCCTGTATGCAGCCCTGGTACTGTTTAGGATTTCGCAGAGGGTCTGAGCTCTGCTGAGATGGGGGCTCTGCCAGCAAAATCTCTCCACCCTGCCACGTAGATCCCATTTGCAGTAGCCAAGCATATGCTATGCAGATGGGCTAGCTTCTAGGTCTTCGAACTCTGCTCCTGGAACTACTCACTCAAACATGGCATTACCAACAAATATCATCTGAATAGCAAGCTACATCATGCGTATCTGTGTGCACATGGGGTATGGCTATCTGAGATACCCAGGGAAAAGGGTGGACCAAGTAAAAGCTACGAGTATATTCAGACTTCACATGGCTGCACATTCACCAGATTACTTCTCGATACTAGAGTCAGATGAGTTTATTTCAATGGATCATGTAATAATTTAAGGGCACTCTTTTCTTCTAGCCCCACTCAGAGCTACTCATTGACCTGTAAGCACTTCCCCCAGGGACTGATATATCCCAGCCCTGTAGGAGGTTAAAGTGGTCAACTGAGTCACAGCTCGTAATCTTCAAAGGTCCCCAGGCCTCTTTACCCCGAAGAAAGCTTCATGAGAAGTTTGGAGCTTATAGCTTAGCCAACTGCTTGACTCTGTCAGGCCATTAATCCTCCCAGTCCACAGAGGTTTGGGTCCAATTATAGTAGAAGGAGAGAGATTGGGACACAACATCACTGAGTAAAAATGAGCAAATCTAACCAGCTTCAAAACTTCAGTGCACTGCCCAGATTGGTTTCTGAAGGGTTTGAGAAAGGCTGAGGCTGAACTGACCATTTGATTTAGACATGATGGAAATGAACAGAAAATCCACAACTCTGCCACTCCCTAGTAGGGTGACATTCATACCACCCTTCCCTTCCTTTCCCTGTTATTCCCGTTTGCCAAATAAACAAAGAAGGCAAAAAGAATAAGAGATTTCCTAGTTTGATAAGCTCCCTTATTGGTCAGTTTGCTGCTATCTCTTACCAGGACATAGGCTGTGCTCTGTGGCCTGGGAGAGTCTCCAAACAGGTCTTTCAGCTTTTGATCATCTTTTGATTTACTGTCAGCAGATGATATTAAAATTAGCTTGCATTAGCTGAGTAAATCTGGACCGGCAAGGGGGGAATGGAAATAGGGAGTGCCCTGGGTGGTAGCTGGAATTAGAAAAATAATCCCTGGCATTTTAGAGGTTGCAAAGCACTTTCCCACACAGAGTCTCACTGAGCTCTGCAAAGCCCTGAGCGTGTATTCTTAGCACTGCTTGACAAAGGAGAAATGGGATGTTTCAAAAGGTGAAGAGACAGGCCAGAGTTTGGTAATACAGAAAGTGAATAAGAGCCAAAGGTCTTGCTTCCTTGTGCAACACACCACAGGGCGATTAGCAGCTACTATAAATCTCTTTAGCAGTACTTGGCTAGTCAGCACTAACAGGACACTGAGCCTCTGCTCTTTGTAAGCATTCATATTCCTACCCTGTCTTCTTGTGTCTCCTACCCCCCAACCTCATTGACTGTATAACTCCTTCGGTTTCTCACTCAGAAATCACCTCTTCCAAGAAGTGTTAGAGAGGCCGTCCTAGGATTCCTACCACTACTGTTACACTCCAATCCAGTTGTCTGAGTTGGAGTAAACCTCACAGCAGCACTAAGACTGGTTATGTACAAGTCCTTCTCAGATCGTTATTTTCCACCTACACAACCCCAACACCAATCACGGTGGGGTCTAGATAAATATTGCTTGAGTAAATGCTGGTCCTCAGCTATAGCCCGGGGAAGTTTTCTCTTTCACATCACCCTCAAGGGTAGAGGGGATTGAAAACCCCCCAACTCTATTCCCAGCTTTGTTAATAAACTAGGAACAAATAAACATTGCACATGTTTTGATGTATACAACATGATGATTTGCTATATGTTTACACTGTGAAATAATTAAGCTGAGATAATTATTACATTCAACACTTTGCATATTTACTTGTTTCTGTGTGGTGAGAACATTGAAGGTCATTTCCTCTTAGTCATTTCCAAGTTTGTAACACATTTTAATTATGGTCACAATCATGTACAATAGACCTTCAGAAATCATTCCTTGTATCCAACTCACATGTTATACCCTTTGACCAGACTTCTAAAATATTATCATAACCAGGAGTGAAACCAGATGTAAGCCATTTGCCTAAAAAGCAAATTTCCCAGAAGCAGGCTTTAGAGCCATAAGGATGGAGGTTAGTGTTTGTGTAGATGGGAAAAGTAAGAAAAGGTATTTGGGGAGTGTCAGGAGAACTCAGCTGTGACTGTGGGTCTCTCATGTGTCTGGAGCAAAGAAATAAGCCACGTCAAATCTCTCTCTGTCTAATATCACTTTCAGGAAGACATCTGAACTTGCTAATGTGGTTATTTATACCTATTTCCTATTTGGGGCCAGTTCTAAGTCCCTACACTAGCACTAATGCAATACAATAAATACGGCAGTTGATAAGAACTAGGACTCAAAAATCATGAAAAGATGGGACCCAGCATATAACCTTTTATTAAAACATGAAAACTTCCTCAAGTATTTAGGAACTGATAAATATTATAATTATGATATGAGCTAATTCAATTAATAAGAAATGAATTAATCCAACACATCAGTGAGACCATTCTATAATGGCAGAATCTTAAGGCCACACATAGCTTGACAAGGCATGGTCACTGTCGGCATTGTGCTGAAATGCACACAAATGACCCGAGACTGAATCCAATAGAACTTCATACTAAAAAAAAATGATTACTGACTCCAGCACAAGTTATAGCTATAAGTTATAGCTATTAATTCTCACTTTCACTAGTTTATCTCCTTCTGAGAACCCTCCCCACAGTCTCCATCTTTTCCAGGAGCGTTTGTGCTCTTATCTGAGCACTACCTGCAGTGCCTGAATTCGCTTTTTCTTCAGTTCGTGTTTCTCTCATATCAATTCTAAGCTTGTTCAGACAGTTCCCACTCTCCCCCAAACCACTCCTTTACTGCATTGCCCAATCCCACCTCTTCCCAGGAGTTTCCTTGGCCTCAGAAGCAGACAATGAGCTTTTCTTCCTGTCGACCTCAGTCCTCAAAAATCACAGAGCTCTTTTATAGTGCCAACTGTAGTATTTGATTATTTAAGTTTTTTTTTTTTTTCCCCAAACCACACATTGTTCTGGTTGTGGGCGATACGGCTACACGAACAATAATAAAGACCCTTCTCTCTGCAGATGGAGAGAGAAGCAATAATATGTGCACAAAAGAATGGGTAAGCCAGGCATATTTGCACACGCCTTTAATCCCAGCACTTGGGAGGCAGAGGCAGGTGTATGTCTGTGAGTGCAAGGCCAGCCTGGTCTACATAGTGAGTTTCAGGCCAGCTGGGGCTACAGGGAGACTCTGTCTCAAAAAGACCAAAAAAAAAAAAGAGTATGTAGGAGATTTTTAGATGACAAAAAGAAAATGAGGTATATGGGATAAGGGGCTGGGCAAAGGGCTATGGAAAGCAATGAAGGTTCTCACATAGTAGGGTAGGTCAAGAAAGAAAGACTGAGAAAACCTGTCAGTGAGCTACAGTCATAGTGTGGAGACCCAGAGGATGAACTGCAGGCAGACAGGCAGCACAGTTCCCTCCTTCCCTTCTCTGGAAGTAAAGCCTCGAATGAAGGCATAGGAAGATGAGAACAAATTACAAACAGTCCTCTCATTCAGAAGAGCCAAATAAAATACAGACTGCCTCAATTTGAATTTCAGATGAACAAAATGTTTTTGGTAAAGACTAATTATACTGTCAAGACTGAAAACACCTTGTTTACCTGGTATTTAAATGCATGGGGGCCTCCTTGTTTATTTGTTTGCTTGATTGTTTTTGGTTAAATACGACAACTCCACATTTTAGGAGAAAGTGGCCCAGGGTAGGACATGGAACCTCTCTGGGACAAAATCTAAATGGAAGGCAGAAGCCAGCTGCCTGGGGATGGTGTTTTTAAATAGTATTACATATTTTCTAGTGTTCTTGTTGGATGGTGACTTATATGTTACCTTCAGCTTTTTCATTTTCCATTTATTTAATATTATTAGGTTGTGTGTATATATGTATGTGTATATGTGTGTGTGCATGATATGTATGAAAGTGTGGGTCCAGGTGTACCTTGCATGCATGTGCAGGTCAGTGGACAACTTTCTAGAGTCAGTTCTCTCCTTTCACTATGAAGATCAAATTCAGGTCATGCTTGCCTGGCAAATACATTTACTGGCTGAACCATAATGAGCTGCTTATGGATTAAAAAAATTCTGTAGTAAATGTGATATTATGTTCTGTTTTATTATAGTTTTAAAAATATTTATTTTTATTATTTTTAATTATGTATATGCCTGTGTGTCTCTGTGGGGGTATGTGCAGGTGAGTGCTGGTCCCTGTAGGGACTGGAGCTAGATTGAAGCAGGTATTACAGGCAGTTTTAAGCATTCTGACCTGGGTTCTAGGAACTCTTCCTCTGGAAGAGCAGCAAGGGAGTTTCACTACTGAGCCATTTCTCCAGCCCCAATATTACATTCTTTTTTTATTGTTTTATATATACATATTCCTGCACAAGATTATGCTACAAATCGGATCCAGACCCGTGTTCCCCTCCCCAGCCCCCCACCCCACCAAAGCCCACGCATTCTGCCAAACATGTTCTTCATTGCCCCTCTCAGTTTCTCTCAAAACTCTCGACACAGAAGTTGACCGTTTTGAGCAGAAGTTCACCTTCCCAGTAAGTTCTTTGACGCAGTCCCTTCTGTTGTTGCTGTTGCTGCTGCTGTTGTTGTTGTTGTTGTCGTCGTCGCCGTTGTTGTTTTTTCCAATATGGGCCACTCTCAACTACTTGGACCAAAGCTCAAGGAGCCCTGCACAAGAAATACTTACAACTATTGGCGCTAACATCCACAGATGAGGGATACCATTCATCATTTGCTTTTCTGTGACTGTGTTACTTCACTTAACATAATATCTTCTAGATCCATCCATTTACCTGCAAATTCATGATGTCATCTTTCTTTTTCAATTTTTTAAATATTTTTTATTTTTATTTATTTCGGTATGTGTATGAATGTACTATCTGCATGCAGGTGTGTGTACCCGTGTCGTGCAATGCTGTGGAGGTCAGAAGAGGGTGTCAGATTTCCCTAGAACTGGAGTTCTCCTGGAATTGGAGTTTCAGACAGTTCTCGGCGGCCAGGTGGGTGCTGGGGATCGAACCCAGGTCCTCTGTAAGAGCGGTCAGCGCTCTTAACTGCTAGGCCATCTCTCCAGCCCTGGTGTCGTCTTTCTTTACTGCTGCATAGAACTCCATTGTGTAGCTGTACCACATTTTCTCTATCCACTCGTCAGTTGAGGGGCATTTGGGTTGGTTCCAGC
The DNA here is from genome assembly GCA_009823505.1 of Rhizomys pruinosus. NCBI lineage: Eukaryota > Metazoa > Chordata > Mammalia > Rodentia > Spalacidae > Rhizomys > Rhizomys pruinosus. The sequence continues at coordinate 856,738 of VZQC01012138.1, forward strand.
TCCTTGCTATTGTGAAGAGAGCTGAAATAAACATGTCTGTGCATGTATCTCTGCAGTAAGATGAGTCTTGTGGGTACATCCCCAGGAGTGGTATGTCTGGGTCAGGTGGCAAGTTCATTCCAAGTCTTCCAAGGGTTCTCCACACTGCTTTCCATAGTAACTGCATGAGTTTACATGCCCACCAGCAGTGGATGAGTGTTCCCCTTTCCCCACAACCTCTCCAGCACTTGGTATCATTTGTTTTCTTGATTCTAGCCAGTCTTATGGGAGTAAGATGATATCTTAGAGTGGTTTTGATTTGCATTTCCTTAATGATTAATGATGTTGAACGCTTCTTAAGATGTTTCTCAGCCATCTCTAATTCCTCACTTGTGAAGACTCTGTTCATCTCTTTGCTACATCTATTGAGTGGGTCATTTGTTTTCTTTCTTCTTTGTTTTTTGAGTAGTTTATATATTCTGGAAATCAATGCTTTGTCAGATGTTTCTGTGGTGAAGGTTTCCTCCCACTCTGTGGGATTTCTCTTCACTTCCTTGATTGTTTCTTTTGATGTACAGAAGATTTGAGTTTAATGAGGTCCCATTTGTCAATTGTCAACCTTAATTCTTGTGCAGCTGCTGCAATATTACATTCTTTTTTTTAATTTACTTTCTTTTATTTCATTTTTTTAACAATAAGTAATAAGTTATGAGTACAAGCATCCTTCATGTAAAACCAATTTGCAAGCAGTTGTGCCCAAACCCACACAGCACAAGGCTCCCACCATCCAGCAGGGCGGGGGCTTGTATGTACAATCTTGTTGATCAAATAATCATCCAGTCTATATTGCTGTAGTTTCACCATTCACCCCAATCGCAGCCCTTACATTCTACCATGCCCCCTCTTCCACAGATTGTTCCCTAGGCTTAGAAAAGGGGCACAGGTGGACGAGAAGAAAAACAGTCTACTTTCTCTGGAGATGTCGTTTTGGACTCTGACCAGTTCTGGCTGTTTCTTTTCATGGGCTGACAGTTTGTTCAGGAACAACCTTTCAATCCTACTAAGAAGCACAAGCAATTAGATATATAGGTATTTAAACAGTACTAATTATTCTGGGAGGGTACTTTGGTATAGACACAGATGTTGGATGGTATGCTAATCCATGAATTATGTTTTTTCTGAAAAAGATGACAAGGTCTTACTGTGGCTTGCAATATTACATTCTTTTTTATTCTTTTTTTAATTTACTTTTCTTTTATTTCATTTTTTTAACATAAGTAATAAGTTATGAGTTCAAGACATCCTTCATGTAAAACCAATTTGCAAGCAGTTGTGCCAAAACCCACACACACACAGGCTCCCACCATCCACAAGGGCGGGGGCTTGTAGTACAATCTTTGATCAAATAATCATCCAGTCTATATTGCTGTAGTTTCACCATTCACCCCAATCGCAGCCCTTACATTCTACCATCCCCCTCTTCCACAGATTGTTCCAGGCTAGAAAGGGGCACAGTGGACGAGAAGAAAAACAGTCTACTTTCTTGGAGATGTCGTTTGGACTCTGACCAGTTCTGGCTGTTTCTTTTCATGGCTGACATTTTGTCAGGATAAACCTTTCATCCTCTAATGAAGGCACAAGCAATTCAGATATTAGGTATTTAAACATACTAGAATTATTATGGTAAGTTCTAGTGGATAGACACAGATGTTTATGGTATGCTAATCCATGAATTATGTTTTTTCGTAAAATATGACAAGGTCTCTTATGTGGCTTGCAATATTACATTCTTTTTTAAAAATATATCTTATTTATTTTATTTATTTTTTTATGTGTATGAGTGTAATGTCTGCATGCAGGTTTGTGCACCCGTGTCGTGCACTGCCGCGGAGGTCAGAAGAGGGCATCAGATTCCCCTGGAACTGGAGTTAAAGACAGTTCTCAGCTGCCACGTGGGTGCTGGGGATCAAACCTGGGTCCTCTGCAACAGCAGTCGGCGCTTTAACCGCTACACATCTCTCCAGCCCCATATACATTCTTTTTTTTTTTTTGCATGTTGACATGTATTTCTTCTGAGATTTATTTTTATTTATTTATATATTTTTATCAAATCTAGACCTGTGTCCCCCGTCCCTCCCACCCACCAGAGCTCATGCATTCTGCCAAACATACCTTTCATCTTTTCTCAGTCCTTCTCAATATCTCCATGTGGAAGTTGACTGTTTTGAGCAGAAGTTCACTGTTTCAGTAGTCTTTGATGCAGTCCTTTCTGTGTTGTGTTGTTGTGTTGTTGTTGTTGTCATTTCCAATATGCATCATGCCCATGCTTTGGCAAAAGCTCAAGGGGCCATGCACAGAAATACTTACAACTAGGTAATTGGCACTAGCATCCACGATGAGGGATACTATTCATTGTTTGTTTTTCTGGGACTGTGCTCTTCACTCAGCATGATGTCCTCTAGCTCCAGCCATTTTCTGCAAAGCTCATGATGTTGTCTTTCTTTACTGCTGCATAGAACTCCATTGTGTAGATGTACACATTTTCCCTATCCACTCATCAGTTGAGGGGCTTTGGGTTGGTTCCAGCTCCTTGCTATTGTGAAGAGAGTGAAATAAACATGGCCATGCATGTCATCTTGTGGTGGGGTGAGTCTTGAGGGTACATGCCTAGGAGTATATGGCTGGGTCAGGTGGCAAGTTCATTCCAAGTCTTCCAGGGTTCTCCACACTGCTTCCTCGTAAACTGCATGAGTTTACATGCCTACCAGCAGTGATGAGTGTTCCATTTCCCACAACCTCTCCAGCACTTGTGTATCATTTGTTTTCTTGATCCTAGCAGTCTTATGGAGTAATGATATCTTTAAAGGGTTTTGATTTGCATTTCCTAATGATTAGTGATGTTGAACACTTCTTAAGATGTTTCTCAGCCATCTAATTCCTCACTTGTGAAGTCTCTGTTTCTAGCTCTTTGCTCCATCTATTGAGTGGGTCATTGTGTTTTCTTTCTTTTGTTTTTTGAGTGTTTATATATCTTGGAAATCAATGCTTGTCAGATGTATCTGCAGTGAAGGTTTCCCCCACTCTGTGGGATTTCTCTTCACTTCCTTGATTGTTTCTTTTGATGTACGAAGCTTTTGAGTTTAATCGGTCCACATTTGTCAATTGTCGACCTAATTCTTGCTCAGCTGGTGTCTGATTTAGAAGTCTTTTCCTGCCATGTCTTGTAGTCTTTGCTGCCAACTTTTTCTTCTATAGCCTTCAGAGTTTGGGGTTTCACGTTGAGGGTCTTGATCCATCTGGAGTTGACTTTTGTACAGGGGAAGGTAGGGGTTAATTTCATTCTTCTACACTGGTGATCCAGTTTTTGCCAACACCACTTGCTGAAGTTGCTGGTCTTTTCTCCATTGTGTCTTCTTGGCCCCCTTGTCAAATATCGATATGGCTGAAATTGTAGTGGCTCAGGTTGGGTCTTCGGTTTTGTTCTTTTCCATGTTCAACAGGTCTGTTTTTCTGTTCCAGTACCAGCTGTTTTTATGATTATAGCCCTGTAGTATAGTTTGAAGCCTGGTATAGAGATCCCCCCTGTGTAGCTCTTTTTCTCAGGGTGTTTGGCTATTCGGGGTCTTTTGTGTTTTTCCAAATGGAATTTAAGGACTTTTTTTTTCAAAGCCTGTGAAGAAACTCTGTGGGATTTTGATTGGGATTGCATTAAATCTTGTAGAAGTTCAGTAGATTGGACATTTTAACAAATTTTTTTCCCAATCCATGAGCATGGGAGGAGTTTTTCCATCTTCTGTTGTCTTCTTTCAATTCTTTCTTAAAGGTTTAAAATTTTTGTTGTAGAGATCTTGTGTGTCTTTGGTTAGGTTTGTTCCTAGGTATTTATATTTTTGAGGCTATTGTGAGTGGGAAGTCTCTTTAAATTCTTTCTCCAGTTGCTTGTTGTTGGGTGTAAAGAAAGGCCATTGATTTTTTAAGGTTATATTTTTGTACCTGCCACTTTGCTGAAGCAGTATCATTCTAGGAGTTTTCTGGTGGAGTTTTTAGCATCCCTTAAGTAAACAATCATATCATTGCAAATAGGGATAGTGACTTCCTCTTTTCCAATTGTTACTCCTTTAATTTCATTTTTCTTACCTTATTGCCCTAGCAAGTGTTTCAAGCACTATATCTGAAGAGGAGTGGTGACAGGGCGGCCTTGCTGTGCTCCTACCTTTAAAGGGAATGTTCTGTCATTTCCCCATTTAGGATGATATTGCTATGGGTTTCCTGTATATGGCTTTGATACATTGAGGATGATCCATCCAATCCAATTCCTTCAAGGACTTTAAACATGAAAGGATTGGATTTTGTCAAAGGTTTTTCAGCATCAATGAGATGATGGTGGGTTTTTGTCTTTCATTCCATTTATGTGTTTGATGATGTTATTGATTTCATATGTTGACACCATCCATCGCATCTCTGGTATGAATCCAACTTGGTCATGATGGATTTCTCTTGATGTGGGTCTGTATGCAATTGCCAGAATCCTGTTTAGAATTTGGCATCTGTGTTCATTAGGGAGCTGGGTCTATAATTCCTCCTTAGTTGTATCTTTGCCTGGTTTGGGTAATAGAGTGATGCTGGCTTCATAGAAGGAAATTTGGGAGAATTCCCTCTTTGATTGTATCCTTCTAAACAGTTCCAGTAATAATGGATGTAGGCTTCTTTTGAAAGTTTTATAGAATTTCTGCCGTGAAACCACTGGTCTTGGGCTTTTTTAGTTGGGAGGTTTCTCATTACATCTTCAATTTCTTCATGTATTATGGGTCTGTTTAAGTGTCAATCTCTTCTTGGTTCAGCCTTTGGTGATTCCCAGGATTTCAGATATTCCATCCATTTCTTCTAGGTTTTCAAACTTGGTAGCGTATAGGTTTTTGAAGTATTCCCATATTGATTTCTGGATCTTTCTTGTCTGTTGTGATATTCCCCTTTTCACACAGATTGTATTGATTTGGAGTTGTTTCTTTTTCTTTTGGTTAACTGGCTAGAGGTCTGCTATCTTGTTTATTCTTTCAAAGAAGCAACCTTTAGATCATTGATTTTTTTTTTTTGTATTGTTTTCTTTGTTTCTGATTTCATTGATTTCTGTCACTGATTTTTGTTATTCTTCCTGTCTGTTCTCTTAGGATTCATCTGTTGTTGCCTCTCAAAAGCTTCTGCTGTAGTGTTAGATCATTCACTTGTGCTCTTTGTTTTATCTAATGTAAGCACCCGGGCTATAAACTTCCTCTTAGGACTGCTTTTAAGGTATCCATAGGTTTTGTGTGTTGTATGTCTGTCATTTCAGTTCCAGGAATGCTTTCATTTCTTTCTTTATCTCTTCCTTGACCCATTCATTATTCAAGAGTTGTGTTGTTTAGTCTCCCACGTGTTCCTGTGGGCATAGGCTTATCCTGGTGTTGAGTTGAGCTTTTCCACACTGTGGTCTGATAGAATGCATGAATAAATTTATTTCAATCTTTTTGTATTTGTGGAGGTTTCTTCTGTGTGCCCAATGTGGTTAATTGGAGAATGTTCCATGGGTGCTGAGTGAAAGTGTATTCCTGGTTTAGGGTGGAATATTCGGTAGAGGTCTATGAGTCGCTTTGGTGTATCATAACATTTCAGTTTCAGATGTCTCTCTGTTTATTCTTTGTACTGTTGACCTTTCCAAAGGACTCAGTGGGGTATTGAAAATTCCATCTATGAGTGTACTGGGGTTAGTGTGTGACTTGTGGTCTGGAATTGACTTTATAAAGTTTGGTGCACCAGAGTTTTGGGGGCATATATATTCATAATTGTGAAATCTTCTTGGTGAATTGTTCCTTTGATAAAATGTAAGGCTTTTCTTGTCTCTTCTGATTTTCTTTTACTTTGAAGTCTATTGGTGTCTGATATTAAAATAGCAACACACTGCCTTTCTTTTTGGTACCAATTGCTTGGAATATTTTTTTCATCTTTCACTTTAAGGTGGAGCCTGTCCTCGAGAGTAAGATGTATTTCTTGTAGATAGCCATATGGATTCTGTTTCTAATCCAATCTCCAGTCTCATGTCTTTTGAATTTAGTCCACTAATATTTAAGGTTATGATTGAGAGGCTGTGTGCTTTATCCTTTTGCCTTGTTATCCACTCTTGTGGTGTAGGTTTAGGTTCTACTTCTACAGTTAGCTTTTATTATTTCTCTGTTTTCTTTCTAGGTGCCTGGGATGGTTGCTCCTTCTCTTCTGTCCTTTGAATTGCTTCAGTATTCTCTGCAAGGCTGGTTTTCTGCGATATGTATTCTTTCAATTTGTTTATGTCATGGAAGGTTTTCTTCTCTCCATCAATTATAATCGACATTTTTGCTGGGTATTAGTAACCTGGGTTGGCAGTTATTGTCTTTTAACACTGGGAATACTTTGCTCCAGGTTCTTCTTGCTTTCATGTTTGCAATGAGAAGTCAGTTTTAATTCTGATAGGTTTCCCCTTTATAGGTCACTGTTTTTCTCTTGTGGCTTTAAGGATTGTCTTTGTTTTGGGTGTCTAGCATTTTAATATGATGTGGTGTGGAGAATTCTTTTCTGATCTTGTTCTGTTTGGCGTTTCTATGTGCTTCTTGTATTTGTATTGGTTTGTCTTTTTTAGTTTGGGGAAGTTTTCATCTATTATTCTGTTGAAGATCTAATAAATACCATCTGCTTGGGATTACTTCTCCTCTCTATTTCCTATGATGAGAGATGTTGATCCTTTTCGTAGTTTTCCCACAGTTCCTGGTTGGTTCACTTTTGTGTATTTTTAAATTTTCATACCTTTACTTGAGGTNAAAAAATATATCTTATTTATTTTATTTATTTTTTTATGTGATGTATGAGTGAATGTCTGCATGCAGGTTTGTGCACCCGTGTCGTGCCCGCGCGGAGGTCAGAAGAGGGCATCAGATTCCCCTGGAACTGGAGTTAAAGACAGTTCTCAGCTCCACGTGGGTGCCTGGGGATCAACCTGGGTCCTCTGCAACAGCAGTCGGCGCTCTTAACCGCTACACCATCTCTCCAGCCCCAATATTACTTCTTTTTTTTTTTTTTTGCATTTGTTGACATGTATTCTCTTCTGAGATTTATTTTTTATTTATTTATATATTTTTTATCAAATCTAGACCTGTGTCCCCCCCGTCCCTCCACCCCACCAGAGCTCATGCATTCTGCCAAACATACCTTTCATCTTTTCTCAGTCTTTCTCAATTCTCCATGGAAGTTGACTGTTTTGAGCAGAAGTTCACTTTCAGTCAGTTCTTTGATGCAGTCCTTTCTGTTGTTGTTGTTGTTGTTGTTGTCATTTCCAATATGCATCATGCCCAAGTGCTTTGGACAAAAGCTCAAGGGGCCATGCACAGAAATACTTACAGCTAGGTAATTGGCACTAGCATCCACGATGAGGGATACTATTCATTGTTTGTTTTTCTGGGACTGTGCTACTTCACTCAGCATGATGTCCTCTAGCTCCAGCCATTTTCCTGCAAAGCTCATGATGTTGTCTTTCTTTACTGCTGCATAGAACTCCATTGTGTAGATGTACCACATTTTCCCTATCCACTCATCAGTGGGGGCATTTGGGTTGGTTCCAGCTCCTTGCTATTGTGAAGAGAGCTGAAATAAACATGGCCATGCATGTATCTCTGTGGTGGGGTGAGTCTTGAGGGTACATGCCTAGGAGTATTATGTGGGTCAGGTGGCAAGTTCATTCCAAGTCTTCCAAGGTTCTCCACACTGCTTTCCATAGTAACTGCATGAGTTTAACATGCCTACCAGCGGATGAGTGTTCCCATTTCCCCAAAACTCTCCAGCACTTTTTTAGTTGTTCTGTGTTATCTTCCAGGTCTGATATTCTTTGTTCTGCTTCCTCCATTCTGCTTCTGAGGCTTTTTCCATTCCTTTCCTCTTGATTGGATGAGTGTTTGATTTCCTTTTTCATTTCCTCTTCTGATTTCTTTAGAATTTCTACTTCTTTTTGGAACTTCTCAATCTCTTCCTGTAGCTCTTTGCTTTGATGGTTGGTTTCCTTATCTTTTTCAGCATGGGATCTTTTCACTGTTTCTACTTCCCTCTGGAGTTTTTCATTCTCTCTCTCTAGGTCCTTCCTGAGTTCTTCATTCTCTTTTCTTAGTTCTTTGATTTGCTCTTTATAATCTTGTAGTTCTTTAAGTATGTTCCCAATTGTGTTTCTGATATCCATGTCCTGGGCCATCCCCAGGGGGATCCCTCTGTAGGAATCTTCCATAGGGTTGGTAGAGCTTGGTGTGGAATTATCCTGCCCCTTTCCCATGTTGTCTCTTCTTCGTGTTCCTGGCATATGGGCTACTCCTTGCCTGTATTCCAATGTGAGTCCTAAATGCCTCTTCACTGTGTTGAAGGCTTGCTTTGCTTGCCTCCTTCAGATGCCTTCATAATCCCAGTTGGTGGGGGGCCTTCAGCCCTGGTACCTGCACTTCAGCTTGTCTCAGGAGATCGCAGATCTCAAGACTCACACAACCCTACCTTTTATACCAGCTGGGAGGATAACTCCACCCCCACAGCCACAAAAGCCAATTAAACCAAAGACAACTGGATTAACAGATTAACTAGATTAAGTCAATCAACAATCATCCTTGCTGAAGCACCCCGCTCCTACCTACCTTCCTGCACTTCAGGTGGTCTCAGGAGATCTCCTATTACATTCTTAATCCTTTCCTTTAACCTCTTCTTGTTGCAGTCCTCTTGCAGTGATACTTTGCTTGGGACAAAGGTAACACACCCCCTGCTTTAAGTAGCCTTTAGGAGTCATTATAAATCAGTGTAGATCATGATGAAGGGCTATAGCAGAGCTGTACATGATTCTGGGCTTTGAAGAGGGGAGAAATGACTTCTAGTCATGGAAATGTAGGAAGCATTCAAGTAGGGTTAACATACAATTTAAGCCTTGGTTGTCAAGAAGAATTTCATAAGGGTTTCCACAGAACATTGTTCAGGGAACATTGTTCAGGAAATGGGCTATCCATGAATATATGGGAATCAGGGAAAGGGATGGATCGTCAGTGGGGAAGATCTGATTTCATCCTTTGTAACATTATATGATGCAGTTTTGAAAACTTACTTTGTTGTTTTTTTTTTAATGTTTTCTATGTGAGTGTATTGCCTGCATGGATAGAAATTCTCCATGTCATGCAATGTCCAAAGAGGTCAGAAAAGGGCATTACATCCCCTGGAACTGGAGTTATGGATGGTTCTTAGCTGCCATGTGGGGGCTGGGAACTGAACCCGTGTCCTCTGCAAGAGCAGCCAGTGCTCTTAAACACTGAACCATCTCTCCAGTCCCACATGATGCAATTTTGTAGTCACAGAAATTGCCACAATAATGTGCAGTCCTTTGATTCATGTAACAGTAAGTCCAATGAGAATAAATGACTTACTTGCTATTAGTAGGCTTCAGGAATAGCCAGTATGAGAAATCAATGTCCTGTTTTCCCTGAATACAATGTTTCTCTAAGATGATCTGACTTACAGTGAGTTCATAGAAATGGAATTACCACTTGTGTGGTAAGATGCAGTGATTGGTTGGAAATACAGATGCGGCATTTTGGTAACAGAAAGGGTGAGACAGGGGTTTGGGAGATATCAAAATGGCAAATATGTTTAAAGGTGAGGATCAGGTGAGAGTTCTAAAAAGAAATTGTTCGTGTGGAAGAAAGGGGAGAAGAAGCTATGACTAAATAGAATGAGTATAAATGGGCTTATAAATCTTTAAGTAAGGGGCTCATAGGGAAGTGGAAATAGAGATTAAGATAACTTTTCTGGACTATTGCAGTAAAAGGAGGAGCATGGAATGTTGTAGAAGCAGGGCCTGCAGAAATCTTTCAGGTTCTGTTGAGTGGGAGGAGCACAAAGTGTTTGCAGAAGACCTCCCAGAGGAAGCGTTTGCATCAGGAACTCTGAGTCCGGTGATGTGACCAGCCTCTGTGATCTGATGATCTGTGATCTGACAGCCCAGGGGTGTCACAGGCCCCTGGAAGCCCAGGAAACACCAAGAGCTCGAGCTGTGTTCAGCGCTCACACACAGCTGTGCTTGGCTCTGCATCCCACCCAGCTCTTCCTTTCACACTTATTCCCTCTTTATTTAATACTCAACTTCAGGTAGCAAGCAGTTCTGCCCTGCTCCTCGTCCGTGCTTTATCCTCCCCTTCCTCTGTGCCCCTTTTTAGAGCTCTATTCTTTTCAACTTCATTTTAATGAGCTTTCCCAGAGAACATTGGGTCGTGTGGGTTTGTAGGATCTGTGTCTCAGCCTTCTGAGACCTGGGACTCTCTCTCTCTCTCTCTCTCTCTCTCTCTCTCTCTCTCTCTCTATATATATATATATATATATATATATATATATATATTCACCTTTCTCTCTACAGGCTACCCTTTGCTGCCCATCTGCCTTTGCCCCCTGCCTCTTCCCCATTGTTTCCCACTTTCATTTACATTTCCCTCCTCAAATTTTCTTCAATCCAGTACTAATCATGAGTTTCACTCTGCTTTACTCCTCACCATTCATACCCACAGCGGCTAATGTCTTAGTGCACACTGTACTATCTGTTTTTCTTTACTTCCTGTTGGAGTTTAAAGGGTAACTCTTTGTTATTTGAGTGTTAGTGTATGTTCATTGGCAATGACAATTATTTTTAATGTATTTATTTATTGTGTGTGAGTGTGGGCACACATGTATCATGGTGTACATGTGGAGCTCAGAGGACAACTTGAGGAAGTCAATTCTTACCCTCCACCTCATTAACACAGTTGCTCTCTCCTTGTTCCTGGCATGCTGCATATTTGCAGCTAGCTAGGCCCTGAGTTTCTGATAGATTCTCCTCTCTCTGACCTTCCTCTCACCACATGGTGCCAGAATTACAGACTCACACCATTCCTTCTGACCTTTTCTGAACATCAAAGTTGGGTCACTAGACTTCTGTGCTAGTAATTTCCATCTCTGAGCCATTCTCAACCTGGAAGGTGATTATTTTTGCAGACAATATTCTACATTGAGATTATCGGGGACCCGAACTTGGTGCATCAGACATGGTTCTAGCAGAGAAAAATGAAGGTTCAGTGCTTTTACAGTCTAGGCTGTCATGAGCATTGCAAACTCCATAAGTGGAAGAGTAAGGTTAAAGGAAGAAAGAAAAAAGAAAATCCAAGCAACAACCTAACCCCATTGTGTAAGTTGCATCATCAAAACACAAGAAACATGAAAAACTAAGAAAACATGATCGCCCCAAATTACTCACCCCACAGCAATGTCCTATGATGACACTGAATTAAATAAAATCCCACACATAGTCGTCAAAAGAATGATTATAATAAATATGCTCAACTATATCAATTTACCTCCTGAATGAATTCCAAGAGAACACAATAAACAGCAAATGAAATAAGGAAGTCAGTATAGGACATGAAAGTAGAATTCAACAGAAGAAATGCTGGAAAAAAAAAAAAAGGCAAAAAACCTGAAATACTACAAATAAAAATTTCAGTAGGTCAAAAGTTCCCGGAAGGCCTCAGCAATAGGCTGGATCAGATACAGAATTGTGGTGGTTTGAATGAGAGTGTCCCTCATAGGCTTTAAGTATTCAGACATTTTGTCCCCAGTTGGAGCTGCTTTGGGACATCTTAGAAGGTGCGGCCATGCTGGAGGAAGTACATCACTGGGGGTGGGCTTAGAGAGTACAACAAACCTTGCCAGCCTCCAGTTGCTCTCTCTTGGCTTCCTGTGCTCATTGGAAGATGTGAACCTCGGCTTTCTGCTCCAGCTCCTGCCACCAAGCCTCCCACCACAATGGATTCTAATTCCCTGGAACCATCAATTGTAAGCTCAGATAAACTCTTCCTTTTATAAGTTCCCTTGGTCTTGGTGGTTTTATCAGCAACAGCAACAGAGAAGTGGCTAATACAGGATAGAATATCAAGTCTTGAAGACAAGGTAGATGAATAGATTAATAGGAGCATTCAGTCAGTGAAAAACATGAATTGATAAGAAGGTACAAGCAGAACATTCAGGATCTCTGAGACAGTATGGAAAGAGATAGAGAAAGGGAAAGAGAGAGAGAGAGAGAGAGAGAGAGAGAGAGAGAGAGAGAGAGAATTCCCTACATAAATTCCCTACATACTGTAAGAAAAACACTGAACATGCATAACAAAGCAAATATATTTAAATCTTCAAGAGAAAAATACCAAATAATATATGAAGGTCATGCCATTTCATATAGCAGCAGATTTCTCAACAAGGAAGTTTAAAATAAAATCCTAGAATAATGATGTATGTCAAGATCTGAAAAATAATAGCTACCAACCCAAACTTCTATACCCAGCAAAACTATTTGTCATAATTGCAGGAGAAAGAAAATCTTCCCATGATGAAAACAGAATAAAGGCTTTCGTGACCATTACCATTAAACCAGCCTTCAGAAGGTATTCGAAAGAACCCTTGAAATCAAAGAGGCCACAGGAAAGACTGAACCTCCCCAGAGCAGTACTTATACAAATGAGGAAAATACCAAACACTACATTTTTTTGTGTGTGTTTTTTTCTCCCATCTTTTTAAAAAAATTTTTTTCTCACTATTTTTTATTTGATTTTTTAACAATAAGTAATAAGTAGTGAATACAAGCATCCTTCATGTAAAACCAATTTGCAAGCAGCTATGCCCAAACCTACACAGCCCAAGGCTCCCACCATCCAGCTGGGGGGGCTTGTATATACAATCATGTTGATCAAATAAGAGTCCAGTTTATATTGCTGTAGTTTTACCATTCACCCCAATCACAGCCCTTACCTTATACCATGCCCCCTCTTCTGCAGATTGTTGCCTAGGCTTAGAAAAGGGGCACAAGTGGGCAAGAAGCAAAACAGTCTACTTTCTCTGGAGATGTCGTTTTGGACTCTGATCAGTTCAGGATATTTCCTTTCATGGGTTGACAGTTTGTCCAGGAATAACCTTTCAATCCTACTAATGAAGCACAAGCAATTAGATATACATACATTTAAACAGTACTAATTATTATGGTAGGTTACGTTGGTATCAACACAGATGTTTGGGTGGTATGCTAATCATGAACTATATTTTTTTCTATAAAAGATGACAAGGTCTTACTGTGGCTTATAACATCTCCTAGCCACTAGAGGATGTAAGCTTGTGGCATCAGCCATGAGTTATTCTTCCAAGGAGAGAGCTACTAGCCAATTATTTGGGGGATATACAGACATATGGCTGCCACTGCTGCACCGTATTTCCAGGCAGGTGAGGTGTAGCTGATGCTGATGGAGGAGTCTTGCTTGACTCAAGGAGACCAATATTTGCTTTATTGGTTTAGTGGCCTTTGGTAACACTCTCTGGAATTCCAGAGACCAACTGTACACTTGCAAGTGTGGTCTCAATACATCTTTCCCATGCTTATACCAGGTCTTCGACAGCAGGGCCTTACCACCTCTCTTCTTGCAGGTATCCCAGTTTACAGGCAAGAAGCCTTTACCTTTTTTTTAGGGGGGGGTGCTTGGATCCCCTGGCCAACATCTCCTTGGCAGAATAATCCATTGCTGATTAAAGTCAACCATTAACACATCATACCTTTCAATAATAAATCTGAACATTGCCTCAATTCTCTAACCAAAAGACATAGATTAGGAGACTGAACTAAAAAACAGGTTCTGAGGCCGAGCATGGTGGCTCACGCCTTTAATCCCAGCACTTGGGAGGCAGAGGCAGGCAGATCTCAGTGAGTTCAAGGCCAGACTGGTCTACAGAGTGAGTTCCAGGCCAGCTGGGACTAAAGGGAGACCCTGTCTCAAAAATAAAAAAAAAAATAATAAAAAATAAAACCCAGGTTCTATCTATGTGTTGATTTCAGTAAATAGACTTTGTCATCAAAGACAGATGCCGCCTTAGGGGAAAGGATGAAAAAGGTATTCTAAACAAACTGAACTAGGAAACCAGCTGGGGCTGCTTTTCTAATATCTGATAAAATAGACTTCAAACAAGAATTAGTCAGAAGAGATACAGGTGGTCCATTCATACCATTAAGAGGATATTACAATACCAAATATGCACTCACTGAACACAAGTACATTCAGTTTCATAAAACAAATACTGTTAGAAGCACACATTAACCCCAGAACAGTGGTAATAGATGCCTTCAGTGATCTAGTCACCCATAGACAGGCTATCCTGATTTAAAAAAAAAAATAACAGAAAGACATTTGATTTAAATGACATCATAGAGTAAATGAACCCAACAGACATTTACAGAACATTCTAGCCTAACATTGTGGAATACACATTCTTCTCAGTAGCCCATGGAACGGTTCCTAAAATAGATCATGTAATAGACTGTTAGAAATGTTAGATCAGGATTGACCAGAGTGACATGTCAGGTTGGCAGCTGTTTAGCACAGTAGTGAGCTCAGAGGGTGTTTGGGGGTTTTCCACAGTTCCTGGGTTAGACATTATCTAGTAGCTGAGGTTTACCTAAGGCTTACTCAACCCAGTATGAGTCCCTTTGGAAGTTAACTCGGGGCTCTTTTAAATGTAGGCATTTATCCTTCATAGACCCCAAAGAAAATCTTAACAAATATAAGAAAATTAAAATAATTTCTAGTATTTTATCTGACCACAATGGTTAAAACTAGAAGTTAAAAAAGCAGGAAATCTACAAAGGATATACAAATTCATGGAAGTTGAACAATATCAAGTGATAATGAAATCAAGAAAAAATAAAAATATTCCTAGAATTGAATTAAAACGAAAGCACAACATACCGAAATCTATGGGCTGTTATGAAAGCAGTCTCGAGAAGGAAGTGTACAAACTGGAAGTACTGCATTTCAAAATCAGAGAGATCTGGAGCTGAATAAATGGCTCAGCAGTTAAGAGCACTTACTGCTCTTACAGAAAACTAAATTTCAATTCCCAGCATCCATATTGGATGGCTTACAACTCTAGAGGACCCAACCTCTCCAGCCTTGTGGGTACCTGCACTCACATGCCCCTACCCAGCCACCAGCACCACACAACACACATATATACCATACACATAATTAAAAATAGTAGAAAGTGTTTTAAATAATCAGAGACATTGCAAATAATAATGCTGCATATGAGAGTCTTTGAAAAGCATGGAGAATGTCTTTCCAAACCTCTTCAAAGGATTCTTTGGCAAAAAAAAAAAAAGAAATGTTATTCTCTTGCCAGGCCTGGATGCTGCAGGGAAGACAATCCTACACAAACTAAAGGTGGGTGAAACTATGACCGCTGTTGGTTTTTACATGGAGACCAGAGAGTTTAAGAACATCAGCTTCACCATCTGGGGGATGGGCCACCAGGACACAAGCTGGCCTCTCTGGAGTCACTATTTCCATAATAGTTAGAGCTTAAACTTCATAATGGATAGCAATGACTGAGAGTGTGAACAAGACCTGTGAGATGTGCACATGCTGCTGGCTGAGGAGGAGTTCTGGGAGGCTGTTCTTCTGGTCTGCCAACAAGCAGGACCTCCCTGATGCCATAAATGCCACCGGAAACACAGACAAGCTGGGGCTATGCTTTCTACTTCACAGGAACCAGTACATTCAGCCCACCTGTACCACCACCCGGGAGGAACTCTCTGAAGGACTAGACTGGCTGTCCAATTAGCTCCCGAGCCAGAAGTGAACCAGAACCTTCCCTCCCCCCACTTCCTCTTCTCTGCCCCTTTCCTTCCTCTCATGTGGCAAATGTTCAACCCTGTGGTCCTGTGTGCCAGAAGGGGCCTCCTTGGGTTAGTCACAGTATGCATCGCACTGCATGATGCTGTGCATGGTCACACACATGCGGCCCACAGCCAGGTTCTTATTTGATGCAAATAGTTTCTGTTTCCACTGAGGCAGTTTCTGGTACTCCTATACAATGTCATTTAGCATTTATAATATAAAAAGGGAATCAACTCACTGTTGGTACTGAGAAGGAATTTGGGTGTCAGGGCACCTGGCCTCCAAAAGCCATTTGGCTGTAGACTGGTGTTGGGATCCACTTGGTGGTTGGTTTTTAATCCAAACTCAGTGCATTTGTTTGTTTGTTTGTTTGTTTTTTGAGACAGGGTCTCCCTATAGCCCCAGCTCTCCTGGAACTTACTCTGTTGACCAGGCTGGCCTTGAACTGACAAAGATCTACCTGCCTCTGCCTCCTGAGTGCTAGGATTAAAGGCAAGCACCATGCCCCATTTAAAGCCGGTTCTTTTAAACTTCAAGTCAAAACATCCTATAGAATGGGAGAAAATGTTTGCTACTTCTACATTTATAGAGAATTAATATCTAGAATATACAAAGAGCCAAAAAAGGATATCAAACAACACAATCAACTGGGTGACAAAATGAACAGATGCTTCACAAAAGATGAAGCACAAATGACCACTAAACACATGAAAAAAAAAGACTTCAACCTCACTAGCCATCAGAGTAATGCAAATTGAAACTACATTGAAATTAAATCAGAATGGCAGTAATTAAGAAAACAAATAACAACAAATGCAGAGAAAGAGAACCCTTATAGTCTGTTGATGGAAACATAAACTAGTCCAGCCACTATGGAAGTCAATATGGTGGTTTCTCAAAAAATGAAAAATAGGCCTGCTTTAGGACCCAGCCACTTATGACCTGAAGAACTCCAAGTCAACATATTACAGAGATACTTACACATCAATATTTATTGTAGTATTGTTCATACTAGCTAAGTTATTGAACCAACCCATGTCTTCAACAATGGAGGAATAAAGAAAATTTTGTACATCTACAGAAAGGAATTTTTCAGCCATAAAGAACCAAGTTTTTTTGTTTGTAAGAAAATAGATGTAATGAGATAATGTTTTGTGAACTAAGCCATTTTCAGAAAGACAAATATTGTATATTTTCTCTTATCTGTCATTCCTAGATTTCATATTGGTACATAAAGTCATAAATGTATTTTTTAAAAATGAACATAGAAACCAAACTGCCTAGGAAAAAAGGTGTTTAATAGGAGGGTGAGGGTGGAGGAAGGAAAGGATGGGAAGGACTTGGAGGAGACTATGCTCAATGTACAATGTAACAATGTACATTTCTATGAAAATGTCGTCACGTAACACAGTCCCTGAACAGCTAATGTGTAGCTTTAGAGATGGCCTAGCAGTTAAGAGCACTGACTGCTCTTGCAGAGGACCCGGGTTTGATCCCCAGCACCCACATGGCGGCTGAGAACCGTCTTTAACTCCAGTTCCAGGAGAATCCGACACCCTCTTCTGACCTCCGCAGCATTGCACGACGTGGGTGCACAGACCTGCATGCAGACAGTACATTCATACACATAAAGAATAATAAAAAAAAATAGGTTCAATGCTTTTACTTCATACAACTTGTAAAAAAAGTATATAAGAAAATTCCACATGTTCTACTCTTAATGTATAAACTGTAGCCTTATAATCAGAAAAGAAGGTACAAAATCCAGTGTAGTTAGCATACTATGCTTTTTAACTTAGGAAAGGGTTCAGTGTACTCTGTCATTTTAAAGGAAGAAAACTATTATTGTGAGGGCTCAGGACCTTAGGAATCACCAGACTATTCTTAGTTGGTTGGAAATGATATGCACGTAGTCCCGGAAGAAAATTTAAGGAAATAGCAGCTGCTGTTCGGTAATATCTGTCCGGGAAGGCCCTCTGTTTACTATCTTGCAATACAAATATAAATAACTAGATATCCTTAGAGACACAAGACATAATGTTCTGAAAAAAGATGTCCCCAAGTGTTTGGAAACTTAGACAAGTACGTGATTAGTGTAGTGAGTGGCTTTCAAAGCTTCTAAGTTACTCAGTCTCCTTCGGTGCCATTTCTTCTATAAAATTGAGCTCAGGCTCCAGGCTGCTAGCAGAATCAGATGACGTGACACACGACCAAGCATTGAGAAAACTGTAAGGTAAGGATAGGTGTTCTTCCTTCTGGCTGTGCATCCCTGTCAGTTGTTCACCCCAGGTCAACGTGCAGGGGAAACGTTTAGTAGAGAGCAGCCAGGTTTGCAAGTGAAGAACCGTGGCTTTGGGGTCCAACAGGTCTGATTAGGAATTCAGGCTCTTTCAGCCTGCTGTGGCTGGGTCACTTCAGGCAAGTGATTAGCTTCCTGTAGCCACAGGTTCGTTAGAGAATGGAGATAATAACACTCCTTAGATTTGCCAAGAGGAGTAGGTAATTGTGAAAAAAGCCTCTCTCCTGGCTCAACACCTCCTACATAGAATTACCCTAATAAACAGTGTTGGTTCCTGTAATTCTATAATGTTAATAACAGCACCACAGCTTCAAGCAGCCACTTAGTGCTGCCGGTGTGCAGAGCATCAGATACATTAAATCCTGGAGGACCTGCCAAGCTTTGCTGGGGATGGGTGATTTTATTTTTCAGTAGTACCTTTCTAGACTGTTATAGAAAGAAGGTAGGCCTGAAACCTGGCAGCCCACAAAGAGGCACCTATAGGGTTCAGGTCCTGAAAGAGCCACTGATTGGTTGGCGTCTGATCAGCTGAGTTGGTTTCTTTTATTTATGCATGTATTTTTTTTTTGTTTTATGTGTATGAATGTTTTGCTTCCATGTATGTAAGTCTTCCATATGTATGGGATGCTCATGGAGGTCAGACATGAGCTTTGGATCCCCTGGAACTAGAGTTAAGAGATGGTTGTTAGCTGCCGCATGAGTCCTCACCAAATGCAGACAGTGTACTCGACTGCTGAGCCATCTCCAGCCCCTGGCTGCTCTCTTCTTTCCACAACTCCCACACTTAGATGAATGATAGAATAGTGGACCATCAGAGCTGAAGACGTCTGTACATTGCCTGGCTGCATATGCACAGTACACAGCTGAGAAGCGGACCTCACAGAGGTTGAGAGACTCCTCTAGATGAACAATGATAAAGTTGGGAATGGGGTCAGGCTGTCCCAACTCCCAGGTCAGAGCTCTTTCATTAAGACAGAGAGTTCAGTCTCATCCTCTCAATGCAAATACAGGATCATCACCTCCTTAAGAATTGGGCTTGAATCTCCTTCCTCATAGAGTTCCTTGGCCAATGCTTTACATGTAAGTTACTCAAGAAAAAAAAGTGTGTGTGTGTGTGTGTGTGTGTGTGTGTGTGTGTGTGTGTGTTTGAGACAGGATCTCCCTGTAGCTCCCTGGCTGGCCTTGAACTCACAGAGATCCATATGTTCTTGTATAGTGCATGTCAGCCTGGGTATTCAACCAATCTCTAAATATTAATATTTAGACCCAGTAAAGACTGGCAGGTCTGTCTCCTCTATTGAATTTTTTTTTTTTTTTTTTTTTTGGTCTTTTCGAGACAGGGTCTCCCTGTAGCCCCAGCTGTCCTGGAACTCACTCTGTAGACCAGGCTGTCCTTGAACTCACAAAGATCCGCCTGCCTCTACCTCCTCCCAAGTGCTAGGATTAAAGGTGTGCACCACCATTCGATCTTCGTCTATAACCTCTTGGTTTAGTCTCTAGAACCTTGGATGGTATTACCTAATATGCAGAAGATCCTCAAGGTTCCAGAAGACAGAGAGAATGAGGAGGAAGGGGAGGAGTCAGCATGGCTGTGGGATGTGGCTGAGTCTCATCCTGAGAAGCTGAAGACCAGGAGTCAAGCCCCAGATTTCTCTGTGATCCGTTGTGGAATGTGTTCTGTTTATTGGCAAAATAGGCCTTCAAGGACTCCTTTCAGAGCACCATTAAATGATTTGAGATAACGTAATCATGTTTTATAAATCGTGAATCTGTATCATTGTCACCTCTGTGTTATGCCAAGGTTACTTTGTGGCTGTGTTGGGCTGCCATCCCGGACAAGGTTCTCTGTTAGGTGTGGGGAGGTCTCTGCTTTAGGATATTTTACAACCAGGGCTTGTAACCCACAGTGCCTGTCTACAGCCATCACAGGTAGGGTGAGTGAAGTCCTGGGAAAGGCCTTGGACCTCAGTGACTTCCATAGTGATCGTCTGAAGGAGAAGCAGCAGCAGAGGTCTGTGTGCGTGTGTGTGTGTGTGTGTGTGTGTGTGTGTGTGTGTGTCCCTCTTTCATTTCCCTGCAAACACAATCTAAGCAGCACACTGTATTGCCTGTGATGTAGATGGCACCGTGGTATAAGGATAAGGGGCATACCACAAGGGCCCGGGGGCAGTGGGATAGAAAGTCAGGACTGGGTGCTGGCAGCCAGCCTCTCCACTCAGAGCTTTGTGTAGGGGGCAACATGTGAGGAGAATGTCCTCCTCACCTCGTACCTAGAGCCTTTCTTCCCTTAGGAATACGTCCTGAGGCTGAGGCTTGGGGAGCCCTAGACAAGGTGAACAGAGAGAAGCTCAATGCAGTGCCTCTTAAACTCCTGGACTTGTGAAGCGTTTCAGTCGAAGTGGCCCTCCCTCTGAGCACCCAGGATGCAAGGCCTGCCTTCCTGCCTTTACCTCCTCTTTCTTTAGCCACAGTCCCTCAAAGGGAGGGCTAAAGTGGCATGGTGGTAGATCCTTCACCCTGGGAGTTTGGGTTCTCCACAGTGCCCAGATGGTGTTTGTGTGTGTGTGTGTGTTGTGGTGTGTGTGTATGTGTGTGTGTTGTGGTGTGTGTGTATGAGTGTGTGGTGTGTGTGTGTGTGTGTGTGTGTGTGTGTTTTGTAACTGCAGTAACAGTTTCCACTGCAGGAGTGGCTTAATGCAACACACATCAAGGTTTCAGCAAGGCCGCATTCCTTTCCAGAGACTCTATGAACACGCTTGCGCTCAGCTTTTGGAGACTGCGTACATTCCTAGCTCCTGGCCACTTCCTGTCTTCAAGGCCAGCGAGTCAAAACTTCCTCACATCCCATCACTGAGACCCCAACTCTTCTAAGTCTTCTGCTTTTCTCTTCCACACTTGAGGCCCATTGATTGCACCAGTCTACCAGGATCACCTCTAATGATCTGTTTCCCTATTCAGTTTCAGGTGAGCCCAGGCACAGCCTAGACTCTATCTACTGCCTTCATTCTCTATTGTAGATAACTTAGCTTGTTGACAGGCAGCGAGGTGACAGTGGTTTCAGGCTCAGAGGCAAAAAATCTTTGGGAGGCCATGATGCTATCTACCACAGGTAGGAGAATTGACCTCAGGCTCTCTGAAGAAGCTAGATTGGTAAACAGTAGGCTATCAGTCAACAGTTTTACTGGACACAACCACACATTATGTGTTAACTCTGGGGCTTTCATTTAACTAAGATTTGCAACAGAGACTAACTATACAGCTAGTCTGCAGGCCTAAAAATAAAGGTCTGGTGCACTCTACAGCACTCTCTACAACTCTGGTTCTCACTATAACTCTTTAGCTTTACTCAGGGACCTTGTAAAGTCTTCATGGTTTTTTTTAGTCACAACTCTACCCTGCCCCCTGCCACCACCACCTTTTCAAATTCCAGTCTTTTACCTGTCTCTCCAGCTGTTCTTTCTCTAGCCTCAATTGCCATGAGACTACTCAACCCTTGAAGCAACTCCAAGCACGAGAGTGTCAGTTCTCCTTGATAAGTCAGTTCCTCTGCCAGGATACAGTTACCACTTTTTCTCTATCTCTTCCTACCCATGCTCTTTTTCATCCCTCAAAATCCTGCTAAGGCACAATGTCCTCCAGGAAGTCTTCCTCATCTATTCAAAGAAAAGTAATCTTATTCTTGAAAACAGTCTAGGCACTGTGAGTGCCTCAATGTCTTTCAACTGCTATATTTACTCTTTAGTATACCCTGGGCTTGGATGCAGAAACTGGTTTGTTGGACTGTGTAGACCAAATGGTTGTTGTGCTTTTTGCAGACATCAGTTTCCTGGATTACCAGGTCTAGGTCACCCGAGATGCAGGGTCTGGTAAAATATAGTTGTCCTCTAAGGGCCCTTTCTACTTCCATCAGGGAGGACCTGGTCTGGTTCCTTATAGATTCAGAGAAGAGAGAAACCTCCCACATTAAGCATGTGCCCTCAAGAGTTGGAAATCACCACCACACACATTGTCACTCACAGCTTTGCTTTAGCTGTGTGGTCACTGGTGTCTGATGAAATGCAAATATGGAGAGGAATGGAGAAGAGCAGGCAGGTGCTGAGATCATCTGTAAATAATTGCTACAATGTTTCTCCAGGAGCCAAACAAAAGAGAGTGCACATATCCCGGAGTACAACACTCCTTGGCCTGATTTCTGCCCACTTTCTGAAGACCCACACTCAACCTTGATCTGTCTCATTGTCCAAGTGCCTGTCCCTCTTCCCCCATCTCTGTTATCTGTCAGTGTTTCTGCTCTTGTGTCCCAATCCATCATTCGAAAATTGGTGACAGTTTTGGACACCTTCCTCTCCAGTCTTCTGCATCTCATCTCTTAAAAAGACTTTGTTTCCTTCTACACCTGGCTTAGAACATAATTCTTCTCTGCCAGCTGGTAGCCCTCTTCTTGCCTGCATGGCTTTCATCTGAGATCTCTATGGGAGGGTCTTCCTGGGGCAGCTAAACCCTGCTGCTTCTCGTTGGGGCTGTCTTCATACTTACTGTACCTACTCCCTGACTCCCTTTGCCATACTCTTCTCTGGGTTCTCGAGCCTTTGATCCTCGTAATAAACGCAGTGTGTTCATCTCATTTCAGTCTGTCCCTGGCCTGTTCATCAACACTCTGTCCTGTGAGGCTGATCCGCTCTCTGCTCTCCATTTCACTAGTTCCTTCCCCTCCCACCTGTGACTATCTTACCTGACTTATTCTTGGATTTAATTAGTCCACAGCATATCTTCAAACATTAGGAACCATTCATTCTGTTAGGAGCCCAAACAGGAGGCTGGAGAGATGGTTCAGCCATTAAGAACGCCGACTGCTCCTGCAGAGGACCCGGGTTCGATCCCCAGCACCCACATGGCAGCTAAGAACTGTCTTTAAGCCGGGCATGGTGGCGCACACCTTTAATCCTACCTAGCACTGGGGAGGCAAAGGCAGGCAGATCTCTGTGAGTTCAAGGCCAGTCTGGGCTACAGAGTGAGTTCTAGGCCAGCTGGGGCTATAGGGAGAACTTGTCTGAAAAAAAAAAAAAAAAAAAAAAAGAGAGCCCAAACATACTTTCGCAGCCCCAATCTTACTCTGATGATCCACCCTGCAGCCCACTGTGCCCTGACCATTTTTGTTCTGTTTCTGCATTTCTGCGCCCTTCCCATGCCCCACATTTCTTGAGGGCAGCAAGGACTGACTGTGTCTTCTGCCCTTTGCTAAGTCATTTGTTCTTTCTATCCCTAATGGTAACAGCTATTAGATCCTTACACCTTGGCCACTTTTCCTATCCCAGTCTCATTTCCTGTCTATTTGCCTATCAGCTGTAAATTGATAATAATAGATCTACCTTACCAAGTTATTTAAAAAATTACTGTGTCAGACATGGTAGCACATTCTATAATCCCAGCACTCAGGAGACAGAGGGTGGTGGATCTCTGGGAGACTGAGGCCAGCCTGGTCTACATAGAAAGTTTCAGGCCAGCCCTGGCTACAGGGAGACCGTATCTTAACCTCCCCCCCCCACCCCTGCCTCAAAGTTACTTTGTTCAGGATGCATTTCAGTCAATGGTTGTCATGATGAATACCATCTTTGTTAGCGCCCTGCCGTAGCACTAAACGTTTGAAATTAGAGAAAATAACAAAAGGCTTGATTACCATTAGATACAGACATTTATCCCTCCCCTAAGTCTAGACTGGGGAATTCTATACTTGACCCTACAAATTACATTGAGTGAATGCATCTTCTTTCAATTATATATAAGAGAAGCATTTATGAAGCGCCTGCTGTTTACCAGGCACTCCTCAAAGCCATTACTAGCTATTTCAGTGGTCTGTCTTGCTCTTGAGTCATTCATTCTTC
This sequence comes from Rhizomys pruinosus, assembly GCA_009823505.1. Classification (NCBI taxonomy): domain Eukaryota; kingdom Metazoa; phylum Chordata; class Mammalia; order Rodentia; family Spalacidae; genus Rhizomys; species Rhizomys pruinosus. The sequence continues at coordinate 880,650 of VZQC01012138.1, forward strand.
CTTAATTCAGACCCACCTTCCCTCCATGGGCAAGTACAATATGGGAACCCTGAAGTTCAGAGTGTTGCAGAAGGCTGTATCTGCCCCTCCAGCTCACCTTCCTGTGCTCTTCTCCAGAAGCCAAATCTACCAAGGGCTAGCTGGGACTTTCCATCTGCTAGCCAGCTAAACTAAGTAGCTTCCATGGTACAACTACTTGAAATTCATTCAAGAGTAGCTGCAACTCATTCATTCAATAAATTCAATCAATGAATAAACTGAATCGAGTAAAAGTTCGCTAAATTACAGCCATAACTCAGCAAAACTGACTCAAACTCAAAATGTCTGCTCTGTTTCTGCAATAACATCATAACATAATCTATTTTATAAATGATTAAAATTCCTATGCTTACTACTACGTCAAATAACTCAGTTTTTCCTAATTCAAAGGAACCTTTAAAACTAGATATCATAACAGTGTATGATAAATGCTGAAGAAACATCAGAAAAAAAAAAAAAACTTCAACCAGTAGGAAAACAACTTTAAACAGTGTAGTAGGATGTATCATCTAGATGTTCTCAGCTTTAAGGTTGTTCTGAATCGTGTTCAGCTGCTACATGCTTGAAGCTGGCTAAAAAAGAGGCCAGAATGTCAGAAGTAACCTACAAAAACAAAAAAACCAAAAACCCAAACCCTATCTGTCTGTGTGTGTTCGAGGGAGATTGATTTAAGCCAGTATTTTCTACCTAGCCTGCGCGTTTACATTGGCAGGGTTTTACTGGTAAATATTGGTTTGAACCAAACACTAAAATCTTTAATCACATTTAAACAGACCCTGCATTATTCTGCAGCAGACACTGCATTAGAAAGGGGAGAAATCGAGAAAGCAAGCCCAGCTGACAGCTAGGAATGCCAAGAGAAAGCAGGAAAAGGGAGAATGAAGCGAAGTCCTTCCCAGGAAGAAAATCCAGGAAAACCACTGCTGAAATACAAAATTTTGTTTTTCTAAAGTCTGGCGCTATGTTCAGTGAAGTGACGTCGTTTATGAAGGAGGGGAAATCAGGGCAGGATCGGAAGTACAGCTAAATAAGGAGAAAGTGACCGAAGGAGACCTTGCTCGCTCACTGTGACTCTCAAACAATTCTTGTTTGCTACTGTGTCGGGTTGGGTTGCCATGAAACCTGAGGCCTAATTTTATATTTCATTGGAAGTTCTGAATCTGTCACATAAAGCAACTGTTTGTCTACCCACAGAGGCTGGAAAGGCATGCTGTTAAGCTTTTCTGACGTACAGGAATCTCCCATCTAAAGAGCTTCTTGGCTTAGTTCTTCCTGACTTCATTAACATCCAGGGGATCTTACTGGATCATGTAGAGCCCCTAACTACCTTGAAAGTCTCAATCTCCAACTGGGTGGGTGTTCCTTCCTCACACCCAACACCTCAGTGCCCCACCTCCACCCCCCACATAGATTCAAATCCCAACTGCTTAGATGTTTGTTAAGGAAATCTTCAAGAGGACCGACTGTTTTATCTCTGACATCTATGATTATCTCTGCTTAATGGAACCATTACACACCGCGTGTTAGGGTAGATGATGGGATTTGAAGGCAGAGATCTGGTGGTGAATGGCACACTCTTACCGAAAGCTGCCTGAGATAAATAATGTTTTTCTTTCCTCCCAGTTATTAAAAAATAAAACACAATTTCACCAACTCCCAGAAGAAGATGAAGAGTTGGAACGTCTAGGAAAAATATCTTAAACATGATAGACTGAAATAGGATGCTTATCAATGAACTTGGGTGCAAATGAGACTCTCTTACAGTCATTCTCAAAAGGACAAGTTCCCAGGAGTTGGCGATAAAGAATGGCTCACTCACTGGAGAGTAGCCTAGGAATCACTGCCACCCCAAGGAGTTCACATACAATGCATAAACGGGACGGTGCTAAGTATCAGCTTTGAATTCAGGCTGGATTAGAATTGGGATCCAGCCTGTACTTAACTGGCATGACTTTGGGCAAACTGTGTATAGCTCTCTGCACCACAGATTGCTCACTATGAAAGGAGGATAATAACTACTTCCTGGGATTGTTGTGGAGATTAGATGAAATGGTAGACAGAATTTCTCATGCATTGCTTGACTTCTAGTAGGTAAAAAATAGAATTACATCAATCCTTGGGACTTGCCCATAGAAGCCTTTATGATAGCCCGGGGACAGACTATGTAAGTCTGAACTCTGGCTCCACTAAATCTGTAAACTTGGGAAAGTTACTGAATTTCCCTGTTTCTCATCTATCAATTAAAATTATGTGTATATAAAAATTATGTGTATATGTATGTATATATATCTTTGTGATATATATATATATGTTTGTGTGTATGTGTATGTGGTAAAAAGCAGATCATCAAATTATGGCAGAGATTAAATTGACTAATGATGTAAAGTTCTTTGAAGCAGTGACTAGAACTCTATATATTCACTATAATCATTGTCATTAGCATTTCATTTAAAACAAGCCTTTATGGTGGAATGAATGCAGGCTTGGGAGTGTTCTGATTCTAGCTACAGCCTTATGATCTGAAACAGTATGGAAGTAGGAGATATATAATATAAGAACATAGGCAAATTAAATTTTCTAGTAAACAGGTGGAAAAAAACAAGCACAATTATCTTTAATAAAGCATTTGACTTAATTCATTATATTTAAAAGAGTAACATCTGAACTTGCAGTGAAATATAACCATTTATTGGGCTATTTTTATTTTTTTCACACAGTACAATTTTTTATCTATAACACATCTTGCATCAGACCAGTCACATTTTAGATGTTCAGAGTTGCCTGTGCTAATTGGCTCTCATATTGGACAGTGCAGGAACCTCGGATTCTAAAGCAAGTTCGTTTACCTTAAATGAGCCTCAGTTATATCATTTATAAAAATAGTGATAACTTTAATGACTTTGCTTGCAGAAGAAAATGAACAAACTCGGAGATGCCATGCAGCTGGAAAAGATGTATTCAACGGCACTTCTGCCCTAAAAGGCACTCAGGACGGTCAAATCCAAAGCCCTTCTCAGGGGACCTGGGGCATCCCCAAGAGAGCCCTGAGTGGAGATTCTTTTCTAAAGGCAGATGAAAGAGATTTTAGCAAACTATGTGTTAGAAGATTAGAAAACTTCTGGTACTCTTTTTCCCTATGTTTGAGCTCAACAGCAAACACATTTTTTTTCTGCCCTCTATCACACTTGACATCCTTTCCTGACTTTCATTTGGGGGCTGGAGAGATAGCTCAGCAGTTAGGAGCATGTACTGCTCTTGAAGAAGACTGAGTTCAGTTCTCAACACCCAAGTCCAGCTGGTCACAATTTTGTGTAACTCCAGCTCCAGGGAATCTGATGCCCTGTTCTGTTCCCCAGTAGGCACCTGAGCTGCTCAATATTCTCTCTCTCTCTCTCTCTCTCTCTCTCTCTCTCTCTCTCTCACACACACACACACACACACACACACACACACACACCCATAAAAGAAAACAAATCTTAAAAACCTACAAATAAGCCAGAGGTGGTAGCACAAGCCCTTAATCCCTGTACGCAGGTAGAGCTCTGTGAGACTGAGACAGCCTTGTCTACCCAGAAAGTACCAGGCCAGGGAGATCCTGTCTCAAAAAAATAAATAAATTTTTAAAAATAAGAGAAAGAGGTAAATAAAAATTAAGCTAAAATTAAGATACAAATAACCTTACTTTGAGACTGCATTATTTCTTAATCTTCAATCTTTTCCTTCAGGTGGTAATCTCTGATAATAACTTACCACAGCCTACTTTTCACCATGCTGTTGCTTTTTTACAACTTAACTACTATCAAAGCAATCATTTATAGACTCCATTGTACAGAGCTAAAACACTAGACTTGGAGACAGAAAGCCTAGATTCAAGTCTCTAGGGTCTACATTTACTATTTATGGGATTTAAGGTGAGACACTGAAACTCCCTGAGATTCAATCTCTCTTTATGGTACAGAAGCAGCAATAACTCTCTCACAAGATATGGTGAGGATTCAAAAGATGACACATAAGAAAGTAATGTATGGCTGCAAATCACTAGACAATTATAAAGTGGATTAAGAGATTTATAAAGCACTTTGCACAAACCATTCTTCTGTTGAACAGTCTTCAATGACTCCACATTGCCTGCCAAATAAAGTCAGATTCCTTAGTCTAGCATAAAAAGCTCTTCTGGGTGAGCTTGGCCTGTGACTATATTACTTCTTCAGCTTTATCCAACTCTACCCAAACTAAATCTTCTAACTAAACAGCCCTGGTGTACTGTCCCCACAAACAGGACTGAGTTCTACCTCCGTGCCCTCATTTATACATTCCATGCTTACTTCATTTTTCCAGCTCTCAAAACCCCACACATTCTTCATCTGATCTCCAAATCTCTCCTGACCTTCCTCTCCTAATGTCCTTAAAAGCTCTATGTCTGCTGCCTGTGAACTTTGCTTGTATATTTCCTACGAAAACTGAAAAGGCCACTTGGGATTCTAGTAGCATTTGGTACATAGAATGTTACTAAAACTTTACTGAACATGACTACTCATGAGAGTTAAAAAATCTCTATGTGAATTTGCAAAAGTCCTGTTGACAGGCCAAAAGCCTTACATTTCTAACCACCCTAGAAATCTAATCAAGAATACAATAGGAACACTGACTTTTATAACATTGACTAAATCATAAAAACATGTGTTTTTTAGCCGGGCATAGTGGTGCATGCCTTTAATCCTAGCACTTGGGAGGCAGAGGCAAGGCAGATCTTTGTGAGTTCAAGGCCAACCTGGTCTATAGAGTGAGTTCCAGGACAGCTGGAGCTACAGGGAGACCCTGTGTGGAAAAGACACACAAAAAATGTGGTTCCAGGCCAGCTGGGGCTACAGGGAGACCCTGTCTGGAAAAGACACACAAAAAATGTGGTTTCAGGCCAGCTGGGGCTACAGGGAGACCCTGTCTCAAAAAGACAAAAAAAAAAAAAAAAAGTGGTTTTACTGGAGACTAGTAAAAAAGAATCAGAAAAAAAATTATTGATGCTATATCTTCAGTACTATTCATAAGCAAAGATCCTTTTCCCTTCAATAATGGACATCCCATTAATTGGTTAATCAGTATTCCCTGCTGTCAAGAAGGTTAGCATCTGGCAGGTGATATAAACAGAGTGCATTCCAGGCCAGCTGGGGCTATGGGAGACCTTGTCTAAAACAAACAAATAAATAGAGTTGCAATTAAATATGAGAGTTGAGTTAGGGTTAGGGTTAAGGGGTAGGGGTAGGGGTAGGGATAGGTGTTAGGGTTAGGGGTAGGGATGGGGATAGGTGTTAGGGTTAGGGGTAGGGATGGGGCTAGGGATAGGGATTAGGGTTAGGGTCAGGGGTTAGGGATAGGGGTAGAGTTAGCTATGATGTGAAAGCTTGGGGGAAGGGAGGTTGTTTCAACCTAGAATGTTTGTGGTGTAGAGATTGAGCAAAGCTGGGAAAGGCAGTTCAGGTCAATGCAAACATTCCAGCAGAAACAGCTTCAGTCTATCTCAGTAGAGGGGCTGAATACATTCAAGCTTGGGAGAGGTGACGCCATCTAAACCTGATCTCCTGAGATTTTATGCCTACCAAACAATCTCATGCATAGAAATTGACAGTGGGATGACCAGAAGAAATCAGCAGCTTTTCACAAATTATGAATTCATAAATTAGGTTACTATATTGGCCTCTGTTTTGTCATTAGATTTTTAGGAGTTCGATTCATTTGAGTTGAATAGACTCAGAAGACATTGATGAAAGTCATGTTTCTAAAAACCTGAAGGCACCGAGTTTTGAACACAAATCAAATGCCAGCACCCTGGAGGTCAAGTTTTCTTCACAGAGCTGTTCCGGGTTCACTTCTCCCCATTCCTATCCATAGTTCCAGCCACCATGGTCTCTTGTGGCTAACCCCCTTCAGGAAGGCCCCACCCACATAACTTCTTCACTTGTTCAAGGCCCCACCTCTTAGTTTTACTTTATACAGTTATGATCCAACAAAAATAAATGCTTTTCTTCACGTGTGGGTAAGGAAACATAAGAAGTCACAGACATCTTGAGTAACTTATCTAAAGTTAGATAATGGTAAGTAATGAGTCTGGACAGAACCCTAGAGAGCAGTGTTTGTCCAAAACCCAAGTATTTAGCCACTCCCTCCTAATCTTCATAAATCATTCTTGTATATGCTTAATTTGTTAGGAAAAATACTTAGCAAGCTGCTTCCATGTGATCCCTTCTTGTGCATTGGTTCTTAGAAGAGCACTTGAGTGGCTTTCACTTTAGAGGTACTGGATGAGTAGAGATTCTCAAATGTCCAAGTCACCGTCATTCTTAGAGCAGATTTCTCAGTTAGGTTAATGACCGAAAACTGAAAAGGAACAAGTCTTGGTGAAAGAAAAACTTCTATTTTGACCCTCTTTATAGCCAGCCCTGTGGCTTATTTGAAAAGAATCACAGATCAGCAATCTGATCTAGGGCTCTCTCACTCTGTCTTCTGTCTCCCCCTACCCTCATTCTCCCTCATCTTATAGCTCGGAGCAAATTGTGAGACAGGCCCAAGCCTCAGTTCTCTCCCATGCATAATGGAAAGTGTGTGTCATTATCATAATGATTTCTATCTCATGGGGTTTATTTTTCAAGGAAAAAATGAGATGTGCAAGGGAAAGTTAACCCGTCAAGTTGCATACACAAAAGCTAGTTGTGATTGGCGTTTTTTTAACTTGTAGTCTTCAGGAGTTGTTACGAGAACGGCATCAAAATGACCTAGTTTCCACTGTTATTTCCCTGGAGGGCTGTGAACCTCTCCAGTGAATCCACCCAGAGTGAAGTCTCTGTCATAAGCAATTGCAACATCTAATCTTTAAAAAGACACATGAACAAAGTTCGGCCTCTTAAGACAGTTCACTTAGACCTTACAAATTTTGCTTTTGGAAGAATTTCACTGCAGTGTCTAAGTGTTCTTTAGTTTCCAGTCTTTGTTCTAAGAATGTTTAGTTGAAGTTAAAAGCTCGTGCTTTCCTGAGACCTTGCACTGCAACACAAATGTGTTTTGCTAATTATTCATCAAAATAAAATGTGTAGCTTTGAACACAATAACTTCACGTGAAAAAAAGACACTGGTAATAAGGGACAATGATCTCCACCTAGTACCTTTTTTTTTTTTTAATTTTATTTATTTCTGTATGTGTATGAATGTACTGCCTGCATGCCAGTCTGTGCACCCGTGTCGTGCAACGCCGCGGAGGTCAGAAGAGGGTGTCAGATTCCCCTGGAACTGGAGTTCTCCTGGAATTGGAGTTTCAGACGGCTCTCCGCTGCCATGTGGGTGCTGGGGATCGAACCCAGGTCCTCTGTAAGAGCAGTCGGTGCTCTTAACCGCTAGGCCATCTCTCCAGCCCCTCCACCTAGTACCTTTAAATAATGAGAGTGTTAGCTCCAGGTGGATCAAACTATTTTACATTTTATTTTATTTTAATTTTATTTATTTCCGTATGTGTATGTATTGTCTGCATGCAAGTCTGTGCACCCGTGACGTGCAACGCCGCGGAGGTCAGAAGAGGGTGTCGGACTCCCCTGGAACTGGAGTTCTCCTGGAATTGGAGTTTCACACGGCTCTCGGCCGCCATGTGAGTGCTGGGGATCGAACCCGGGTCCTCTGCAAGAGCGGTCGGTGCTCTTAACCACTAGGCCATCTCTCCAGCCCCACTATTTTACATTTTAACAAACACTACACTATTGGGAAGAAGAAATGAAGTGAGTTTGCTAACTTCAAGATACCTAGAGTCTAAGGACGTCTGCAGCGCTACAGGCTTGTGTCCAACGTTAGGGACATGAGGTGAATGTAAAGAATCCAATAAATACACACATCTCATTTCCATGGACCAGAATAGTAGGGAAGGCAGCAGATAAGGCACCAAACTTCAGGAAAGTGATCAGAACCAGGGAGAGGGAGAGGGGGGAAACAAAGGAGACGTTCTTAACAAGTGTTGGGCATTTTTTTTTTCTTTTCGAGACAGGGTCTCCCTGTAGCCGCAGCTGTCCCGGAAGTCACTCTGTAGACCAGTCTGGCCTTAGAACTCACAAAGATCTGCCTGCCTCTGCTTCCATGCCCAGTGTGTTGGGCATTTTATCAAAATGCTTGGCACCTGTTGTCCCTTTAGTCTCAGAGCCAATGAAGCTATCCTCCTGTTTCACAGGTGAAGAAAGGGAAGTACCGAGTTATTTACTCAGAACGCACTGCTTACAAATGGCTCAGCAGGACTGATACAGTTTAGTTTGAATCCAAAATATATGCTTCTGAGTTTTGAGTTGTAAGGAACATCTCAGTCTGTTCCACATCACAATCCACTTCTTGGCTGTCACTGATCTGTTGTGGGAGACTTACTAGAATGCCACTGCAGTTGTTCCCTGCTGCAGTGCAATGAAAGGAAGGAGACGTGCTTTAAGAAACTTGTTTTTTTGTTTGTTTGTTTTTTGGTATTTTTGAGACAGGGTCTCCCTTTAGTCCCAGCTGGCCTGGAGCTCACTCTGTAGACCAGGCTGGCCTTGAACTCACAGAGATCCGCCTGCCTCTGCCTCCCAAGTGCTAGGATTAAAGGCGTGCGCCACCACACCCAGCTCGTTCTTGTTTATTTTTAATGTGTATCTGTGTAATGCCTGCATCCATGCAAGTGCACCCATGTCGTGCGATGCCCATGGAGGCCAGAAGAAGCTGTCAGATTACCTGGAACTGAAGTAACTGATAGTGGTTAGCTGTCATGTGTGTGCTGGGAACTGAACCACTGAGCTGTCAATCCAGCCCCTTATCTTTTTTCTATAGATAAGACTGTCCCAGCACACAAATACTAAAAAGACACAAATTATGAGAGTAGAAGACATGAAATCTCCTGGTATCCTACCACCCTCCCCTGCACACAAGATAACCATTATTTACTTCTAACATCATAGGTTCATTTTTACCTCTTAAAAGAACTTTATATAAATTGAATCATACTTTTTTCCCATCTGTTTTGGAGATATGTGTCTTTTGTTCTGCTTATGTGCTTAGAAATTTCACCCTCTATTGTTACATGTGGCAATTGTTCTGGCTGATTTAACCCCTAACATAACTATGCAAAGAGTTGCTGCCTTCTCTAATGAGAAGACAGTCCAATTATGTGGCATTCATAAATGAAAAGTTATTTACATTTATTTATTATTTATGTATTATTTTTATTTTTATGTATGTAAATGTTATGCCTGGATGTATGTAAGTGCACCTGTGCTGGGCAAAACTATCAGAGGACAGAAAAGGAAGTCGGATCCCCTGAAACTGGTGTTACAGACAGCTGTTAGGCACCTTGTGGGTACTGAGATTCAAACCTGGGTCCTCTATGAGACCAGCCAGTGCTTTTAACTACTGAGCCATTTTGCCTACCCCTACATTTCTTTTTTATGTGCTTTGAGTAGAAAATGGGGAGAGATATTTCTGATATACACAGAACTATGCTAAAGTTGCATTTTGATGCAATTTGTAGGAAATTTATATTTAGGGTATCCTGGGATGTTTTCACTTGCTAATTATGTTTATTTGGGAGCAACTCACCTCTCTGAACTCCAGATTCCTCATTTGAATTGAGTGATATGTTTATGATATCAAGGATGTTAGATAATATCAAGGATGTAAGAGAGCCTCTGTCCCCACTCTTCCATAAGATCAGGGAATGATAAAATCCCACCGAACTGGACATATTGCAGGGAAGGCTTCCCACCAGGCCACTGATTTCATAAGTGTTTGTATCTATACCTGAGTTTTCTAACTATAAGTAGCTAACACTTTGTGACCCAGAGGTTTCTAATTACTCTTTTATACTGTCACCCTTCTCTGGATCTGTCCTTCTTATAGACACCACCCAACTCACACACACACACACACACACATACACACACACACACACACACACACACACACGCACATTTTTACTGGGTTAGTCTGAAAAAGCTCCAATATAATTAGTGAACTGAAAATTTATTAAAACAGGAAATAAGGGGTGATTATTGACCAAAAATGGAAATATATATATATATATATATATATCAGATTGTACAGTGTGATCCAATTTCTTGTATATACATTTACATATACACAGAAAGCTTTGTAGGATGCTGTTAAGAATGGTGTTTATGGCCAGGTGTGGTGGCGCACACCTTTAATCCTAGCACTTGGGAGGCAGAGGCAGGTGGATCTTTGTGAGTTCAAGGCCAGCCTGGTCTACAGAGTGAGTTCCAGGACAGCTGGGACTACAGGGAGACCCTGTCTCGAAAAGATAAAAAAAAAAAAAAAATGGTGTTTACCGTTGAGATTTGTATCACACCAAGGTTTTATCCTTCGTAATTTCCCAGTTTTCTACTGTGTACTTCTATCCCATTTGTAAAAGAGAGAGAGAGAGACAGATTTGCAAAAAGTATATGATAATTTAAGGTTTACTTCATGTTTTTTATGTGTGCAATGTCCTGTTCTACCTTCCAACAAGAACAGGAGATTCCTCTTGTCTTCATATTGGATACAAGGACATTTAGTCCTAGGGAACTTGGTCACCCCCTAAAGCAGCAATTGTGAATGGGAAACTGTACCAGGCCTTCTGAGGAAATATTGCGCAGCCTCCTCGTGCTCAGGACTATGTTAGAGGGATCAAAAAAGGAAAGAGGAAACTCAGAACTGACAACATTTAGGAAAGCAATTAAGCAATTTTAAGTAGAAAAGACCTAAGCATAAGATATAACTTTAAATGCAGCATTTTTCGGGAATACAGGTGCTTCTCAGCATTGAGCTGATACCCGTTTGCATAGACCAAACTACAATCCTGCTGAGAATCTGGAGGAGCCTATAGGCTCTTGTGATTTAATCTCTGACTTCTTACTTGGCCTTAGTATAAATCAATCATACCTCTTCCATGTTTATCACACGCAGCTGATAAATACTATCTTTGGAGCTGTTTTGAGAAAAGAGCTATTTGAATACAATCTATTATTACCATATTAATATTAACTATAATAATTTATGCATTCATCAAACATAATATTGACTTTCTTGTAAAAGGAAGAAAATCTTACTTTGCCATTGTTGGAAGGATAAAGGTTTAAATGGTTAGTTTTCC